>CM075855.1:102267629-102610129 GCA_037975125.1 Latrodectus hesperus
ATAAAATATACATTAACCTCATAAAGGAATTGTGAAAAAGAATATACTATATGTAAAAAAATAAACATTAATGTTTATGTCCCAATATTTATTTTATAGGGTAATTTTTAATACAGAAGTACAATTTATAAATATTAAACTTTTAAAATTACTTAAAAACATAAAAAACCTTATTAAATAAATTTAATTCAGTGACCAATACTTCTAAGAATATAGAAAATATCAGATACTTTGTTCATAAAAAAACATAATACATTTCAATTAGAATAACTCGTGGTAATTTTTTTTCATATGTTGCTGACTTGCATTTTTTAGAAATTGGTGAACTGCTGCTCAAAACATTTTTTCACAATTTGAGGATATATAGTTATAATTAAACATGCACTATCTGTTGGCTGTTTAAGCAACTAAAACAACTTGACATACATTTTTTCTGGCAAAATTTAGGCTGTTTTTCAGATTTTCATTGAAATTGCCAAAAATCAGTAGATTTTCATACATTATTAGGAAACTGGAAGAAATGATGAAAAATCAGGAGTTTCCCTATAAAATCAGTAGAATTGGCAGCTATGTATGTAAATATTGTTATCGATTTGGCATATGAGTATGCCTTCACAATGGGAATTCTAGTTCACTTAACATTTACATATAGTTTCAGTTATTTTTCAGCAGAGAGGTAGTCTTTTTATCTCCTCAACATAAAATTTAAATACTCTAACACACACACACACAGAAATCTTATCTTTTACTAATGTACATACTAAAATGTATATATATGATTTGATTTTACTGGTGCAAGATCCTCTGATGGGATAAGCTGTGCCAAAAACCAAGTAATCTTTAATAAAATTAAGTGTATCATTATGTATGTTATTTAATTTAAAGCATTCAGATGAATGACTCAGAAGAATAAAGATAATAAAACAACAAACCTAAAGAAAGGTGAATGAAACATTTAAATATTATTAAAAACTCCAATATCTTATGATGAATATGAAGAGATTTGAATTGGGAATTTCACCTATAGCAAAAATTTCAAATTCATGTTACTTGAACTAAACCACTTCCTACAATATCCATTAAGAGCATTATAGTCAATCAAAATGTGTCTCACAGTTTCTCACCACAATCTGGGATTGATTCTGCAAGGAGCAAATATTTATGAGTCAAAAGTATATGTCCAATCTGAATTCACGTTAATTAGACATCATGTCTGTAAAATTTTGTCTTCCATGGTGAAAGATTTGGTTTTTAATGTCATGAAACTTATTACTGCTCTCTTGATTCCATTTTTCCGGCCAGTGACAATAAAACGAATGATTGACAGTATTTTTTATCAGCATAAATTAGTCAAGTTAAGAATTCTAAAGCTGATTTTGCAGCTATGTCTACCAATTTATTTCTATTAATGCAAACATGAGATAAAACCCATGAAAATAGAATCTACACCCCTTTTGATCATAATTGCCAATGAATATTTTTGATTTCTTTAATAAGTGGATTAACAGTAGTTGGATTTTGTAAAGATTATAAAAGACTTGTAGAATCAGTGTATAAAATAGATTTCTGAATTTCATTAATATCAATGTATTTGAGTGCTAAATAAACAGCTGTAATTTCAGAAGGAAATACAAAGGTAAAAGAGCGGAGTTTATACTGAACAAGTGGTTTTTAATACAAAATGCACATCCCACATGATTTAGATTTTGAACCATCTATAAAAATTGGTTCATGTGATTTTTAAAATTGTCAATGTTCATTAAAGATAGATTTTAAAACTAAGTTATTGAAATTTGACTTATTAAAATTCCCAAACGAGTTAATATGAAATATACTGTCTTCTATCTATGAAAGATGATCAAAAAAGTAAGTCTACTTGCATTTGATCACTCTACAATATTGTTAATAGCTATCTGGATATCTTTCAATGAGATTTCTATTTCGAGCATAATATGAAATTCACAAATCCTCAACAAAACTGTAAGATTCTTTCTTACAGTTAGTGGGATTATAGATAAAATGGGGTTTACAGCTAAATAGAAAAGTGTTCCATTTAAAACAGATCCCTGGGGAACTCTTTTTCATGACAAAATGTGTTAGAATATGTGTTTCTTAACTATACTCTAAAAAGTCTTTCCTTTAAAAATTGTTCGATAAAATTTGGTAAATTCTTTCCATAACAAAGGTCGAAGAAATTTTTTTAAAGTACCATATCTTTAAGTACTGTCACAGGTTTTATAGATATCAAAGAAAATTCATACTAAATTATTTTGTTTTAGAAGCAGAGATGCCAACCTCTGAGCTTCCCAATCAGTACTAATCAGACATATTTTCAGTACTTTCAGTAACCTTTTCAAAAAATTTCAGTAACACGTGGTTTACATTAAGAATACACTTATGTGCATAAAATTAATACTTTTAAGGTAACCTATGTCAAAAAATATAAGTAAAATGATCATCTAATCATAATAAATATAAAAAAATAATAATTAAGAAAGTAAACCTTTCTTTTAAATTTAAATGCCTTACTTTTAGTCGATGATCACCTGTACCCCCGCTCTTAGCAGTTCTACTTAATATATCAGGCATATTATTCTTACTCCAATTTCAACACTAAATTAGTAATTTATTTGTAACCTTCACAAATTTTAATCGCTATAATACAATAATAATAAAATAATCGTACATGACAAAAAAAGGATTATTATTATTGAAGATCGAGAGAGAAATCTATTTTCCTTAATTTCGTTAAGATCATCATAACTCCGTAACGAAGAGTAGAAATCCGTACTAAATACGGAAAAATCGTAACAAACGGCATCTCTGTAGAAGTGTAACGCGTGCATCTGCTTTTGGTGACATTAAATTATTGATTGTGGCTTTCTAATGTCACTTTGAAAAGGTCACTCTTTATACAGTCACTCTTTTTCAAGATGTACATCAATCTAATAATAAAAATTCTTACAAAATGTTTGCACACTTAGTTAGTCAAAGCTATTGGTCTGTAACTTTGTGGATCTTTAGCTGGCTTTGGTATTGGGATTATAACTGCTTGTTTTCAAATATCTGGAAATATATAGATTCTTTCCAAATGCGGGCTAAATAGCATAAATTTTTTAAGGGAATTTTCAGTGTAATTTTGAAGCATAGAATAGGTTATTTCATCAGGACAAGGAGAGGTACATTTGACAATAGATAATGCCTTATGTAATTCAGTAATTGCTAGATGAGTATTATACAATAGATGCTTTGTTATTCAAAATCTCAATTACTTACGTTCAGTTTGATTCTTTTGTGTAACAAAAATTTCAATATAATTATTTGCAAAGCAGCTAGATCCAAATGCTTCAGCAAGAACATTTTTGATGTAATATGTACACCCTGTCCATTTTTTCGCAAGCACATTTGTTTTTCATAATATATACCATATTCTCTTCTAACACCATCCCACACATCTTTTACTGAAATAGACAATCTCATACTGGATAAAAATTTAATCCAATGCTCTAATTCACTTTTTCGTTTTTACCAAGGTGCAATACTTTTAGTTCTTTGAAACTATATTTGATTAGATAAAGTGGGGATCTCCAGAAAGCATTCCATGTTTTTCTTTGGTTACCATGAGCATTATTGCAATATTCATTATGTCATGGTTTTCTATTTTTCGGGAAGCTTAACCCTGATTTGGGAATACTGGCATCTGCAATGATGGTTTTAGTAACCAAATATATTACTTCATTAAGATTTTCTTTCTTCAGCATATTTTTAGTGATTATTGCTCATAAAGTGAAATCTGTCTAATTATCTTTGTGAAACAATTAGCAAGGTGGATGTTTAAAGATATAATCGATATTCAAATGATCCAGAAAAAGTAGGAAATGGTGGCTATCACATATGCCAACTCTAGCTCTAAAATTAAAGGAAGGAGTAACATATGGTGAACACAATGATATTCAATGAGTTCACAAGGTCCAATGAGAAGAAAGTTCTTTTTCATTGATTAAAGTAGGCTTCTTTTACATTATGAAGCAAACAAACATTGTAAGTATAGATGAATTCCTTAACTTGTTGGCCTGAGGATTTACATTCTTGCTGCCCCACAATAGACTATGACATTTAATCTTATTAATAATGAAAAAAGGAGCAAATAGTTTTTGTACTAGTTTGTCAAAGTCTCTGACATCTATACTAGTATATTTCCTATAAAACCAAGGTCATAGAGATTTTTTTTTAAATACCATATCTACAGGTACAGTCATAGGCTTTATATATCAAAGAAAGTTGGAACTAAATGATTTCATTTTAGAAAAGCACAATGCGAATATTTGTTTCTAGTGACATTAACTTATCAATTGTAGATCGTAACTTCCTAAAGCTACTTTGATAAGGAGAGATATATTCATTCTTTGCTAGAAAGTATATTAATTACACATTAACAATTCTTTAAAAAAGCTAGCACAGGAAGCTAGTCAAGGCTATTGGTCTATAACTTTCAGGATCTTTACTTGGCTTTGGTATTGGGATTATATTTGCTTGTTTCTAAATATCTGGTAATATATGTTCTGTCCAAATCCAGCTAAACATGTATAGAATATTTTTAAGAGAATTTTCAGAGATGTTGAAGCATAGATTATTTTATTCCAAAAGAACCAAGATAAGTATGCTTGACAATGGCTAATGCTTTAAGTAATTCAAAGATTATTAGATCAATGTTGTAAGATGCTTTGTCGCCTGAAATCTTAAATTCATGTGTTCAGTGAGATTTTTATGCGTATGAAAAGGTTCAGCATGATTATTTTCTGAACAAATACAGCAAATGCTTCAGCAAAAACATTTACCATTAAGTAGTATGCATTTCCAGGGACCATTTTTTTTCACAAACAGTAGATTCATTTGTCACGATACATACCACATGGTTTTTTATTCTTATTCCACATATTTATTGCCGAAACAGACAAGTTTATACTGGATACAAATTTAATTCAATGCTCTTATTCACTTTTTTTTTGGCCCAACATACAACACTTTTAGCTCTTTGAAAAGCTCTTTAATGAACCAAAGTAAGGGATCGTAAAAGTATTCCAGGCTTTTCTTTTGTTACAATGAGCATCAGAGCAATGTTCCTTTCACTATGGTTACCTATTTTTCAGAAAAAGGGGGGGGCAGTGTCATTTGCCTACTTGTGGTGTCCCGCTTTTGCCGAACAACTGGTGTTTCTCGCCCTGGGCAGCCATATATAGTTTTTGGCGACAGACTCATTCTGTTGCTTTTTTAACAGTAGCTTTTTTAAGGTTCAGTTATGGCTAAGTGCTTTTTTGGAACGCTGGTGATTTTATGTCAGACAAGTTCAATGAACTGAAATATATTGTTTTTACTCATAATATTGATTTTTTGGGCATTGTTGAGAGCTGTGCTTCTATCAAGAATTTGGATTTTTACTGCATAAATGGATAACAGACATTTTGCTTGCAATGAGCTCGTCAGATTGCCTCTAGTATTATTGTCTCTATCAAGAATATTTTTACTGCAAATATGAATGTATGTCATTCAATGTCAGACTTAGACTAACTTGAAGCTGTTGAGATTAATGCTTGGAGAGGAGGTCACCAATACCACAGGTGCTTTATATATATAATCCACCTAATAGTTGTCCAAATTTGGATTGTTTGCTAAATGGTTCAAATCATCATTCTTTAATTTTAGATTTTAACATTCATTCCCAGAGATGGGGTTATACCTCTAACAATGCAGTTGGAAATATTGAGCAGTTTATTGACTCTGCTCCTGTTGAGTTTGTTGATATCCAATTGGTGACCCTATCTTCTTGTGTTTTGGGGGTGCTAACTCTCATCCAGACTTACTTTTGATTCATCCTTACTTGTTGAATTTTATTATTTCTTCACTTTCATAAAGATGCTCTGAGAGCTCATCATTTCTTGTCAAGGCTCAATAATGGAAAGGAAAAGAGAAATGAGCCCATTAGGGTTGCAAACAAGTTGTTTTAGCTGATGCCATTAATGCACACTATGCCAGAGTAAGTAATTACCATTTTACTATTAAGATCACAAATGATCTTCTTAAATGCCCTCAGACTTGCTTTATTCTTGAATTGGATGAAATCTTTAACTCACCTTCTTCAGATTGGGAACTCAAATGAGGCCTTAAGCAATTGCAGCAGAGAAAAAGTGCTGGGCCAGAAGGTATTCTGCCAGAGTTCCTTGTTCACCTAGGAAATAAATCCATGAAGGTGTTACTCAGATTTGTTAATGTTACCTGGATGACTGGAATTCCCAGTGGATGGTATAATGGAGAAATTTTGTTTATTTTTAAAACTAAAAAAGATACAGGTGTTTTAGATAACTTCCATCCTATTTCATTTGCCAGTGTTATGTGCAAACTAACTGATTGGCTCAATCACTATCTAGAGAAATATGGCTGCTTTACTGACAGGCAGGCTGGTTTTAGGAAGCTTAGGAACTCTATCGAACAAATTGCCAGACTCACTCAAGAGATAAGGATGGTTTTCATCAAAGATGAGTACTACAGCAGTGCTAGATTTCCAGACAGCTTTTGATAGTGTGGAGGAGGGAAGCTTCTCAAAAACTTAATTGACATTGGTATCTGTGGTAATATGTTTCGCTGGATTAAATCTTTCTTGGATCAGCGTTTTATCAGAATCAGGTATGGTTCAGCCGTCTCTGGCTTTAAACAGACTAGACAAGAGCTTCCTCAGGATTCCGTCCTGAGTCACGTTCTTGTTAATATCATGATCAATGATATTGTTGATCAAATTATGAATTCTCTGGCTTGGGTACAAACCCTTCTCTTTGTTGACAACCTTGCTTTATGGACAACTGACTGAGATACCCAAGTTATCCAGGATGCTGCTATTAATGCTGCAGTCGAAAGAATGAGATAATTGTTAACATAAATAGACAATTTTTTAGGTTTTTACATTAAGTACCAAACCTAACGTGATTAAACTTTCAGATGATAATCAACAACTCTGGAGAACTCAGAAGGCTACTTATCTGGGAATTGTTTTGGATTCCGGCTACGTCGGGGGTAGACAGTGCTGAGTATTGGAAGTACGAGAAACAAAATACTTAAAAGGCTGACTGGTGTTAAGTGTGGAGTGATTCAAGATCTACTCTGTACTACCTTTAAATGTTACATTAGTCCTGCTATTGAATATAGTAGTGAGCTTCTCATTACTGCTTCTGAATAAACCCCAAATACGGTTGAGTACCCTCAGAATTATCACTGGTGGAGTTTTTTCTACCTCTGTCCCAGCCACGTAGATACAAACAAATATTGAGCCTCTGGCTCATCATAGGAAAATAAATGCTCTCAAATTAGTCGAGAGACTGATAAGGTGTGGTGATTTTTTGGAATACCTATAACTTGTAGATCTCAGATTAAAACCCCAATTTACCATCTTACAATTGATAAAATAACTGTCAAATGCTTTTGACATTTTTGTTTCTACCAAACATCTCCTTCCCAGAGTTGGAAATTTTCTCAGACATTTTAACTCGGCTTAGTACAATTTAGACTTGGTTTTGCTAGTGCGTAAAAAGTCCTACACCGAGATAGAATTGAGGACTGTTCCTGGGCCACCATTGGTGAAAGGCATCCTGCATCAGACTGGTTGGATTTCTATATAGACAGTTCTGCTATCGGTGCTGATACTAATGCTGTTGGTGTAAATTGCACCAACTATAAGGCTGAAGTTGCAGCTGTGCAAATGGCTTTGACTGAAATTGGAAGAGATCATGATCTAAATATTGTGATATTTGTTGATTCACAATCCGTTATAAAAGCTATAACTTCCATCATGCCATCTAACAAGGAACTAGTCCGTAACTACCAACTTGCAACTGATGCTTTGATGAATAGAGGACGAAATATTGTCCTGCGAATGGATCTTGAGTCACTGTGGAATCACAGGAAATGAAATTGCAGATCCCTAGCTAAGAATGGCTCCAAACTGTCATACCCTGATTCACCTGCTCACTATTACAGTGTTAAAAGAATCATCAATGCTATATTTAAAGTGCGCCTTAGAGGAGATTTTAGGGATTCGGTAAAATGACTTGATGGCAAATCCCATTCCTCGTGACCTGCCCAGAGCTGTTGGTGTCGCCAACTTTAGAATAAAAACAGGACATGACTACCTTTTATAACATTTACACAGATTTAGTTTGGCAGACACTCCAACTTGCCCTCTTGTTCTAGACTTGGTGACATAGCAACAGTCAATTCTGCTAAAAAAAATTCTTACTTTGTTTGTCTGTCAGAATTCTATTGGGCTGCCTGTCTCAGACTAATGGCAGTCATGCCAAGGCATAGGATAAAAAAATTTATTTTTTCTTTCAGAAAACTTAATCCTTTTTTTTTTTTTTGGAATACTAGCATCGGCAGCTGTAATAGTTTTAGTAACCAAGTTGACTACATCATTAATATTTTTCTTCCTCCATCATATTACTATTAATTATTGCTCATAATGTAAAATTTGTCCAGTTAACTTTGTGAAACAAGTAATGAGATGGATGTTAAATATTGTTACAATCAGCATTCACATGTTTTAGAAAAATTGGAAAATGTTCATTATCATATAAGTCAATACCAACTCTAAAATTGAAGTAAGGAGCAAGAGATGGTGAGCAAAGTGTAAGGTCTAATGAATAGAAAGTTATACTTTGTTGATGAAAGCAGGTTTCTTTTCCATTATAAAGTAGACTAAGATTGTTAGTATGGATGAACTAATCAATTTGTCGGCCTTGACGATTTACATTCTTACTTCCCCACAATGAACTATGACCATTAAAGTCATCAATAATGGAAAAAGGAGCAGGTAATACTTATATTAGTTTGCAAAGGTCTCTGACATCTATACTAGTATTTGGTGGCAAGTATGGTGTACAATTGATTATTAAATTGGATGGCATGATTCTAACTGCCACTGCTTGCAAATTTATATGTAGAGGAATTACTGATGAGCGAAATCATGGGTAACCAAGAGATTATTGGTGATTATTCTGGATGCTCAGTCAGATCCATTTTAATTTTTTCACAAGACAATAGAGTTTAAATTTTAGTGTATTGCTAGCTTTCAAATAAATTTCTTGCAGTTCAGTGCAAAGTGGATATACTTCTTGGATCAAGTCTTTTATATGGCAAATTTTGCTATGGGAGACACGGAAGTTTTATGAATGTCATGCAAAACAGCTTTTATTTGACTGTTTTTTTGTGTTCTTCCTTTTTTTGAAACAGTATAAGGGTAATAAGTTGTTTTATTCCTATTTGATTCAGAAGAATGGTTCTTTTAATGGTTCTTTTAGAACATTTTTCATGTTTTGCTTTTTTAATTTTTGATTTTTCAGTCTTGGATGTATTAAAAGTTGAGGAAGATATTTTGTAAAATTGGTAGTTGAAGATACAGAAATGGATTCAGATGACAATGTTGAAATTGGAGTGGATACTGGTAAGCTACTTTTTTTTCTGGAAGATTTGTTTGTTTTGATTCGGTAAGCAAAGTAGAGGGGTAGGAAATTCCAATTTTTGGTGTTCCGTTTTTAACTATATGCCTTATTTTTGTAATGTAATATTTTATTTTTATATTGGTTGAAATTATTTCTTTTTCTAGAACCTATATAGTACAAGATTTGGAATATGCAGTATGTGAACTAGGACAGTACAACACTTGAAAATTTCTGAAGTACAAACATTAGTTTCATGATCAGATTATGCACATTTTCCATGAATAGGATCACTATTTCACAATGCTTGTTGAGAATGACAATATCTGAGATTTGAAACATCTAAGAGGGTAATAAATGAATAGACAAAGTTTGCAACATATATAACCTACTTTTATGGATTTTAGTAACACTGATGTCTAACAATCTTAAACAACATGTTTTAACATTTCAAACAACAAGATGGGAGTAAGTCTACTATAATGTTGAATGTTTATATGACGTGCAACACGAAATTCTTCCAAAAAGTCTGCTTTTGTAACATGTATGAAATCTAGGTTAGAAAGGACACCGTGAGACTGAAATTTAAAATTTTATAACATGATGTTTCAAATGGAAGTGAGCCCAAATTTTTAAAACTACTCATTACCAAAGCTTGTTTTGAGTCAACTTGAACAAGATTTTCAGATTATAATTTTTTTACATTTTGAATGTTACCAATAGATGTGAGAAGTTTTTATACTAGAAAAGGTAGTACTACATGAAGTGTTTTTTTTTTTTTTTTTAAATAACAATAATGGTAGGAACTGGGGGACTAACCCTTCACCACAACAACGCGGGTTGGTTAGTTGGGTTTAATAGCGCAATTTCCAAATAAGGACAAGTTGCGCCAAACAACAAAGCCGGAAACTGCTACTCATTTATCGTTATCTGGTGAGTACCTGTGAACCAAGTCATGGAGGCGAGTAGCATTAACCCTGCCATACCACTACAAACCCATTCATTGGGTGGGCCACATTCATACATCCTCTTAGAAGAAAAACAAAAAACAGAGAGAAAGAAATAAGTAGGCTTAAACCGGGATTTGAACCAGGGACCAACAAACTAGGAGCCAGGAACACTAATCACCCAGCCATTGGTCGGCTTGAAAAGTGTTTGGAGTCTTTTTCAACATATAACGAGTAACTAAATTAGCTTTAGCGCCAAAAGAATTAGAACCTATAGGATATTTTTTAAGATTCAGGTTCAATGGCACTACCCACCAAAGAGCACTACAAGGGGATGGCAGCCACCAGCTCTGGACATTTTCAGCCTCAGCCCTTACAGCGATGCTACATGACACTCGTGCACCGGGAGTCACCCCCGAATACAGTAACTACTCTTAACGACAAACCCAGGGATGGGACTCCTTCACTTGATCCTTTGCAGACAAGCCATGAGTGTAGCTAGGTACCAGCCAATTGATACACTGGGGACCACAGTATACCACCCATCCAAAGGGTTGCCACACATAGCCAACACGTGGGGATTTTGACTGTTTGATTTTGACCATGAGAAGCAGGATGCAAACAGAGTGGCTATAGCTACTCATGGAAAGCTCCCTCGCTTGCCGTTGAGAGATATAAAAAGGTAAGAAAAAGATTAGGAGGAGAAAAGAAAAAGAATAAAAATCCCTGGTACCTCGAGATTGGGACACACTACCAAAGAGGAGCTCCATGAAGGGTATTGTGTACAAAATCTATTTAATAAATATCCCTAATTAGTTTATTTTCTTAATATTTACTGATTATAAAAAAGTATTTTTTTCACTATAACAGCAATGGGAATTTTAACCTTTGAAATATCAACATTCATATGGATTTTGTTTAGTTTGGAATATAATATTGTTACAACTGAGTTTTACTTCAGCAGTAAACACAAACTAAACTACAGCTTCCTTTTATTACAAAAACAAGAAAAACATGGATGAGTTTTTCTATTTTTTATTCCAAAATGAATATATCAAATAATATTAAAAAATGAGCATGAAATTATCAATATACCATTAAAAATATAAAGTACCATCCTCATGAGAAAATTTTGCATTTACTGTTCAAATATAGACAAATCTTTAATTTTTTTAAGAATTAAAACTACTATTTTTTTTAACTTAAAAAATTAACTTTTCTGACTTATATAGTTCTACCAATTCTTTCAAAACATGAGGTTTAATTTTCCAATAGGAATGATTCTTTAAAAAGATTAGTATCACATTAAAATATTTTTAAATACGCAAAAGAAATAAAGCAGAGAATTTTTTACAAGATTTAATCATCTACTAACCTTAAAAACATGGAAAGCCTCAAACTGTATATTTCTACTTCGTTCTTTCAACATATTCATCATCAGCTTCAAATTATCTGGTGAGCTAATATATCTGGTCATGATTGCAAAATTATGTCTATCTAATAACAATTCCCCTAAAAGCTAAAATTTTAAATAAAATAAACTGTGCAGCAACACAACATATAAAGTTTAAATCAATATATTATTTTTTGGTATTTACAAGAAATATATTTTTATTTTCTTATATTGTAAAAATTTAGTAAATATAAATTATTAATTTAATATGAATTATGAACAATCAATACACACTTTAAGGTGAACAAATGTTACACATAAACAACAGAAAACATTAGAAATACCAAAGACTATAAAAGTTAAACAATTAATTATATGGCAACACTTAAGCAATCCAAGTAGCATGAAGATATTGGCTAATATTCTATCACTGTTAGGCAATATTTGAACATCAATGAATGCTGAATATTGATGAGTAGATATTAAGTAATACAATATTCACAAAATTAATTTTTCAAAATCATTTAGGAATTATAGTGAAATAGATTTTGATTCAGATGCTTTTTTTAAAGTTTATTCATGTAAATTTACAGTATACAAATTTTTCTTTAAAACTCCTGAACACTGAATAATATTGGATTATATATTTCAAGGGTAATATTACTCTGTGAAAGTTATTTATTATTTTTTAATATGTTTGTAGCAATCAATGATTGCTATGTAAAGCAAAGAGAAGATATGCGAGAATTTCTTAGAGAAAAACAGTAAAGAATTTAAGCACAACTGATGAGTGTTATGAATTATTAGTGTTGCTACTAGATCTGACGGGTAAAATTATACTTAAATTTTTTATTTTGCTAAATTGTTCCACCAGAAAAAATTATTTTAGCTCATTAAACTGTAAATTTTTACCTTTAAAATGCAAAACTATTAGATTGATAAAAATATATTATGAAAAATAGAAATTATGATTTTAATTGCCATTTTTTTAGTTTCTCAGATCATGGTGTAGGAGCACGAGTTGGGTCTTATGTTAGAATTAATCCAGTGAGGACTCAAAAGTTTCGTTATTATTATTATTTTTTATTCACAAATAACAGCACAGACAGAAAAGCAGCAAGAGTAGACAAAGAGAAAGTGATAATTACATTTATTTAGAGTGCTAATAGCCCCAACTGTAATATAATGGGGGAGATGCAGCATCTTTTGCCCACTAAAGTTTAACTTAAACATAAAAATTTAAGAGTTTTAGAAGATTAAATATTTGCTTTGAAAAAAGTAATGCACAAAATTAACTTAAAAAACTTAACAAAAAAATACAAATTAAATGAAAAGAAGATTCACAAATTAAACTTTCAAGAGAAAAATTTCAAAATATGAGTTCAAGCCTTAAGTTTAATAATTCTGGTACTTCTGGTGGTTATTGTTTCTCTCATAATCTCAGCAATTTTGCCTGAAGTTTTCAAGCAGCACAAATGTTGAAATGGCAGTATCAATTCATTACTCTGAATTTTCAATCTTGCAACACAGGAAACAGTCACTGCCCTTGTAAATTTCAATAATTTCAGCTGAAGGCTAATCTACATTTTCTTTTAATTATTTAAACTAATTAATACAATGTCTCAAATTGCATGTCAAACCTCTTGTCAATCATGGAATCATTGCAATTAAATCTCTCCAACAGCATGTGGAGCTTGTACTCCATAGTTGACTGCTTTAAAATTCCAATATACTTCTTCTGAAATTAATTTTTGTTTAACTGCATGAAAATGCCTCGCCCATTTGTGAAGAATTTTTAATTCATTGTGTCTGAGCCTTCAACACAGAATTCAACTTGGTTCTGCAAAAATAGAGATGGAATAATAGGTACCAGATCGAAAGGATCTTCCAAGAGGTAAGTGGGGGATCTGCTGTTTAGAAGAGCCTCAAACAGCACTGACATTCTCCCACGGTATTCAAAAAGAAGTACAAATACAGAAATAGATTGTTTTGATTAGAATCTTTGACAATTAACACATTTGGATATGACTGATTGGACAGAGAGTTTTCCACGATTTCAATAACCAATACTTTTCTCATTTCTTCAATGAGACTTCAAACAATTTAAGGTTTGTGAGCTCTTCTTCATGAAGGTTTCCCTTAAGCAAAGGTTTTTATGACCATTAGTCACTACTTTAGCATTTAAAAGGAAACATTTCATATAGGCCAAAATTTGAATGATGGAAGAAAACTTCAAAACATATTTAGTCTAAAATTTACAGTTAATTAATTGGAATCATTCAGAGATAGATATGTCGTAACAGTAGGCTATCACTCTTCAGAAGCAAGTTCAAGAGCATCTGTGAAATCATTGTCTTGGGTGTCTGGCCAGGAAGCATAGTTTTTCAACCATATGGGAACCTCCCACCAACAAAAACTGAAAACGGAGAGTGTATTTAACCCCCTGGATGCAATGTATACAGCATTCATCTGTGATGGAACATAATACATTTTCTTACAATGAACTTAAATGGATCTTTGTTATTCGGTTATGCACGAATATTTTTCATGTCCTTGAATTTTTCATCCAACAGAACACAACTTTCAAGTCAGTTCAGTAGAAAGATTGAATATTATGAATGCTCAATGATGTTTTAATGCTCTAGACTAAACAAATGTCAATAACTGTAGCCAAAAGTTTGAGTTTTAAGATGGATATTTAAGTTCCATTTGGAATCCTTTTTTTAAAGGAGTGACATGTGATTTTGCCTGAAATAATTTAATTTAAACTTTATTACTGCAATCAATTCACAAAATCATGCACACTCTGCAAAGGCTTTCCCACATGCTTTACTAGACATGTATAGTGGTAGTTGACTCATCAACTAAACCCATTAAGTAACATAATATATAAATTAACTTCAAAAATTCCAAGCTAGCAAGACAATTTTCAAATTCCTGAATGATTTCAGGAGGCAGTTTTTGAACCCATGTTAGCCTATGATTTTTCTATGCGTTCTGCATTAGAAATTTTGGAATGAAAGTTACAGGTGGTGTAAAATTCTCTGCTATGGTCAAATATTTTTTCAAAATTGTCAAAAGTTGCCTTTTATAACATAAATCAGTGATTTTAGTTAAAACATTACTGAGGTTGTGAAACATTAAATCAGTATTTGGATCCCATAAACAGTCAAGTACATTTTTCCAATGATTTTACTCCTCTGATGAGGAAACCCAACCTGTGAGCTCAAACAATGCTTTTAACATGATTTGACAAGCAAGCCATTGAAGTTCTATGTCATTTTGGACACAAGTAAAATCATTGACATAAAAAGAATCTTTTAACTTTACTGCATCATTACTTTATTTTTCTATATGATGGTAAATAGTAGTCATAAGCAAAAATAAGATAGCAGAAAGGTAAAAAACTACAATGCCAATTTTAATTTTACATTTTTCATGATTTTTTCACCATAGAAATCGGAGAAAGTCGGTCTGTAGGGGCAATCAAGATCTACAAGAACATGTAGTGAATATCTATTATGGCAACTGGTCTATCATTGCAAAATTTGTTTAAAATGGAAAAAATCATTTCAATAAAGTTTGATCCAGTAGCTAAGCTTTGGTTTAAGGAAACTGCATTTTTGTCTTTTGCAGAAGCCTAAAAAACGACGTATTTAAGTCATAAGACTGAACTCCTTAAAGATGGATCTATTAAATAAATACCTGCATATTTTCACCGATAAATTTTTTACATTACTAAGTGAATCCTGTTGTCATATTCCTATGTATGTCCTGTCATATTCATATATGTACTGTCTTCAAATTTTGTCATAAGAATCAAATTTTTCTAAGGAAATGAGTTTAGAAATCATGTTATTTAAGACTTTTTCAGATTGAAATCACAAACCAAATAGTTTTGGATGTTCAACAACCCATGAAATATTTACTTCATATCTAATTTAACAGATTTTTTTTTTTTTTTAAGTTAGCTTTATTATCTTTATCCTTTTTTGTTTTGTTTTCTATAGAATCCCATATATCAAGAGCATTAAATGACTCAAATGATCTGTTGATGGGGATACATCCAGTTGTTGCCCTGATTTTTCATGGGTTTTTGAAAATTCTTAAGAATGAACTCTTGTAGGGGTAAAATTATCACATTAATTTTCGATTTGCTCCATTTCACAGCTCACGTTGGATACCAGAAATTGTTGGAGCATGAATTATTTCTAAATTTGAATTAATCCTGAGAGGATCCAAAAGCTTTGTTTTTACTGTCACATACAGACACATACAGCACAGAAAGGACAGCAACAAACAGCAAGCATAGACAAAGAGAGAGTGATACTTACATTCATTTACAGCAATAATAGAGACTTTTGTTAAAAAAAATGGGGGAAAGGCAGGAAATAAAATATAGAAAGATTTTACTATGTTGTTGAATGGTTTCCTATAATATATTGTAAGGCAAATTAGTAATATATTAATGAAAATTAAAGAAAGATATTATCATTTATCACATTTGTTGCCTTAAATATTTCATTTTAACCTTACTATTATTTTATCTTATTTTAATTGAAAATTTTAAATAGATCATATTTTCAGTTACTGTAAATGGCTTGTTCAATTCCTTTACGAGTAATATATATATATATATATATATATATATATATATATATATATATATATATATATATATATATATATATATATATGTACAAAGTATGTCCACTGAAGTCCCTTGCCACCTTCTTAACTTCGGAACGGCGGCTGCTATCTTCATAAAAATGGTGTCTAGGTATAGTAAAGTAGTCATATGCTACTGAATGAAACAACCAGCTGCGCCACCTGGTGGAAAACTGAGCAGTTAGCACTCGTATCCATAGAACAGAAAGAGATAGGTAAAAAAGTGATTTACAAAGTTGCAGAGCATCCTCGATTTAGTACGAAAAGATACCTTGTAGGCATTAATGTGAAGAATACAACGGTTAAAACAAGCATCTGTCATTTCGTGCTGTGACATGGCACATCGTACGTGTGAATATTTGAAAAAAAAATTTTTTTTTCACCACATAGTGGTGAAACGATTTACAATTCCATGATTACATTTTTCACTTTTATTTCAAAATGGGAAGAACGGAATATTAAAAATAATTCCAACAATTTGTATGCAATATGCTAATATGTAAGAAACGCACGCCTGTTCACCTGAGATAGCTATAAAAGAGACATCTTCTTGAGGCTGTAGTATGTTGATGCTCATGGTCATGGCTGAGTATTCCAAAGCTGAGTATTTTGAGATGGTTTTACTGTACAGTGAATGTTGATGCAAGGCACGATCAGCAGCAAGGTTTTACCGCCAACATTTCCATGCAGGCCCGCATCCTTCTCATCAAACTATTTTAACTGTTGTAAAAGGTTTAAGGGAGACAGGTTGCGTTACTAGTCGACCTCGATCTAGCAGACCAGTGAAGGTAGGACAGCAAGTTCAACCCGATGAGGTATTAGCATATGCCTTCGCATATCCGAAATGCAGTATAAGAGAGCTCAGTGAACACTGTGGTCTCCCCAAAAGTCAGGTTTGGAAAATCCTAAGCGAATCAGGTGCTCATCCATACCGACCAACATCTGAACAGGTTTTAGTGGACAGGGATGCTGAGCGATGCTATGCATGGTGCAACTTCGTCATGAATCAGATACAGGTTCAGCTAACATTCTTGGCAGATATAATGTGGACAGATGAGGCATGCTTTTCACAGATAGGCATGTACAATAGGCAAAGCACCCATTACTTTGCGCTGGAAAATCCTAAATATTTTGTCGATGTTAGACATCAAATGCGGCATGCTATTAACGTTTGGTGCGCAATTTACAATAACAAGCTTATAAGCCCAATATTTTACAATGGAACATTAACGGGTGCACGATATTTACAATTGCTACAGAAGTTAATACCCGATTTTGTGACGAACCTGCCGTTGTTTAATCTGTTCACAAGACATCTCCAGTGAAGAGTACCTCGTCAAGGAATTTGGCAACTAAATACTAGGGTACAGTGGTTTCAAAGAGTGGCCTCCATGTTCTCCTGAGCTGATTCCACTGGACTTTTTCCTGTGGGGATACTTGAAACAGCAGGTGCATGTGACCCCTCCACAAAAATTCCTGGACCTAAAACGACGCATTATGGTCGCGTGTTACAACATGCGCAATGTGATCTTTAAGCGAGGATTCAAATGTGCATTGCAGTTGATGGTGAGAAGTTTGAACACATTAAATTAAGTATATTGTTATAACTATTTGTTTTTTTTTTTTCTTCTTTCTTTCTTAGATCGTTTTGTCACGTCACAGCACGAACCAGCAAATGCGCGTTTTAACCGTTATATTCTTCACATTAATACCTACAAGGTATCTTTTCGTACTAAATCGAGGATGCTCTACAGCTTTGTAAATCACTTTTTCTCTCCATCTCGTTCCATTTTCAAGATAAGAATGCTAACTCCGCAGTTTTGCACCAGGTGGCACAGTAGTCTGTTTCATTCAGTAGTGCATGGTTACTTTACTACACCTAGACACCACTTTTATAAATATAGTTGCAGCCGTTCCAAAGTTAAGAGGGTAACAAGGGATATATGATTTAATAACTGTTTTATAAATGGGATTAAATGGGTTAAATATTTTTTAAATTACTAACTGAAATATTTTATCATTTTTTGCACATGAATGTCTTTCTAGAATATTTAGTAGATATAATTTAATAATTTTTTGGAAGTAAAATAAGGAATATAATGTTTAAGATTTGATATATATAGGTAATAATTGCAATTATGAAGATACTGAAATCTTGATCACTATCAGGCATGTACTCATAAAAAAATTAATAGAAGTATTAAATTACTTAACTGCAAAACTGAGGACTAAATTAAAAAATTTCAATTAAAGTTTTTCTATTATACAAATTTCTTTACACATAATTTAAAATAAACTTCCTTGCATTAAAAATTAGCTATAACACAATAATTCTTTGTCACTTAATCCTACTAATAATTGAAGAACCTCAACAATTTCAGTTTATTCTATTGAAGAATGAATTCTTAAATATAAATTCCATGATGTGAGAGTAGTTAGTTCCATTTATGCTTCACATTTTCTCACTAGGAATTACAAACATAAAAATATATAAAAAATTAAATTTACTAACATATGTAAAAAAAATTTAATGAAAAGAATATTCTATTTAAAGTGCAAATTCAAATAAAATCTTTAACTACAAATAAAATCTTTTAATTAAATACTTAGTTAAAAAAAACAGTAAATTAAAAATATTCATATTTTTTACTATGTGTAATATTCTATTTGAAAATTTAACAAGAAAATATGTTAAAGAGTCGCACACACAGCATCAGAATAGAAAATTATCCAGTTTCAAATTAGGATATTTTTTGACATTCAAATACAATGACAAATAATATTGTGTAGAAGAATATTATTTAACATTGAACTATAAAATAACAAATAATGTTAAATAATATCTAGTATTATTTAATCGCAAAATGAAGTGTTTTTTTTTATATTCAAGTACAATGTCAAATATAATAGTAATGGAATGTTATATAACATTGAATTGGAATATCAAACGATGTTACACAATATCAAATATCTTTTTACACTCAAATATAATAATATTTAATATTATCTACATGAGGAATATTTTAACATTTAATAATATTGTTGAACAACATTTCATAGTATTTATTTACAATATTGGCCAATTCACATTTATTACTTGCAAATGTCGTTTAGAAATTGTTGGTCTATTTAATACATATTAAGAAAAAATTTAAATCAAAAATGATCAAAACAAAGCATGTTCACATTTTTTGTCTTGCACAAGAGCCATTTTATTGAATACAACTTTATCAACAGTCATAAAATAAAATTAAAGACAATGCATTTAAATAATTTATCTTATACTAATATTAGGCAAATATAAAAGCATTTGCAAAATATCTTTTAATGGAAAATTCTCAGATTTCTTTAGTGATCTTATTTTAATGCAGCATAAATACATTTTGTTAGATAAGGTTCTTTAATTTTCTGAATTGATTCAATTTCAACATTATAATGTTGAATGAAAATTCAAAATATGTATCAAATATGTATGTTTGCAATCACATCATTAACAAAAGGGAATATTAATAACTTTCAATTTCTGACAGTCTTTCCAAAGTTAAATGATCACAAACTTTTTTTAGAAATATTTATTATTCTCTTTTTTAATTTGTAAAATCTATAATAAATTTTACATTTCAACTATTATTTATTTTAACTATTTACAGTTTTTGCAATATTTAAGACAAAAAGCATGATTTTTATCAGGTTTGGTTTGTTTGTCGCTCAACGGTAATTTTTTGTTCACGAGGGCTAATTAGACCGGGACCTACGGCTTTGATTTTTATCAGGATTTATTCTACATTTTATTAAGTTACAAATACTAAATTGTTATTATTTCGTAGTTGATGTTAAGATAACTCAAATTGATTAACCAATTAGGCTAAGAAAACAGCTTTACAATATGAAAACAGTAAAAAAGTTTAGAAATATACCTTTAATGATTGCCTTTTTGTAACGTAATTTTCTGAGTTCAATAAATGTTGATAATGGCTGAAAACTCTATCATAGTTCAGTTCCAGGAACTCTGAGCACAGCACTTTGTGCCTTGTAAGTAATTCCTAAAACATAAATTTTTGAGTATTTATCTTAAAAGGGGAATATTATGTCTCTCTCTCTCTCTGTATATATATATATATATATATATATATATATATATATATATATATATATATATATATACATATATATATATACACACACACACATACATATACACACAGTCATAATTTTAACTATTACCATTTGTAATTTATGTTAGCTTGATATGTAAAAATAAGATATAAAGTGGCTATCAATGGAATAAGTAAATATTTTTTAGTAGTTCCTATTAAAAAATTTATATGGAATATAGTTTTTTAAATAGAGATTGTAGCTGCTGCTTCTATTTTGATATTTCTTATTGTTGTTTTTACGTCACTGTTTCAAAAAACAGCTCCTACAGCAGCGTGGGAAGAAGACATTTCCCACCCCCTAACAGAAAAAGAGGGTCATTTTCAACCCACTTAAGTGCTGAAGATGTCACTGTAATAATTTTTTTCTTTCGAGAGTGATACGCAACACTGGGTCTGCCATAATTTTCATGAAAATGTAAATGGGTTTACCATAAATACTACACTTATTGATAAGCAATCAATCTTGTTTCCATTGATTGTTTAGTTTAATCAAATTAAGAAATGTTACAAAAATTTTAAGATTATACATGCATGTGTGAAACAAATTTAGTTTGCTCTTGTAAACTATGATATGACATATATTAATTTATTGACATGGCATTATCTTTAAAGTAATGAATTGAAATTGGTTATAATAAAAATGATAAGCAATAAACTAACTGAATATTTCGAAAACATTCCAAACAACAGTATGCCTGATATTAAAAAATGCAAATAAAGATATTTTGAACAAATATTTCTTTTTATTTATTTATAAACATGTAAGTTACCGAAGTTTCATTTGAAAAAGATAAAAAGTAATTTGCGTGTTAACAATAACAACTGTTTTCTTTTGATTGAAGTATTTTTATTTATAACTAATTTCTATATTCAATGGACTAAAATATATGCTCTTTTATCTTTCACTTTTGAGGAAAAAGCTTATCAATAAAATTTTCTTTTTTGCACGTTTCTCTAAGTGTGAAACATTTTGCACTATGAATTTGCCAGATGAATCTTGAGTTGAACTAATTTCTTCTTTATATGTAGCATTCAAATTGATTGTTTGATGAGATTGCATTTGTAATAGAATAATTAATAATATTCTGTTCATTTTTTTAATGATTGAGATTTTGAAAAATGTTCATTCAAATAGTACACACATTTCAAAATATACTCTCATATTAGTCTCAAAAAATATTTTTATAAAATATTTTTTCAGAACATCAGCTAGAAAGCATTAGCTTTATACTAGGTATAAATTCTTTAGTGTTTCAAGCTTTTATATAACTATGTTTGTTAAATTATTTTTAAAAACCAAAATTGTGATTTTAATTTCATGCAGAACATTAAACTACTATGTAAAAGAAAGACTGTTACAAATGTATGGTAACTTTCTAAAATATCTACCACATTTCACTTTATGGTTGGAAGTATTATCATTTTTACTTTTATTTTAATTCACTTGTACCTGCATGTTTTTATTTTGAGCTTAAAAATACAAGGTAGTTCTGAGATATTTTCCATAAACAATAGGTCTCATAAATGAAACAAAGAAGAAATCGAAAAAGATGCCTAGATTCTATTGTGATATTCGTGCACGTAAGAAAAATAAAATGACATTTAGTATTCCTTATTCAATAGTGGACAAGATTAAATAAAATACATTCCCCATTGAAGAGCAAATTTCTTACACAAGATCAAAATTAGCTCTTTGTGAAATCATTATTTCATCTTAAAAGCTAGAATATGAAAAAGCTCTCCTATTACAATAATGTTTCTTAATAAAAATGTTATAAAAAAGGAAACAACAATTTTATTGAAACAACAAAAACATAAGTTGGAACAAAGTTTATCAAATAAAAAGGTTCTTTCTTTTTACAAATATGATTATCTATTTGTTTACATAGTAAAATAATATTATAAATGTAAGGGATTGGGACATTTCTAACACATATTTTCTCATGTGTAAATTATTTTAAGAATCTTTAAATATTACATTAAGAGTTCCATATTTTAATTGATAAAATATCAATCTCAAAACCAGCAATTTTGATCAAAACAGTCAAGTTTATGGGGATTACAATTGTCAAAAATGTAAGGACACTAATGCTCTGTTTCTAGATTATTATGTAATGTAGAAAAACTTGGCCAAAGCAGGATCCAGCCTATCATTTTATTTCTAGTTAAAATTTACAAAATACACCACTTAGAATGTCAGACTCTCATAATATGAAATTGTGCAATTTAAGGACACCATCAATAGACTATAGTTAATTTCTCTTTCATTACAGTTAAAAATAAAAATATTCTGTAAATATGTAATTCTATTTTGTTATTACTAATGGCACTTGGACAAGCCAAGCTTGCTAAGACTTGGCTATGCGAATTTAAGTCAGTAGGGTGCGTCTAATCAGAGCAACACAAATGTGAATGTACGATTTTGCACTTCAGATACTCCGATAGATGGCACTACCATTGGATCCACTCTCTCAATTTTAACATTGCTCTGTAGGGGGAGGAAGTTTTCTCCAGACCATTACACCTATGGTAAATGCTAAACGACCAACGACAGGACTTTTGTTCCACAAGTTTAATGAGCACATATATTCCATGTATTCATTAGGTCTTTAACGGAATTGGGAATCGAACCCTGCCCATCCGGATGGGAAGGCTAATATCCTAACCATTAGGCTACCATGGTCAACAGCCCACCACAGCCTTTCCCAGATTCAAAATATAAATAAATTTATACATAATTTATTGATATTTTGCCTCTGGAAAAAAACTATTTTTCCTAAAAAATTCTAAAATTCTACTAAAACTCATTTTTTGTTCTTTTTTTTAATTTTTTGTATTGTTTTAGTTTTTTATTAACAAGACAATTATAAATAAAAATGAGACAAAACAAAATTTATACAAACTGTATATGCAATATGAACATAATATAAATATATACATTTACAAAATTTTAATATACAATAAATTCATATACTATTTTTTTTTTTTTCAAAACAATTTTGATCAATGCATAGTGCTAAATCACATGTTTTGCTATCTACTGTTGATCTTTTTTGTATTTTATCAACTGGCCAATCAATTTTTTCTGGAGGTATTCTTTTACGAGAAACAGGGGACAATAGAAGTGCTGGTTTTCTGGAAAAGGTTGAATAATTTCTACGCAAATGAGAGAATTAATCAAATTAATCCGGAAAGATTCGTGGCTTGCTTTTCCTCTGACTTTTTTATATGTAATAAATGCATTTAAAACTCAAAAATCTAATATATGGAAAAATAATTTTTTTGTCTATTTTAATGTTCTCAGACTAACAGTGTAAGTATTGGCAAACCTATCACTTTTATCAACATAACCCATATGTTCATTATAAAGTGATACAATTTTGAGTTTTTCCTTTTCATCAGTTCTGATAAAATTTGGGTCATGCATGCTGCTTAACATGTAAACTCTGTGTTTGTCCTTCCAACACAATGCTGTTATCCCACTGCAAAAAGAGAGAAATAACACCTTGTTTTAGTTTTATCTTTGAAAGGTCTTTGGGAAAACGTTTTCTATTGCTTCTTAGTGTGCCACAGAAATTGATTGCAGAAATGTTTCAGTGAAGAAAAAAAAATATTCATGCATAATTTATGGCCTTTATTCTTTATAGAATTTGTTAATTTAAACACAACATTATGGGAAGTAAATATTCCTAGATTCATATTATTTCTGTCTTTACCTAGATACACTTCTATATCAAAAGTTTAACTAATTACAAATTTATAAAGTTTAATTCACCAATGTTTTCTTCTTTTAAGAATATACTGTTTAAACATCACTCTTCCTTTGAATATTATGATGAAAAATTAAAAATCATACTTTATTTCCACATCTGTTATATTCTTCATCATGTTTCAGCTTATTTTTATTATCTGAGAAATGCAAAAAACTCAATACATTAAAAAATATATCACTGAACACATTTTTTCTAAAAACAGGAGCTTCAATCAATTTGTCTGTCAACCAATTTTTGATATTATCTTTATCGATAAAGACCCATTAAAAAAAATTAGTTTTAAGAATTTCTTTAACTCTGATCCATCAATATTAGTCCATTTTGACTCATGTTTTCTTTTATTACTTCTCGAATGTAATTCTAATATTTGAGGAGCATACCAATTTGTTTCTTACGTAATAAATAATAATAATAGAAAATAAATTTTTCATTTAAATAAATCATTTATTAGCTCAAAAATACTTAAATCCCCCATAAATTTAAAAATGATAAATTTGACATCTGTTTTAGCATTACATCAACCAAAATGAAATGATACGGAGGAGTCTGCATCATTATTGTCACCAAAAACTAATATCCTATGATTCAGATTTATCACAGCAATCAGAATCATTATCTGCAAAATTTTCTTCACTCAATTCCTCCAACAACTTTTTAATTTCTTCATTAGTCAACCTTTACAATGTGAAGTTATTGAAAATATTTTTTCTGACGGGAAAAAAGCAACTGGTTACAAGGAAAAAATTTGCTAAAGTGAGGATAAATATTCTTTTCTTAAAAAAAGAGAAGCCAACAAAACTTTATCGGCAAAATTTTCCACTCTGACAAATCCTGTTTTTACAACTTTCACACAAAAGAGCAACAATTTTGAAAGCAATCCTTCTAGTACAATAATATATTTTACTTGATATGCATGGACAATGAAACCAAAAACTTCAAGAACACTTCCATAATTGTCTACAAAAATTTTGATATTTGGACAAAATTATTAAATGTAGAAAATTATTTCATAAAATATTTATTAATAGATATCATTTAGAAAATACATAATGTATTAAAACTGTATGCAAAAGAGCATAATTGCAAAACATTTTAATTTTGTATAAAATTTTAAAGGCTTTTCCAAAAAAATTAAATTAAAAAATAGCAATTTTTAAATGGAAATGACCAAAAATCCTTATAAATAGATTAATTATTAAAAACAATATTATCTCAAAATGTCCTTAACTTTGATTTAACTTACCTTAAAAGTTGAAAAGGCATCGGACGCAATATCAAATGTAGATACTTCAACATATCTAAAGAAATTATAAAACTCATCAGAGTACAGGATAATTTTAGCTAAAGCCTCATAATGAATGCACTCCCTTAACATTGTGCCACAATTCAAAGCAATATCTTGCTTTTCATAGCTGTAAAATAATATTCATATTAATAGATTCAAAAACAAATTTCTGAAGAATCATCTAAGCAAATTTAATGTTAAGAGAATTATCAGAAAATTATTTTATTTATAAAAATGTAAGTTAGCTATAAAAGTATTAAAATTATAAATAAAAAGTTTAAAATACTAAAAGGAAATCATCTGTAAAGAATTTTCATGCTATTTTAATGGTAGGTCAATAGATGCATATATATATAATTTAAGACATAAAAAATTTAAATTATAATCTTATCCATTACATCTTGTTAATGTTTATATTAAGAACAATCATAAATTAAAATAACTCTGGACATCCCAGAGTTACTTTAAAACCTCTGAAAAATGTTTCTATATCTCTCTTTTCTTAATTATATAATAGATAACATAGTCAATAAAAAGGATAAAAAATTATAAGAATAATAAAATCCACATTCCAACTTATTTAAAAATAAAGGGCAAAAAATTTGTTTATAGCACAAAAATCTTTTATATTTTACAACTAAGGAATTTTAATATTGATATTGAATAATACTCAATTAACAAGAAAAAATGAAAGTAATAAAAAATTTCAACACCAAACATTGCTCTCACCTAAAAATAAATATTTACAAATATAAAGTTAAGTTTTCAGAACTACAGATGTATATTTATATTCTGTAAATGTAAAGAGTTGAATATTTTCATCACCTCTTCAGTTACATAAAGGAACATAAATAATTTCTTACACACACACACAACTGCAAATTGACATTGACAATATATATGTTAAATTAATGTATACAAATCAAGTAATTCACTATTGCATTTTTTATATATTTTTTTAAGTAGGAAATAATTTTCAAAAACATTATCATTGTATGGAGAAAAGGGTAGTTGTACCTAGAAAAAAATTTAAAACATTTCATTTGCAATAAAAAAAAATTGTGGTATGTCAAGTTGAAAGAAATATACAAAAACAAAAGGAATTAAGAATAAATCCATACATATATGCAACAGATAGGATATAGAAAAGTAATTGTAAAAATGTACTAAAAATATCACTTCTTCTACTAAAAACAGAAGAAAAGTGTAAACAAAACATATATTAAATTTATTCTATCAGTATAAATGCTAAGTGATATATTAAAAAGAAAGGATGCCTTATGAATTGACAAACACCAACAAGTCTGTACACATCTCTTTCCATGATAAATACAAAAAAGTTAAACTCCGAAATTTCAAATTTCACGGCAAATATACAATTAACTAAAATATGGAGATTAGTTAATAATAATTAAATCTACCAGAAAGTTCAAAACACAAATTGCAAAATAAAACAAAATACAAATTTTTGTTACCAACAATAAACATTATTAAATAATGTAGTTCCCATTATTAAGAATTTCTTGCCAGCATAAGGGTAATTTGTATATCCTGTTTTTAAAAAATGTTTTATTTTTTTATGCGAAAATTTGAATCAGTGTTTCAATTTAGAATTTTTTGCTCTACAAAATATTTCATAAGGGCAAAAGCCAGTGATAGTCAGAGATTGCTAAGTCCGGAGAATATAGCAAATGTGTAAGAATTTCCCAACCTATTTCTACATTTTTTATGAGTCCCCAAAGTACTATACCTATGACCAAAGAGGTAAAGCAGCAGTTTTATGTAATATCAGCAGTTTTAGTTTTTATCATATAAAAGTTAGCAGCAGTTTTTATCATAAAAACACCACCAGCCTCTTTTCTTGCACTATTGTTTTTAAATTATCCAATTGCAGACATTAGCTCTGCATATTCAGCTTTTTATTGGGTTTCTAAAACTCATAGAGTATTGGTCTTTGAATGTTACACCATATACACAACATTCTGTTATTCAGAGTCAAATTTGGTTTGGAAAGAGCTAAGTTTTCTAGGTTCACAATGTGGTCTTTTCCTTACGATTTTTCCATCTCCACTTATCATCCGATTCAAGGGTTCGATTTTGTTCAAAGCAAGTAGAATTGTGCATGATGACTTGATCCTCCAAATTCTTTTCACTTAATTTATGTGGCACCCACCTTGAATATTTCCACAACAAACCAATCTATTAATATGAAGATCATAAAATTTTGCCAATTTTAAGAGATAAATGCATTCAATACAAATAACAGCGATTTTAACTGAACAATAAAATCTCTTTAACTTAAAGAATAAAATGTGCAGTAAATTAGAGACTTTTAAACAAGTCAAAGGCTCTGCTTTTAAAATTATTGAGGTTGATTAGCATTTAAAATTGGAAGAAATTATCAAAATGGTTCACAGAAATAGATTCTGAGAACATAAGTATTGAAGATTGTGAAGTTAATAACACAAAAAAATTAAAAGGAATAAGCTTAGCTAAAAATCTGAAATAATTTTTTTTGAATAGCAGACACTTACTGAAAAAAGCTAAAACTTTGAAAGGGAGCTGCAAAAAAGTGTATCTTAATCTTATGAAATCTGTAATTATTTTAAAAGAACTATCACACAAATCAAAATTACTAATTTCTTAAAGAGCAGAAATATAGATTAAGAAATTGCAGAAAGCGAAGGTGATAATTCAATAAAAAAATTCTCATTAGTAATAATGAGTAATGAAGAAAATTTGTCAATAATATTAAATAAAAACATCACTTTTAAAATTTTTCTAAATATATTTATATTTTTAATAAAAATCAATTTGTCTGTATGAAATTTTAAGTTTTTGGAACCCACTTTTTGAACTGACTCTGGATCTCAAACAATGTGGTTATTAATAACACAGTATTCTCTAAGAACCTATCTAGCATGACATAGAAAGTTTATCAGTAATCCCTTCAGTATGCAGTAAAATAAATCTATATAATATAAAAAAAGTAAACTAACACCAAAACATTAACAAAAATACAGATTTAGTATAACAAATCATCTATTAAAATAATAAAACATATTAGTTTATGGAAAAATTTAATATTCAGTGCAATCTACCTTTTAGACATACATTAAAATGATTCTTCTTATTTTAAGGAATTAAATGCATTTCATTTTATTTCAAATCAAAATCCTTTTGTCAAGTTTATAATTTAATCTGCAATAAAGAAAATTTAATTTCTTAAACTGAGTGGTTGAAAAATAAATTATAAAAATATAATAATAAAGGTTTTTTAAAAAATCAGTGTGTGTGTGTGTATATATATATATATATATATATATATATATATATATATATATATAGCAGTTTTTTAAGAGATAAATGCAAACTTCCAATCTAAAGCATTACAAAAAAGATTTTTTGGAAAAGTTTACACTTACCCTTTCATTAGAGTGAATAAAATTTCTGGTTTCGTACAGATATATTCAACAGTAGGCATTCTGGTACCGATTTGTCTTCTCAAAATATTACTGAAAATTTGCACAACATCCTTCTTTCCCTAGATGCAAATCAAAATTAATTTACATGAAATATTAAACAAGCTTTCAATTATCTGAATAATCTTAAAATACATTTTAAAGTTATATATCCTTCCAAACTTCAATTCTTTCATTTTTGTCATACTTAATTGCATACTGTTTTCATTGATTGTCTTAAAAAGTTTGTTCATAGTTGATAGTGATCTGAAGTATTGAGAATGTGCACATAAGATTTTGTAAAAATTATTTTTCTCATCTTTAATCAATTTTATAAAAAGACTTTTATTCCATGGAACCATATTATTTAAAAAAAATACTTGGGGATATTCTCATATCAAGATTGGTCGGCAATTTTTGCCAAGCTTGATTGCCAAGCAGCGATAATGATTCAAATATGGTTACTAGTGACATCACTGGAGGAATACAATTTTATGACGTCACAGTCACATGGTATTCTCTATCCAGGAGATTATATGAAGATCTTTATCGCGAATGGCGATCGCTAGCGTTTTTGCTGCGTTTTGTTTTATATTAAAGTTCTGGAGGACTTATTCATTTGCTTTTCTTAATACTTCAATATCTTATTTTTTAAAATTATTATTTAATTAAATTCATTAATCAATTTCTAATATAATAATAAAATAAATAAATAATATCATTTTAATGCATCTCACTTAATTACTTAAAATTTTCATTTATTTTTTTATATTACTATTTTTAAAAATTTTAAATTTCTAATATAATAAAATAAAAGAAATAATATTACATTAATGCATTTTTTGTATTAATATAGTTTTATTTATGTACATAATTATTTGTTTAATTTTAATTTAAATCTTATCTGATTGCTTAAAAATTTTATTTTTTAAAATTATTTATTTTATTAAAATTAATTTATTGATTTCTAATAAAATACAATAAAATATATAAATATTAAATTAATGCATTTTTTTGTATTAATATTATTTATCTACATAATTATTTCTTTTATTTTAATTTAAATCCCATTTGATTGCTTAAAACATTTTAATTATTTTTTATTTTATTAAAATTCATTTATCAATTTCTAATAAAAAACTCTAATAACAAAATAAATACAAGGTGTATGCAAATCAAATGATATGATTGCTAACAGATGTCGCCACGCTTATATGCAAACATTATGAAACCCTGACGTGTGATTTTTTGGACCTTTGATACTCACGTTTAGTTAACATTTGGACAAGTTTCAGCATGCATCGTGTTTTATTACTGTCAAATTTTATGCCATTCGACCACGATTTGCGGACAGCATTAATTTTTTGTTACTATCTGAAGACAAATGCTGCCGAATTGCATCAAATGCCTTTAGAAGAATAGGTTGAGTGGTAATGCTCTGAGCCATGCGCAGTGCTACAGGTGGTTTGAAAAGTTTCAAAATGGTGATTTCGATGTGAGAAACGAGGAGCGTGGCAGACCAATAAAAAAATTTGAAGAAGCTGAATTGCAAGCATTATTCGAAGATGATGATGGCCACAAGAACATCTTCAGAACAATTGAATCTTGACCAGAACACTGTTTTCCATCGTCTCAAAGCAATGGGCAAGATAATAAAGGTCGGTAGATGGGTACCACACGAGCTAACAGACAGTTAGCAGGAAAATCGAAAAATAGTGTGCGAAATGTTGCTTGCCCGTTACAAACCCAAGTCATATCTCCATCATATTGTGACTGGTGATGAAAAATGTATTTATTTTGAGAACCTCAAGCGTAATTGATCATTTGTTGACCCCAGAAAGCCATCCAAATTGACCGCAAGGCGGAATCGTATTGAACGCAAGACAATACTGTGTATTTTCTGGATTTAGGACTGGGGCCAATCTATTATGAGATTCTTAAGCCCGGCAAAACTGTTAATACTGAACGCTACAAGCAATAATTACTTGATTTGAGCGATTCTATACTTGAAAAAGGCAAGAAATACAAGAAACGGCAGCACAAAGTGATTTTCCTTGATGACAACGCACCTAGCCACCGTGCTAAACCGACCAAGGACATCGTTAAGGCGCTCGGCTGGACCCCTTAGCGCAGACATATTATTCAAAAGATTTCTCCCCTTTCAATTACCATCTATTTGCATCATTGGGACACACACAGGCTGTCCAGCGCTTCACTTTTTACGAAAACGTCAAATCTTAGCTGTTCACACGACTGTTCACTCTGCAACTTGACAGAGCCCATGAATAGGACCCACCTAAATTGCTGTGCTGGATTGCATGACAACTCTGAATTGTGGCTTTATTGGCAAGCCAGAAAATTATTTGGGCAATAACTGCAGTCATTTAATTTACGTTTATGTACTGAATTCACCTATCCTGTCTTCATCTCGTGTCTATTTAGTGATTTTTCATGTTTTATTTGTGTTATTCATTATTTGTCCTGCCATTGGAAAAAAAAATTATTACTTATTGATACTTCATAATTTTTTTTAATTCATGAATACCACTAAAGAATATTTGAAGAAAAGAAGTTAAAATCTAACTCTTCTTATAATGCCATGTGTAATAATAATAAATAATTTTAATTTATTAGGACGTTTTTATATTTAAATGTGTAAAAAAAATACATATGTTCAAAAATCTTAATTTAAAAAGTTGTTAACTGAGATAATTTAATTGCTGTTTCACACTTAATTATGATGGACATGATTATTTATGTCAAATTAATTTCAACATAAATATGTTAGTTTTTAAATATGTCTTGGGATTAAAAGTTTTTGCATATGGGGAGAAAATAGAATTATGATATTGTTGGCATTACTCTGCTGTGAATGGCATTTTATTCTACAACTTTCATTTATTTTCTTGTCCTAAATATAAATTTTATTGTTACTACATAAGAATAATATTAGGAAATAAAAATTTCTTACTCTATCAATGACATATCACATGTCATTGATATTTATCCCATTCTTTGAAACAAATTATACCATTCTAGAAATCATAACACTTTAAATTGTTTTACAGAAAAATGAGTGAAATTCACTTAATATTTAAAAGCTAAATTAAATTGTTTACTACAGAAAAACTCTGTATAAGTTATTATTTTGAAATTGGAGTGTGTGTCAGGATTAGTTGAAGTCTTTATTTGTCCTTCAGCTAAAAATTTAATCTTTAAAGTTACATAAATTATTTATTTATATTTTTGAGAAAAATTTATATAACTTACATAAAAACAAAATTTTTTTATAAAATTACGATTTTTCTCAAGAGATTCTCACCTTTCTTGAGAGATTTTGAGAGTAATTCATAGTACAGAAAATTAAACTGTTTTTTATGCATCTGGTAAAAATTAAAAATAGATAGAAACTTAGAGATGTCATTATTTTCTATTACACTACTTGATATTAAAAGTGAATCTATGATTTTTTTGATATTATCAACACATTTAAAGGATTTTTAGGAAAGGAAATCAATATGAATTTTAAAATTTTTAAGTAATTTGATCATTATTTTCCTTATTCTTATTAGGTTTCTTATTTGCTCAAAGTGGAAGAGAAGTATAATTAATTTAAAAAAGCAGCTAAAAAATTTGGTGAAATCATTAGAATTTTTTAAGTGTCAGCAATTATTTTTTTCTATAAAATAATGATTTCTGAATTATTTACACACTGTCATTTATATTTATTAAAGCCCAAACCCTTTTAAAGTAATCATATACCTAGATACCTATATTTGTACCTCATTAAATTTTTTCTAAGATTGTATTGAACATGTACTATGTGCTAATTTATTTTTATTCTTCAACCAACATCGAGATCTCTGCTATTAGTTGATGAGCAAGTCAACAATGTTTCAACAAGTCAACAATTCTTAAGTGATTACGAAACATAAAAAGAATTAAAATCAGCGTCCTTAAAGCTGCCTAACAAACATTTTGATTATATGATAATTTAAAATGCTAATAATCTAAGTCTAACTCATAACAGTGAATCTAGAGATAACTTATTTAGTAGGCATAATTCATAATAATATCATTAAAGTCTCACTTTTGCGTTGGCTAATCAAAATTGTAGCAAGTAAAATTACAAAATTTATGCAATTATGATAATAGTAATAATTATAAAAGTAATTTACAATAAATTTGAAATGTGAAATATTTTACATACACATTGGTTCATTTTATTCATAACGAAATATTTTATGGATTACAAAAGTTTTTTATTGAATATGAAATAGCAAATTTCAAATTTTTTCTCCAATTTTTTATTTAATATTAAATTTAATAGTGTTTTAAACATATACAAATTTTCATTAATATAATATTTGAATTTTATGAAATTTCCTTTCTTGGCAAACGATTTCTGATTATGCTATTATAGTCAAAATGTGATTTAAATTTCCCATTTTTTTTATTTATAAAAGAAAAATGTAAAATATTAGCAAAATATTGCTTGTTAAACAAAATGATTTTATAGTTTTTAAAAAAATTATGATGTCAAATACTATATCACAATACTAAAATTTTTACAAAAAGTTTTTATGCTTTCAATTTCTAAATAAATAATAACAAGCAGAAAGGTCCTAATGATGTATTTGTAAGCTAAAGCAATATTGATTGGGTATTATATTTTTTATTTTTTGAATAAAAAATTTATTTGCTTAATTATTATAAGAAATTTTCCTTGGCAAATAACTTGACTTAATCTACATTAGCTAAGAACTAACTAATATAATATTTCAAAAATTTTATCAGAAAAATTTTCATTGTTTATGCATGTACAAGATTTGTAATATAAAATATTAATATAGTATTACAGATCTTGAGCGAAGTATAAAAGTTTAGTAGATTGAAAACACAATTAAAATGCAATTTTTAAAAGAAACTAAATTATACAAAATTATTTATATAAAAATATAATAAGAAGTCTTTCGTATATAGCAAGCTCCTGCAGCTCCTCTCACCCTTTCCACTCCCCGTTTATTTCTCAACATGACACTTCAATGAAGCAAATTGATCAACTACGTTATCAATATCTATTAATTTAAATGTTTCTCATTCTCTACTTAAATATACTTGGTCACTTTGATGATAACATTTCACATGGTTGATCTTAAATTTGTCCGAATTAATTTTAATTAATTGACACACAGTTAGCAGTTGATGTAGAAATAGTAGGAAATATTTAAAGAGAGATTCTCATAGTTGGAAAAACCTCTTCAAAATGCGAGATTATAAAGGTAAAAAGCTTTAAAGGAGTTTCAATTTTAATTTCTTTAAAATAAAATTACCTTCTTATTCATTATTTTTTTTAAAAAATCAGGAACATTCAGAGCCCAATTCTGTAAATTTATAATATTTTTAGCATTTTTCCAAAACTGATACACCGAATATTTTTGTTTCAAGTTTTTCACTGATTCAAATTATATCACCGGTAATTCAGACTTTAAACTGTTGGTCTCAATCTAACTAGATCTCATGCATAAAAAAATGATAGTTGAATGTTTTCAGGTATTATTGAGTTACAGGTATTCAGAAAAAAAAATTAACATTCATATTTCAGGATTTTACATGCAGAAATTTTCTCAGTCGGTTATCTACAATGAAAAATTTATTAAATTAAGGAATTTAATATTAAAATTTTGATTTAAAAAAATGACTGAGTTGCCATTTTGCTGCATTCTTAAGTATATTTTAGTCAGTGAAACAAAGTGTATATTAAGATAATCATGATTATTTTAAATATAACATATATGTGTATATACAGTTACATACATTTATATATGTTAATATCAAAAATAATAAATTCTTTTTAAAAAGTTGCAAATGAAACTATTTATATTTTTCCAGCGACCTATTTATGACAACTTTGTAATGTTGAACTGTGAGGAAGTGGTGCGATGAGCCCCAGAGTTGGCATCTTTTAAAAATCTGATTTCGTAACCTAATAAATTCTGAACACTTTTTACAAAAATTAATTTTGGATTTGATATGAACACATTTCCATTATTTCCTATACTTCAATATCTGATTATTAAAAATATTTATTGACATCATGAAGATTTTAAATGTACCCATAATCTGTGCTTCAGACATTGACGGCATTGCATTACTTTTATTGCAACATGGTGGTGCGTGTTTTATTTATTAATAAAAATTATTTTTCCTTAATTTATTTCTTAATTTTATTAATTATTTTACAGGTATAAAACTTCCCAAAGCTAATAATGAAATGTGAAGGGGAGTTTTTTGTTTATTTATCTCAAGGAATAAAAAGTCTTTGCTTAAATAATATAGATTAATAACATGTAGTTTACATGTGTCTAATGTTTCAAATGTATTTCTTTCTACATTTAATCTTCATTTAGGTTTTAGTTTTCTTATATGTTGAAGAAATCATTATGAATTCCATTCATTTAATTTAGCAATTATTATATATGAATTTTAATTAATAATATGTAATAAAGGAAAATAGCAAATGATTTTAAGGTTTCTTTGAAAGTTAGTTAAGGCTGTAAGTTGTGTGCTTAATTGGTTATTTGTCTTAGACATTTGTGAGATATATTTGTCTTAACTTTAATTTGATTTTTAAGTATTAAGCATTTAGTATTACTTATAAAATTTTTTGTAATTTATTGAGAGATTATTAAATTTTCTGCCTTAATAAGAACTTATTTAGAATAACTTTTTTTAAGCAGTAAAATTTGCTAAAAATAGTGTACATCAAAAACATTGTTGTACTGCTAGTAAAAATTATTTTAAAGTAGTCTTTGTTAAGAGAGGGTATTATAATATGTTCATTATAATACTTTTTTGTGAAAATGTATTTTTTCCTACCTGCTTCATATCTTACAATTATAAAGCATGAAAATTTGATTTCATTGTTTATTCTAACAAATTATTTTTTAAAACCTAATAATTAATAAAAATTATGATATTCAGATATCTTAGTCTAAAATTCTGATACAAATTAAAATTTCAAAATATACATATAAGTAATTCAATAAATTAAAATTATAGCAAGAACATAAATTATTAACATTAAAAAAATTAATTAGTAAACAATAAAAAATTTTAAAAATTAATACAATTCATTAATAATGTAGTAATTTAAGTTTAAATATATATCTGCTGGTAACTGTTAAAAAACAAAAATAATATTAAACAAATATAACTACTAATAAAAATGTTAAGAAAATTAAAAACTAATTATTAAATTAATTTATTATAATTTATTAAAAATATGCTAATGGAAGTTTAATTTTATTTATGCTGGTTATTATTAAATAATAAATGTGACTGTAAATTCAATTTTTATTATTATTGAGTTTTATATTTTTTACATCTTTTGCTGTGTTTTTCCATTTTGTTGTTTTCCCGCTCTTTCTTTAACTGCACCCTCTTTTCAGAGTAACCCATGTAGGTTTGCAACATCTCTCACTCCCCACCCCTTTCAAAAATACCACTCTAAAGAGCCGATTTTGTCATAAATAAAATGGTGGACAAGTCCAGACATTTTAACAAGAAATTTCATCCAATTATTGAGAAAAAATTTTATCCTTCTCAAATTTTAAATCATGAGTACAAACATTTGCATAGATAGCAAAAAAAATAATTAAAATAATGTCATTTTATGATAAAAAGTTAAACAAACAAGCTAGCACTCCATTTGCTGTAAACATAGATAATTTATAAATTATGCTGCAGAATGTTTTACTTAATTTTAATTAAGACAACATATCAAAATTTTATTAAATTAATTATGGGTTAAAGTGTGTCAGCTACACTGTATAATAAATAATGATCGTTTCCTCTGCATTTGAATCAGCAATTAACAATTATGTTTTATACATATGCAATGAATTTACTTTCTGATCTTTATTTTTTAAGTTCTTAAAATGAAAAAATGTACAATACTTTAGAATTACTTAGAGATGATAATAACTTTCAAAGCATAATATTTCAACTTGATTTCTGGTGGACAATGCTTTTTAATAATTTTTAATAAAACAAATAGAATGTTTACATGTTTTTTCTTCCAAAGGAAGGCTAGAGAAATAATGGTTTAATAGCAAAATTTCTGGCCATTTATAAAAGAAAATTATAAATAAACAAATAAATTTTCTTCCAATAAACTCTGAATCAAGGTGGTGACAAGCTGCTTCTTTATATATTTTTGTTTGCTATTTTACACACTTCTTAAGATATAATTTATATTCTATATATATGTACCAGTTTTAGATTAATGAAATTGTATTTACAAATTACTTTAATGTATAGTGGATAATATTAGTGAGTGGACAGTTGACATATTTTAAGATGATTTTAATGAAGTATACAGAAAAAAATTATATCTGTATTTTATGTTTCAAATGTTTCATTCAATAATCTTTATCTTAACTATCATTCTACACCATAATTTCCATATTGATATTGCTTTTTATAATCTTGAAATATATTTTGTTCTACTCCTCTTAAATAGCTTACCAAAGAAGTCTGCAAGTTGATACTTGGAAAAAGCAGATTTTATGAGCCCAAAAACACAGAAATCGATCGGTGACAAATTAGGAGATAGCGAGAATTTTAGTGAAAAACGAGTACAATTGTTTTCAACAAATATAGTAGAGTGAGACTTGTGGGTGTGATTAGTTTTGCTGAAGTTCAATGGAGTAAAGGTACTACAGATAAACATTTGGAACTTCATATTTAAAAATTGCAGTCATATATGTACTTGATGGTATTCAAAGTTGATTTCAACACTTTTGGCAACTTTTTACTTTTATCTTACCTTTGGATGAAAAAATAGCAAGAATTTGAAATACTTAAAAATTTTCTTTTGATTCTTTTAACTATGTAACACAATTTGTTTTCTCCTCTTTTATGGTAATAAATTTACCTTTTTCATTGCAATTACTTAAATGCACCCAAGCTTAACCTATTTTACGACATTTTTCCATTTTTGTTTTGATAAGTTTCTTATAATCATGTAGCATATTCTACTTTCTTTTACATGATGCTCAGAAAGATGCTGAACATTATATTTTCTGCCTTTTTTATTATTGAAGTTATTTACAGTTGAAACAAAGCAATTTAATGTATTTCCAATACATATTTTAGATGGGTTTTCTTTTTTTTCTTTTAGCATTAAAGCTCACAATATTAAAAATATTAAAAATTTATGCAATATTAAAAAAACTACTTTTTTAAATTTGAATTTTTAAAAACATTTCCCTTACATGTCAACAATGACATTTTTTCTTTTTTATAATTTCCTATCATGGATTTAGATATTCAGAAAAACAAATCTTTTACAACATTTCTAAATTTTGGAAAAAGAATATCTTTGGAAAGAGAGTAAACATATTTTTCCACCCATTGTCTTTTTAAAATCCCCATTTTACATATAAACAAAAATTTCAAATATCAGATGATAGATGAAACTTCTAAAAATATAAATCGAGTAAATAAAACTTTGAATGCAGTTGACTTTTTTTACAGAGAAATAAAATTTTCTAAAAATATGTGAACAGTCTTTGTATTAGTATTAATATAACAATCCACATTAAAGTGAATTACATTGAACTAGTTCTTTCATTTTAGAGTCTTTCACAAGAAATCAGAAAAATATAAAAATCTGTGAATGTTTATTTTATTTTCATTCATCAGCATAGAAACATTATAACCAGAAACTAACAAGGATTACTAAATTTACGTCATTACAAACATCTCTTGTTTGCAGTAATGCAAATTAAGTAATCCTGTTTAGTTAATTGTAATGAAAATTGAACTCCATAAGCATATTTACATGCAGGAATGCCACACCAAAACATATAAAGTGGAGAAAGTTTGAAATTAAAATATTTATTCATCGTTTTATGAAATATTACAATTTACTTGTACTATATACTAAAATTACAATATTTTATAAAAAATATTGTAATTTTTGGCTGAAATAAATTAGGTTTCTTCACACAACTGCACATTTTAACATTAGATTTAAATTTTGTTAATTTTTCCCTTATATCTTGCTGTCCACAGATAGTTTAATGTCTAGAATTAGGGACTTCAATGTTAAAGAATTATTTGACTGAAAAACGATTACACTTTCTTCCGGTACAGTAAAACTCTGTTTATTTTTCTGAAAATTCTTGACACTTTTTTGATTGACTATGATGTTTATGCTTTTCAATTTTTGACAACACATTGTTTCTAGATAAGCATAATTGTGTAATTACACCATCCTAATTTTCACATTTATCATTTAGTCAATATTAATAGCAACATCCACAATACTGAAAGAAGAAATATTTGATCTAAGGTCTTTAAAAAGCAGTAGTAATAGCTTTCACTAAAAGTTAAATATTTACTTTCGAAACATCATATTGAATAACTTGAAATATACAATTTAAATTAATTCAAGCTGTTTTATACTCATTGAATAATTTAACATCATCTATGTCATGTATCATTTCATGAACTGCTTAATTTCTGAATTTTTTTTCCAGATAGCCAAATTCTTGTTCAGAATCAAGAATTTTCTTCTCAGAAAGTGAGGTTAAAACTAAATTCATAAAAGCTGATAAATTTGTGTATTCGTTTCCGCATTTTGAATCTAATGGAAAAAATAAATCAAACATGTTTATTCTGAGATAAATTTTTCATCAAGTTAGCAGTTGTTTTTAATAAGCAATTCAGAGAAATTTGAGCAATAATTTTATACAAGAATAGTTCTTTTTTGCAACAATATAGGGCATTTGATAAACAGATGTACCAACATGCATAAATTTATACTCATACTGCTTGCCGAATTTTTAAGAGACATTCTTTAAATTAAAGAAAAATAATGATAGTAATTCTTGTACTACTTAAACTTTATATGAAAAAAATAAATAAAAGCTTAAAATTTTATAACTAAATATGTATCACAGAAGAATGGATTTTCACTCTAAAGAACTACTGAAATGAGATAGCCACCCACCCTGTCTAGTGGTTAGAGTGCCTGACTGCGGATAGGGATCTCCTGGGTTCAAATCCTAGTTCGAGCATGAATGTACTTTTTCTCTCCTGTCACTGTATGAATGGGTTATGAATGGTTGCCTACCCTATAAACAGGTACCTACGTCATGTGTATACTAAGAAAGTCGGACTCCACACCCAGATATGGTTCAGTTGGAAAAGTGAAGCAGCGCACCCTAAATTGCCAGCCTATCTTGGCACAAGACAATAAAAAATAAGGTAAAATATCCATATAAAAATTAAGAAGAAAATTATTTTCTTTTTTATTAAATAACAATACTAAAATACTATTTTCCCTAAACTTATTAAAATTCTTGTTTCTCCAAGCACTGAAATTTTCTGACAAATATTACAATAGAAATTGAGACAAAGGATGAATTTTCTTTATAGATATTACTAAAGGAAATGAGAATGAGATACTTAAATATTTTATTTAAGTATCTAAATATTTTATTTAAGTATCTCATTCCTCTTTTCCATACGATAAAAAAACATGTAAACTAGCAATTCTTCATTTAATTTATGAAATCTTTCACATATAGAAGTATCTGTAAAAATCTATTTTCAATAGGTCTAGCTAATTAAATCTACTTGCAATCTTCTATGAAATGCAGTTTATATCTATAATTCAACAAAAAAATACCATCCCAATTATTTTATTAAAAACCTAAAAACAAAGCTTCAAAGAATTCAAGGACCATATTCCAATCTATTTCAAATACCTCACTATCAAAACACATTTAAATAAAAGAATTAAGTGCATTTTCATTTCTTTTATTTTAGTATAGATATTTTTTTTGTTGATAAATATTCTCTTTTAAAATTTAAATGTGCAATAATCAATTTATTCTCTTCATCATAAAAAACCTAAACCACATTATTTATTATTTTATAATAAAAAAAATGTTACGAGATAATGAGATACAATTTAGTTCACTTTGATTAGCTATGTCACTGAATTATCTTAACAGTCACTTTTTTCTTTTCTACCAAGAGAAAACAAAAAATATATAAAATGCAATTTTAACAAGCAAATTAGATTGAGTTCAGCATTTTATTATGGACAAATCTAATCTCTTTAAGCAATGAGTATATAATTCACCCTTAACTATTTTTTATTTATTTATTTTTTATTTTTAGAATTATGTAAGGGAAAAAACTCAGAGCCAAAATACTTTCAATTTATGACAATAGATAAATTTCTGAACATTTCAATGAAGAGAAAAGATCCTTTGAACATAGGAGGGTTGCCTTTTAAGTTTCTACAAAAAGTAGGAAGAAAAAGAATTTTTTGGAAACAAACTATTTTATTACTTTTTAAAATATTTGCCTTTAAGATTTATACACTTTTTCATCTGTTCAAACTAATTCTTGAAACAGTTTGTCCACTCTGTAGTTGATATCTCAGAAACATGGTTTCGGAAAGCATCAAGAGCTTCTTGAGGTGTTGAAAATCGCTGCCCACTTAATTTTAGGAATAAGGGAAGAAGAAAATGTCGTTAGTCGACAAATCAGGAGAATATGGCAATAAGATATTAATTCGATATTTTTATCCTTCAAATAATCAACTGCTTGATTTGCTGTGTGGGAGCTGGCATTGTCTTGATGAAGAATGATGTGGCCATTCTGCTGTTTTTCTTGATTTCGTTGATGATTTTTGGCAAACAAATTTCTGTATACCATTTAGTGTTGACAGTTTTTCAATCCTCTAAAGAAATGGTTGCAATATGTCACGTAAGGCCAAAGAAACAAGCAATCATTTTCTAGGAAGTGCTTTGTGAATGAACAACTTTTGTATGATTTGGTTCATTTTAAAACACCCAAACAGTGGATTGATGTTTAGTTTTCGGTACATACGAATATATATAAGTTTTGTCACCAGTAACGATGTTGTATACGGATTTTCCTGTTCCCAATTTGAATTTTTTAATGATTTCTTTACGCCAACTTACACAAATCTCTTTTTGAGCTTCTGTCAAATTGTGTGGAATCCATCTGGAACAAATATTTTTAACAGTAAAATGTTCATGCAAAATCGAATTTATTGCAGTCTGTGATATGCCAAGAGATGCTTCTATCTTACCATGTGACAAGCCGATTTTGCACCCAGCATCAATGTTGTTTGGAATCACTACCAATTTTGGTCATCCTTCACGAGATTCATCACTGACGAACACAAGACCACAATGAAATTCCGCAAACCAATTGTAAACAGTCTTGTCTGATGATGCTTCATTATCAAAAGTCACATGAAGCGATTATTTTTTATAAATTATAAAAAAATCATCCAACGGAAACCTTCAAGAGTGATTTCCATTTATAGAACTTACTTCCTTCTGTAGAACATTCACTGTAAACAAACTACGCAGACGATTTCTAAGATGCCACTGATTCCAAGGGAGAAAAAAATGTGAATTTTACAAATATCCTGAAAACAAATTTCAGTAGCGCCTTCTATTGTTCGCGTATAAAAACATAATAGGTAACCCTCGTATTTCTCAAGCAATCAATAAAAATTTTCTCATTTTGATAAAAAGCCATGCATTATTCTTAAGAAAAAAATTTTTTATTAGGAATTGATGTCCATTCAATTTACTCATTAATAAAATATCCAATTTTTAATTTTGACTAGATATAGAGAACTATTCATTTTTTCACAATGTTATTTACTTTCTATATCAATATCAAACATAGAGTAATTTTATTAATTATTTCTGGGAACCAATATTATTTCAAAATCCAGGCAGTGATGAAAAAGAATAACAAAAATAAATGTTATGGATTTTAATTCCAATTGACTTTTGGAAGTTGCTAATACAGAAATAATATGAGACTTTGACACTGTATTGCAGTCTGTTGTAAAGCATTTTAACATCCACTACATAATTGTCTTTTGAAGGGACTTATCATAAATATTGGGCCCTTTTAAAAGGACTTTTTATTAAAAAAAAAAACTAAAAAATTACCAAGCACATATTCCAACAGACATGCATGCAGAAGGAAGAAGTGCAGCACTCATCTCACGTTGTTAAACTGTAGTTGGGATAAAATGCAAGTCTTTCGCTTGGAAGATTAGTGTGAAACCACTAGGCCATTGTAAGCTCAAATAGAAGGCTTGCAAATTTTAAATAATGTATCACAGCCAGATTAATTATAACAGCTCAAAGCAACTGTTTGTTAAATATGATGTGTGAATCTCATGCCGTAGATAACAAGCTAACCAAATATAGTCTCAAATAAATACTTAAACTGAATTCACATTATTGCTAGTTACAAAGTCTAATGTTTTCAGAATTTTACTATAAATATAACAGTCCAAATTTAAAAATGCTTTAAAATAAAGTCTTAGTTTTAAAATTTCAACAATTTTCAAAAGCTAAAAATGTTTTCAGGGCAGAAAATTTGCACTCACAAGTGAATAAAATATTAAATTTTAAACCTTGCTTTAAATAACAAGAAAATAATGTTGAAAGTTATTTATAAAGTAAGTATATAAAAATTACATACCTCAAAATCTATGCGGGGCAAATTCTGAACAAGAATTAATAGCATATTGCAGTTGTACAGTTCTTGCGCTAACTGTGCCACAGCAATATCTGAATTGGGTTCTTGGTCACTACTGCCATACAACATTGTTTTCATTAAAGCTAGATGCTTGGAAACATCATCCTGAGCCTAAAAAATAAAAATTTATATTCATATTGAGAACACATTAAATACTTCAATATAAACTTATTTCACAAAAAATAATTAGCAACATATAACATCAAAGATTTCTATTCAAAACAAATATATAATGAATAAAAAAATCTATTAAGAGACAATACAGAATTTGCAAAGAAATCCAACTTAAAGTTTAAAATCTAAAAAATTAAGAGATAATTTTACAATAAATGTTTCAACATTTTAACCAACATCCCATCACATTAAGCTATTTAAAATTTCATTCTCAAAATATACGTTTTTCTCTAAAAAACGTTTTAGAGGAATAGTTATATCTTTTTACTGATTGGTTTTAATAACATAAATCAGTACGCTGATAATTTCAAATTACAAAAAATTATACAAGATAAATATGTATCAATATATTTTTAATAAAAATAAGACAAGAAAAAATCAATAATTTTTATCTTGTATAATTATTATAAGTTTATCCACATTATAAAAGAATATAAATTACAAATTTTTATTATTCTACATAAATAACCAAAAATAAAATTTATTAAACAAAAAAGTGTAATAGAATTAATTTTTTATTTTGAATTTTGAGATTAAGTAGCATTGAAATTACTATGGTATTGTTTATTTTAATTAAAAAATTGTATATAATTAGAAATAAATAAAACCTTCACATTTCATTCTAAGTCCTAAGTCTTGAGTATCTATTATGTGGGGTGGCAAGTGAAGGACAGCCAAACACCTTTTTATTTAAAAAAAAAAAAAAAAGGTGAGCTTCATAAGAAGCTGCAAACTTCTTCATGTAACCTTAGTGTCATGCAACTCGGGCTTAAGGCAGATACTGCAGTAAGCCAGATGGTATCAGATATATGGTATACCAGCGTCCTACCAGAGTTCTAGTATACCTGGCGAACTGCTAAAGCATCTTGTCTAATCCAGCAATTTAGGCAATGCTAGTTATACCTTTTAATTTCTTGAGATTTAAAACAGTGCTCCAGCAGAAAAAACCTTTAATGCAGACCAGTCTTTACAAAATAAGGATATCCAAAGTAAATCAATTGCAGTTAGAAATTACTCTTTCAAAACGAGAAGTAAAAAATACAATTAGAGCAAGGATTGGGTAATTTATATAGCATATGAATTTGATGTCCTTGTCTTTATTCAATTGAATATTTTAAGCACCTTAGACATTGAAGAATAACTTCAGCTCCATAAAGCTTTCTGACTTTAGTAACAAAGTGGAAGACCTTAACAGATCCACTGGATTAGGAGAGTGAAAAAATTTTTTCAGCAGACTTGACTTTTGCCTTGAGTTGTCAAACCAAATTTGAAGATCAAATGAAAATCTTTATTATTTTTTTTTAAAAAAGTACCATTTAAATGAAAATACAAATTACTAGAAAATAACAATTTTAAATTTTGTATTAAAATTAAACTATCCCATTTAAATATGTAGGAAAACAAAAGAGTAATTCACTCACATCTTTAAAAAGATAAAAAAATAAATATACATCTCTTATTATTTAAATAATAAAACTATTTTTGTTAAATTTTTACTTTCATTGCATCCAATATTAAGTCAAAAATATTTATAAAATCTAAATCATGAACAATATTTTAAATTTTCTTAAATGTTGAAAGGGCATATAAAATTTATTTAACTAAAATAATTTCAAAATTTAATAGGAAATTATCAAGAGCTGTGAAAAATTATTGCCTAATGTTAACATCTCTGTGTGTTCTGAACAATTTCAAAGCACTTAAAAAATAAAAGATGCATAAAAAACTGATTAATCACTGCATAAAATATTAATAACTGTTAAATGAAAAATATTGTAACATATAAATTCTGTAAAAAAAATGACTGCTCATATTTTTTTCTTAACGTAGCAGGAAAATTTTTGCTCTAATTTGTTCTTCACAATGAAATGTACCTCATTTAAACTGCTTTACATGTGTGGAATGTCAGGTTAATTATTTTCAATAGTTTGTAATAGTAAGATTTAGATTCAAAGATCATAGAATTTTATTTCTTTTAGCATTTTAACAATGAAAATTCAATTTATTTTATTGTAAATTACATGCTTTCAAAATATAACCACAAGTCATAAAAATATCCTTTTATGACATAGATACCAAAGCAATGTCATCAAAGATTAGAAAGATAAATAAAGAAAAACACTTGAAAAATATAAATTGAAATTTTGTTTTATGTATAAAATGTATATTACTATTTCTCAAATGAATTTTAAGAAATATTACCTTTTCTGCCTTTTTATCTCCTTTTTCTAACGTCACAATTGCTTCTCTCAAAACTTTAACTAATTCACTAGGACCCTTTTGGGACTTTCCAAACAATGGCATAATTGCTAATAAGAAATAATTTCATATAGCAATAGAAGTATTTAACAAAACAATATATCTATATTAACAGTGAAAGATGAATGTTTTTATAAATTGTGTTTTACGCAAAGTATATTCTTCTAAAAAATATTGTTCTAGACAGCATTATAAAGTCTTGAATAATAAAAAATATCAAAACCAGTCACAAAAACAATTTATTTTTCCTCTAAAAACAAAATCAATGTACTTTCTTTTCATTACATAAGTTTTTTAACTATAAAATAATTTTTATTATTTATTAAAAAAATTTTTAAAAATTTTTTAAAAATATGATACTATAATTTTAACATTTCTAATGTCAACCTCAACATTTTTTTTAAAAATAAATTTTTATATTTTAATTTTTATTAAATATGCACCAACTTAATTGCTTTGCTAGTCAACAGTAATTTTTTACACATTAAAGCTCACTGGATAACACATTCGGAACTACAAACATTCATGCCCAAAGTAGAATTCAAATCCAGAAACTGTTGAATTGAAAGCCAGAACAATGACTGTTTGGCTAGTAGACACTAGAGAACATTATGAATTATTATTTTTAATTGATAAAAGCATGAAGCACAGAAGTGATAATAGAATAATAAAAATAAATAAATGAATAAAAAGCAAAACATTGAAAGGTTATTTTAAAATGAAAAGTCATTGGAATCAGATTTTATCATTAAAAGATTAATCACAAAAATTAAGTTACAGTATATAATGTGGCAACTCAGCCACAGTAAATCCCTAAAGGGGAATGAGAAGCGCATCTTTCCTATCTGATGGAGAATCTAGTTCAGTTGCTATTTGGATGCGGTCGAATGAAGACCGTATTATGGTGTGGAACTTATTTTTTATGGAATATAATCATGAAAATTGTTATTTGTTAATTGTTATTGTTAAAATAAAATATTAAAGGCAATAGGACTTATTAATGAAAGGAAACACACACGCAACAATTTGTAACACATCATATATAATTAAATTTCATCTTATATCACAATACACGTAAAACATAATGTAAAGCAATAACCAAATATTACAAATTAAAAGCAATTAATTTAAATAAAGAACATTATTATTATACCTACAAGCACACTTCAATTATAATTATTATTAGAGTATTTAAGTTTTCTATTATAGCTTCTGTGATTTCATTCTGAAAAATTCAGAATTTAAGTCTTTTATCCTTATAAAGCACTTTTTTTCAAGTATTTAAAAAAACACAAAATTTTAATTTTTTAAATAAGAATCAATAATTTTTATGCAAATTTAAATTGTATACAAATACATGCTTATGAAATTTGTTTAAGGAATTCTGATGAATTTTTCTGCTTATAGTATAAAGGAAAATACTTATAAGTATACTGCAAAAGTAAAAAGAAAAATAATTATTTTGCACATATGACATTGTTTGTTCAATAATATTATATTCATTTCATTGTAAAATTTAGCATGAACAACATTGAAAATCATAATTAAAGGGTTTTCATTAAATTACAAAAATATATAACTATTTAAAAATTTTACACATACTTTCTAATAATTTGATATTTTAAGAAGCTTTCAACAAATATAGAAAACAAAATATAGAAATAATGGAATAAGACAAGTGCTTTCTGCCCATCATGTAATATTGTTTTCATTTTCTATCAAAATATGAATTGGCAACAGTAGAAAGAGTTGGACATAAACAAATAAAAAGAATGTCTTTTGTTCTAATACCAAATGGTAAATATAAAGTATGTTTAAGTTATTGTAAAACACATATAGTTGTAAAATATAAAATGTAATGTAATAAATAAATGCAAAGTAGTAATTGCAAACATTCAGCTTAGTAAAATTATTTCTCAGTCACCTTCTATTTCGTGACTACAAAACTGGTGACACGTTGAACAAAGAAATGTCTAGAAGTAACTAACAGAACAGTGCAGGCATCGCTAGAACTCAACAAAGTGAACATAAAAATTCCACCTTTTTGGACAGATAAACCAGAAATTTGGTTTTTTCAAGTGGAAGCTCAATTTAAAATATCTGGAATACTATCTGAAGAAACTGAGTTCAATTACCTGGTGTCACAATAAGAATCGAAATTTGTGGAAAACATTTGGGACATTGTGAATAGCGATGATACAAACAAATTTACAGATGCTAAAAATAGACTTTTAAATATATTTAAAGAAAGCAAAAACATCCGTATTAAGAGATTAATTACTAGTATTGAACTGAGAAGCATGAAACCTAGCCAACTTCTGCAAAAATTAATCATAATCATCTGTTGCTACAACTGATGTTTCAGAAAATTTCATTAAAACTTTGTGGCTTGAAAAATTACCAGAAACAATGAAAAACATATTATACATATTATGTGTGAAAAAGTGAGTGAGTGAAAAAGATATTTCCAAACTTGCTCTAATGTCAGATAAGATCAATGAAATAAACCCTCGTCCAGATGTTTTTGATGTACATGAAGCTACAGAAAAAATTGTCCTAGTAAACAAATAACACATGATAAAATGTTAAAAAGAATTCAGTATTTGGAGCAACAAGTGGCGACGTTTAGCACTGAAAAAATCTCAGGTCAAGAACAAACTATTGTTCTTATCGTTCATGCTCACATAGCCAATTTAGAGCTTGCAATAACGCTATTGGAAAATATTATTATTTCCATTATAAATTTGGAAACAAATGAAAGCCAGAAAATGCCAAGCACCAGGCCAATGGAAAAAACAAATAAATGAAAGTCAGGAAAACTAAATGTGGCAGTAGATGTGGTGACTTCATCTCCTGCAAATGTGAAGGATTGTCATAAATTTCGCCTATTTCTAAAAAAATAAAAAGTCCACATTGACATTTCTTGTTGATAGTGAGGCTAATGTAAGCATAATTCCAGCATCATCTACAGATAAATCCTTTTCTGATTTTAAATTATATGCTGCAAATGGTTCAGAAATCGAAACATATGGAATAAAAATTCTTAATCTGGATGTGGATTTACGTAGAGACTTTCAACTTTTATTTATAAAAGCAAAAGTAAGTACAGGTATATTAGGAGTTGACTTTTTAAACAAATTTAACTTACTTATTGATCTCAAAATTCAACAATTTATTGATGGAGAAACTAAGTTTTGTGTGAAAGATAATGTTTCTTCAATTTCTTTAAGTAGTTATCTAAGCACATTATATAATTCAAATAAATATTCAAATCTGTTTTCTAAATATGCTGATATACTCAAGCCGAACTTGTCAATTTCAAATAAACAGCATGATATCTAAAAATTTCTAAGGAAGAATTTAAATTTATGTTAGATAATGATCTAATTTGCCCTTCAAATTCACAGTGGTCAAGCCCATTACACTTGGTGATAAAATAGGATGGTTTATATCGTCCATGTGATGATTACAAGAAGTTAAAATCTCAAACGGTGCCTGATAGATATCTAGTACCAAGAATTGAGAACTTTCACCACATTTTAAAAGACATTAAATTTTTTTCCAAATGTGATCTATTCAGAGCATACCATCAAATACCTATTGCAGAGGAAGATAGATGTAAAACTGCCATTATAACACCATTTGGCTTGTATGAATTTAACATAATGAGCTTTGGTTTAAAAAATGAGATTGCCACATTACAAAGCTTTATTCTTGAAGTTTTTAGAGATTTTCATTTCACTTTTGCTTATCTAAATGATGTATTAATAGCATCACGTAATGAAGAAGAGCATAAAAAACACCTACATTTAATTTTTGAACATTTAAATAAGTATGGCTTAAGAATAAATTAGTCAAAATCAACTTTTGGAGAACAAAATGTAGAATTTTTAGGGTATTTGATTATACCCGAAGGTTTTCGTCCATTAGCTCAAAAAGTTGAGAAACTATATTAAATTACAATACACCTCAAACCATTCATGAACTAAGAACATTTCTTGGCATGATCAATTTTTATCGCCGTTACTTAAAAGATGCTGCCAAGACACAAGCTATTCTACATTCAATACTACAATATGAAAGATTCTAAGAAAAAGGACAAAACTAAAATTCAATGGACAGAGGAGGCATTAAAACAATTTGAAAAATGTAAACAAGATTTGGCCAATGTTACACTGTTATCCTACTCAAATTCTGAATTACCTCTGGCATTGTTTACAGGTGCTTCAGATTCAGCTATCGGTTCAGTTTTACTAAACTATGATGAAAATGGATGGAAGCCAATAGCATTCTTTTCAAAAAAACTAAATAATGCACAGCAAATTTATAGCACTTACGACTGTGAATTGCTAGATGTTTATATGTCGATAAAACATTTTAAACATCTTTTAGAAGGAAGAAATTTTACCATATTCACTGATCACAAGCTTCTGCTGTATGCCTTTCTTCAAAAACCAGATAAAGCTTCAGCTAGACAATGCAGACAGTTACAATATATTTCACAATTTACAACAGATATCAAACATATTAAAAGTGAAAGTAATATAATAGCTGATAATTATCAAGAATAGAAGTAACAGAAATTAATTATGATGACATAGCACACAGTCAAAGTGATGATGAAGAATTAAAAAATTTACACCATTCATCTTCCTTAAAATCTCAGTAATATCCATTATCATCAGGAAAATATTTATGGTGTGACACATCAATCAAAACAATTTGATCTTACATACCAAAGAAATACAGATGGAAAATATTTAGTCATTTTTATGGATTTTCACAGCCTATAACAGTATAAAATCATCAGTAAAGCTTTTAATTTTAAAGTTTATTTGACCAAACATTAAAAAGACATTTAACAATGGGCTCGAGCATGCATTTCCTGTCAGAAGAACAAAGTTTCTTGGCACACAAAGTCAATTTTTGAAAAATATCAAGAACCAATTGGCAGATTTCAAGAAATTCATATTGACGTAATTGGGCCTTTAATTCCATCGAATGGAAATGTTTATTGTTTGACTTGCATAGATAGATTTACAAATTGGATTGAAGTAATTCTGTTTAATAATATACTAGCAGAAGCCATCACTGAAGCTTTCTAGAAAAATTGGATCACAAGATTTGGAACCTCGTCTAAAATAACAAATCATGGAGCACAATTTTCATCTGAAATATTTGCTGACATGTCCAGAATATGTGGTATTAAGCTAAATCGTACAACAGCTTACCATCCACAGTGCAATGGGAAAATCAAATGTCTTCATAGGTCCCTCAAAACTACATTAAGAACACACAACAACATAGCTTGTAGTGAAACTATCCTCCTAGGATTAAGATGTGTCATACAAGAAGACACTAATCACACCATAGCAGAAATGGTTTATGGACAACCAATTCCCAGTGAATTTTTCACTGAATGTTCCATTCATACAACACCTGAAACATTCATAAATAATCTTAAAACACAAATGGAATTCCTAAGACCAAGACAATCCAATCACAAAATTTCACAAAAAAGTTTCATTCACAAGGACTTAAAAACATGCTCACATGTATTTTTGAGAGTAGACTGAGTAAGGAAGTCACTTGAACCACCATATGAAGGGCTATTTTTAGTGACAGAAAGGATGCCAAAATATTTTACTACTGAAATAAAAGGAAGAGTCAATGTGACTATTGACAGGTTAAAACCAGCCTATATCCTGGCAAATGTAAACAAAAATTTGTCTTCTATAAAAGATGCAGGGAAAGTAAAATATGAAAATGCACCTCTTAGACGTTCTCGAGCAGGCAGAACAATCCAAATACCACCAAGATTTAAAGACTCCACAGAAATCTATCATTATTGAAAAAATAACACTATTAACTTTCATTTTTTTAAATTTATTCCTATCAGTTATCATACTTTTTAAAAACACAACTTAATCACTGGCGGGGGAATAATGTAGGAGTCAAAATGTGTTTAGTTTAATATTACTTCTAAAATATCTAAGTATTAACAATTCTATCTAAGTATAAACTATCTTTTCTGGGCCTATGGTATTCATTCGCATTCTTTTTAGTATGCATTCGAATCATATCTCAATGTGCAGCATTCTTTTTATTATTTGCTATGGTGCAACCTCCATCCAACCAGCCCTTAACATGATGATTAATTATTTTACCAGTCACAACATCGGCCACATTGCAGATGCTATCTTTATTACATATCCCTTTATTTTCCAGAGTGCCATAAAAGTTTATTGATTTCACCTGTTTTTCCACTTCATTAAGATATTAGAGTCTTATCCTAACAATTTTAAGTTTATCACAATCATATTCTCTCAAAATCTCTACCTAGATTTTTTTTTTTTTTTGCATTAGATATTCTTGACCAGATCTTAGCTATTATTAAGAAATGATCAGAATCAACATTAGCTCATTGACAGGTCCTCACATCCAACAAGTTTGAATAATGCCTAGCATAGATTAGAACATGATAAATTTGATTTCTATAGGTTACACATGAGACTGGCCAAGTAGCTTTATGGATATTTTAATGTGGAAAGAATGTGCTCCCCCTATGATCATATTATGTGAGATGGCTAAATCAATCAAAGTTATTTCCATTATTATTGGTTGTATCATGTAAACCAAATCCTCCTGTTACAATACCAAATTCATCCTCTATGCCTACTTAAGCATCCAAATCTCTCATAACAACTTTTTTTGGGCAACTGCAGTAAATTTTGTCTACATTTTCATAGAAATTTTTCTTCTCCTGTTCCATTTTATCTTCAGTAGGGGCATAAGCACAGATAATAGAAAAATTAAAGAATTTCCCCTTATCTCCGGTTTTACGAATTCTTGAAGAAACCACCTCAAAATCCAAAATCAGGTGTCATATTCTTCAGCCCACAATAAAGCAGTGCTCTCAGTATGTTTTTTGGGGTACCAACTGTAAAAAACAATATGATTCTTTTTACTGAATGTTTCACAGTCAATCCATCTAACCTCAGACATGGCAAGCAAATCAATATCATAATGGTCCATTTCTTGTAACACAATGACTGCACATCCTTTACTCTATAAAGAGACAAAATATTCCAGCTTCCAAATTTCAAGTTCATAATGAGTTTCCTTTACTCATTTCAGAGATATTATCTGGGTTATTTCTTCATCAGATTACATAACAAGAAGTTTTTACAGGATGAAGCTGTCAATCCTAAGCTCAATCCCCAACCTGGAGGACCAGTCCCCTAATATAATCCCCAGGAGATGGATGTTTATTTTAGTTGACTCTTACAATATACATGAACTACATTAAGACTATTCTTTCACATGGTCACCATACGTGTGATATTTTACACACAGTAGTAATAATATTTATATTTTTTAACTGTAAGTTTTTAATTTTTATAAGTATTTTAATTTATTTTTTACTTGCAATTAAAATATTAGCTAAGATTTTAATTTATGTTTAAATTTACAATTATTTTAAAATTTTAATTAAATTTTTGAATTTTTTTACCATATTTTTACAAAAATCTATTTAATAATATTGTAAGAGTTATTTAATGCTTTAATATATTACTTGATTATATTTATGTTTAAGAATTACTTTTAATACTTTTTATACTTAAAACAAAAACTAAGTTTTTTTTAAACATATTTTTATGAAAGATTATATATATAAGGATATATTACAAAAACATAAATTACATAAGAGGATTGAAGAAAACAAACTAAACGATATATAAATTACACGTATTCTACACATATTAAAAAAATGATAAAAATGTAATTTAATACTAGCATATATATTTATATCAATCATTTAAAACTTTATTTAACTAAATAATTCAAAGATATATTCTAAGATTGTTTTGAGAACCACAAAATTTGATTCATTCGCAAATTCAAACAGTGGAAAATTCCCCAAGGAAGCAAAATGTGCATATATCTAGTATATAATAAAATATAAATATTTCTAAAAAATATACAAAATAAATGCATTTAATTAAAATGTGAATGTGAAATGTTATCACACAATTTCTGGTTTTTCTTTTAAAATTTTTATTAGCAACATTAAAAAAATTTCTCTTTTCGGCATTCTTTCATATGTTAAATCTGTTTAAAATTTTTATCAACAATTATGAGAATTTTATTTTCTTTTTGTTTTCATTTATTTTATATAAGTTATTTTTAATATTTGATATCAATATATTTACAAGGATTTTATTTTTGCAAATATATTGAAATCAAAACATTATATGTTACGTGTTCCAAGTCCAGTACTTGCTTTTTATATGTAATACTTAAAAAATAATATATACCTCATATCACTTATTAAAAGTTTTCTCTTTATACCTTTTTTCCAAAAACTAATTTTTTTACAACTCCATATTATCAGCTTTTTAACACTGTCAGGTCAAACATATAAATTTCAGAAGTTATCATTATTTTTTCAATATGTTAAGATTTTATTAGGGATAACATATTGACATCAATTCTAAAAGTATATAAATAATATATCCACATCCAGAAACCTGTAAACATCTTTTGTGTACTAATATTAGTTTCAACCTACACACTTTTTAATTTCTTGAAGAAATTAAAGAAAAAATTAAAATATTATTAGACTACAGATAGCTATTTGGACTATTGATAAATAAAATGTTAACATTAAAAAATTAATAATAAAATTAGTACTTATCTATTTTAATATATACTATAAAAGTGAAACATGATATACAATTGGGGCAAAATGGTGTTTTCCAAGTATAATATTCATTTAATAAAACTAATGATATTAATAAAAAAAGTACAAAGAGAGGTTTCTGATTTGGGAAAGGAATTAAACACTCATTTGTTAAAAAAAAAAATAATGATTACAATTAACATTACTTCAATTAATTAATATAAGTTGCAAATGGAATGAAAAAAAATAAGCAGAGAAATCCAAAACACCACACAAGTTTTAAACACAGAATTAGAAACAAATAACTTTTTATAAAAAAAAATTTAATTTTAAATACATAATATCAAACACTGTTTACATCCGATTTTAAAAAATTCAATACATATTAATAAAACTTAACAATAATTTATTTAATTTCTTATTAAAAAAATTTTCATTAATTTTTTTATAAAAACTAGATATAATTAAACTTTTTCATTTAAAACAAACTTTGTATGTTATATAAAAAATAAATATGAAAATTATAGCGACAAAAAGTGAAAACTTTAAATACAAGTAAAATTTAGAAGAAATAAATACAAAAAGTATAAGGTACAAATGTAAATATGAAACATGTATGTGATTGACTCAATATAAAATTCAAATTATCTGAAAAAACAATAAAAAAATTATTTCAGTGAGAGAATTCGTAGTTCTTGAATTAAATCATATATATAAATAGCAATCAATTTAAATGGATTAACACAATGTTACTCTTACAAGCTTCTATTGTGTGTTAGGTAAAGGTTATTTTCTTTTAAAACTCACTATTTCTCAATTAATAAATAATTTTAACACATCACTCTTCTGATGATTATGTTTAATAAACAATTTTCACCACATAGTAAACATACCCAAAATTTAATACTATGTGCGTTTTCAATATTTCCAATCGATAAGAAATTATGTTTAAATACAACAGAATAGACGATTTACGAAGATTTTCTAAAGTTCTGACATTGCCATTACAAACAAACTAAGCTTTAAGTGATTTTGTACAAATTGTCGACCGCGGTTATAGGTTTCAATTCCGTTCTGGATTTCTTGCAGTTGAAGAAACAAACGTGTGTATCATTTGAAGTAAAAAGAAAATTCCAAAAAAATAAGACGAAAAAATTTGTTAGTAAATGGAATTACAAAGCACAGTCGATCAACAATTTTAAAGACACGAAAAAAGTTTGCAAAAGGCAACAGTATTAGAGAAAGAAAACAAAAAATTCAGTCTCAAAAATATAATAGAGAAGCAAAACAGCTTTGCTCTTTGGAAAAAGCTTTGTCTGCTTGGTCAAAAAAATGAGAATTGAATATTCTTGATGGTAACTTCATTAAATAGAAATCCAATAATTTTAGTATTTAGGTGAACAAAATGATTTCGAGGAATCAGATGGTTCCCATTAGCAATTCAACATTGCGATACTGATTGGGTTAATTATTTGAACTGATGGAAACTCATCAGGCCTTGTGCGGCTATTGTGCATGGAACAGTGCGCTATTTGTTACCTCGGCCGGACAGTCACTGCAGTATCCTTGCCCGTTGAGTTGAAGTGCACGATTTGATGAGTTTATGGCATGAGACCTGATTGGTTTTTTTTTCGATTCGAAGAAAAGGGAGTCAAGTAGCAAAATAGCTTGGCCCTATATTGACTAATCGTGTCTTTGTCAAAGTTTGGTATTGGTCTGTTTATATTGGGCCAATCCTACATGCTTTATGTTTTTTTACACAGGACAATGTGAGTTTGTTACACAATGTGAGTTGCCAAGATAGGTCGAAACTTGACTGCTGAAATTGTTCCAATTTTGGCAGCCAAAATAGGAGCGATATTGGCTTAATGTAGCTCATAATGATAAAAAAGATTTTATTTTGAATTACCAAATTAGAAGGAAGCTAAGGAAGAAGAAAATTAATTCAATAAATATGCATTTTTTTCATTTAAACTGTATGGTTGCACCCATGAGTAAAATAATTTTCATGATTAAAGTGTATTATTATTCATTCCATTTTGAAAATAAACACTTTATTATCATTTTATATTTCTAACTAATAATAAATTAGTGTGCATACAACAGAGAAGTATCAAAATTTGAATTACACTTATTTAAAATATTCAATTAGATGTTAATTACTGTTTCCGATTATTCTAACTTTAGTTTACATCTCGCTGCCAGACTTTCAAATATTTGTTTCTATACATAAGAAACAACACAAATAAAAACAAACTCATGCATAATTAACTAAGAATTCAACATTAATTTTGAACAAGTTCACTTGCCCAGCTGTAGAAATACTCTATTTTGAAAGTATTAACTAGACAGTAGAACAGTTTATTCTAAAACTTTTATTTTACAAAAGGCAAATACTTTTGCAATATAAACAATTTATTTTATTTCTTTATATTTTTAAAATGTGTTGCTCTTCATTATAATCACTTAAGCTGCATCTTCACTATAATTGGTCAAGACTAGAATAGCACCAAAAAATTTAACAATAAAAACTATTAGAATAAATAATAATCTTTCATACATGCATATATTATATTTAAAAAGTAATTAAAGATTTTTTCAAACTCAACATAACTTTTTTAATTTATTAAGTTTCAAGATTAAATTTATTTTTTGAATATGACATCTATTGTTGATTTTTCAACTAGAAGCATATGATCATATTATAAACAAATATTAAATTATATTATTGTAATTGTTCATTTCAATAGTATTTTTAAATGAAACTATAAAAACTATTATTGAAATGAATGGTTGAAAAAAAGGGTATTTTTCCGTTTCGCCGACGCAGGCGATAAAGTCGCCAAAAATTATACAACCGGCGCTAGAGGGAAATCTCCGCTGGTAACCTTTTACCGCTAAGTTTCTATAACATGTGACGGCCTTTTATTGTCAACGACTTTATTTCGACTCCTTTTTTTCCATTTCATAATTTTATGCTATGTTGCTATATATATATAAATTTAATAATTTCATGAAATCTCTCTAGAAAAAATGAATTTTAAAAATATATCTTAAAAAATAATAATCGTAACAAATTCACATAAAAAATATGTAAAAAAAATAACAATAAGATTTTAAAATATGCATCACCCGATAAATTGTAATCTAATATAATTAGTAAATAAATTGAGGCTCTGGCACCCATCATTCCACACATAGCGTGAGCACGAGAACAACAATTAAATAAATAAATTTAAAAAATTTTATGTACACCATTACTTAAAAATTTTTATGTGTATACTGTAATTTGTCGCCAATTGGCGACTTAATTTTCGCTTGGCGAGATTTGCGCCGGCGAAACGGAAAAGTACCAAAAAAAGCATCCTCTGAGGAAGACTCAGAAACAATTATAGCACTATTCTGGAAACTGTCACTAATTAATATCCAATATAAGCATAAGGATTTTTTTTTAGTATTATATTTTGACCAAGTGATTGCTTAAAGGTTGGCATAAATGTTATAAATGATGATTAATGTTTCACAAGCTCCATAATGTGTAGAGCTAGTGTTCTTTTATTGTGTAATTAAATGTAAAAAAATATAATAACGTGCACTTATATTTGGTAAAATGATTGATTACTATTGTAATTTGCAGTAGACATGCTTTCTGTAATACAACAAATATTATTAAAAAAATTAGAATTATTTATTTATGATGAACAAGAGCCTACAGGAGCATTGCTTTTATTGGTCCATTCGCAGTTACAGTGGTGAGAAACTAACAAAAATCACTTTTAAATTCATAAGGAGGACAATAAAAGCAATTATTTTTTCACGAAGACCAGATTCATTTGTAAAACATTCTAATTTTAATAGAGAAGACAGTAAATATGAAAACAGATATCGGAATTTTAATTCAAAAGATTATTTTAATTCAAACGTTTATCTTTCGGGTGTAAAAAATCAAAAATGTATTTTGTGTAAGTCTGAAGAGAATCATGCTTTACGCTTTTGTTTAAATTTCAAAAAATTGTCTATAAATGATCGAGTGACAGTTATAAAGCAAAATTATCTGTGTTATAATTGTTTTGGTAAAAATTGTAATGTAAAAATTTATAATTTCAAGAACTGTTCTATTTGTTCAAAACCACATAATTATATGATTCATTTTAACAGAGAAAGTATAGCTCCCATAACTGAAAAAATAGTTTCGAATTCAATTGAGTCAAAACCAGGTGGCACACAATTGGCGAAAGCCCCGACACAATTCTCTCAATACAATTCTACCGTTTCAAAGCCACACCAGCCAATAGTTTTGTTGCTAACTTTTAGTGCATATGCTGGCAATATTCATGATCGCAAGAAATTCAAAAAAGAAGTGAGAATTTTGTGCGAGAATGGGCAGGAAAGAAGTTGGTGTACAAAAAACATTGCAGATTATTTTAAATTAAAACCGATCAGAGAAGAAATATTATAAATTTATTCTTTTGGTTTAGTAAAACCTGTTGAGAAAATGTATCTAGTTGAAGAATTAAAATTAAACAGTAGATTTAATACTAATATATTCATTCACATTGAAGTGCTAGTTTCTGATATTATAGGTTCCCATTCCTAGTGGAGAGATACAAGATATTATGGGATTCCGTGGGTTACTTTTCGCGAATTGTTGTGCGAGTGATTTAATATTGAAATTCTTTTGGGAGCTTATGTGTTTTGGCAAGTTATACAAGCGGGTTCTTTTTTAAAAAATAAACGAAACAATTACATGTGTTCCAACTATTTTCGGATATGTATTTCGGATATACATAATAAATATAATGTAAAAAAATCAGTCTCAACTAATTTTTGTGTAGCTACTTCCGATATTCAATTCTTGTGGTGACTCGAAACTTTAGGAATTAAGGAAAAAAAAAAGAGTTAAATATTGTAGAAAACTCATTCATAGATCAATTCGAAAGAAATATAAAATTTATTAATGGGAATTATGAAAACGATTTATTGTGGAAATTTAGCTGTGAGGAACTAGAAAATAATTTCGTTTTGGAGAAAAAAAAGATTTGACGAGTCAAAAAAAAGTTTTTCAAAAAAAAAAAAAAAAAAAAAAAAAAAACATTGTAGCTAATGATCACTGCGAAATATTAAGTGATCAATTATAAAATGGAATTGTAGAAGAACGTGAAACGAACCAACATGAATATTTTACGCCATACAGAGCGGTTATTAGGGAAGATAAGGAAACGACAAAAGTTCGCATGGTGTTTAAATGATCCGAATTTCTGAGAGAGGTAGGAAATTTTTAAGTTTCTTTGTTATTTAGATGATCCTAATAACGATTATAAAATTGTGAGGATAAAAAAGTTACTTTTTGGTTACAAAATTTCTCCTTTTATTGTGAGTGCCACTATAAAACATCACATTAAGAAATTTGAGAAAAGCAAACCTAAATCAGTTGCAATGTTAGATGCAACCCTATATGTGGATGACTTATATTTTAGAGGAAATAATGTGAGTGAGTCCTTTGAGTTGTCATAAGATACTGTAATAATTGTAAAGAATAGTGGATTTAATTTGAAGAAATTGAGATCTAATTGCAGGGAGTTAGAGATATTGTGGATAGAGAATAGATTTAGTCTTGGAAAGAAAGAGGGTGTTCAATAGTTAAAAGTTTTGGGTTTGAATTGATGTCCAGAGAAAGATGAATTGTCGTTGGAAGTTAAAGGGTTATTAGAATCCTGGAAAAAGATTGAAATAGCAAACGGTGTGTTTTACAAACAGCAGCTAAGATTTTTGATCCTATTGGTTTTATTTCGCCATTTCTTGTTCGTGTTCAGTTGTTGTTACAGAAAATTTGGGAATCAGGCTGCGATTGAAATGTAGAATTACCAGATAATTTGCGAGAAAAATGAATTAATTGGTATAAAGAAACTGAAAAGTTACGTAATGTAACTATTCCAAGATTTGGTTGTTGCATTGTAAAAATGAGCTGTTAGAAGTACATGTGTTTCGTGATGCATCATTAAGTGCATAATGAGCAGTAGTTTACTTTAGGTACTGTGATAATAGTGGAAAATATAGAGTGTCATTTATTATGTCAAAGACTAGAGTAGCGCCTTTGAAGAAATTGACTTTGCCGCGTCTAAATTAATGAGACTTGTAATAGATGCTAGAATCGGAAATTATATTAGAAATATATTTAAGGGTAAAATTGAAAGAATAGTCTTATGGAGCGATTCGACTGTCGCGTTGTTTTGGGTTAAGGGTTGCGCGAAGAGATGGAAACAGTTTGTAGCCAATAGAGTTGTAGAAATTCAGACGATATCTAGTCCTAGTGATAGGTATTATTGCCCATCTGAAGATAATCCGGCAGATATGTTGACCAAGGGAGTTGCGGCTAAAAACTTGGTCCTGAATGAGAAATGGTGGTTAAGTCCAGAGTGGTTGCGAATGAATAATAAGAGTTGGCATAAGCAGATTTTGAAAACTTCTGCAACTGAAGAAAGTATAGAGGTATGAAAAGAGAATAAGGAGGAACCGGGGAAAAGTTTTGTTGTTAAATTAGAGTTGGTCGATGAACTCTTTGGAATAAAGGTTCAAGTTGGAGTAAATTAGAAAGAGTTGTGACATGAGGCTTGAGATTCATTGATAATGTTAAGGGGAATAGAATTTTAACTGTATATTTACCGACAACTGAATTTAAAAAAAAGGCTCCTGAAGTCATAATAAAACATGTACAACATGCTAATTTTACCACAGAAATATCAAATTTGGCGGAGAAATAAGTTCTTTAAATTCATTGAGTCCTTTTTTAGACAATTGTGGCTTACTTAGATTGGGTAGTCGTTTGAGAAACGCCAACTTACCAGAGACTGTGAAATTTCCAATTATTTTATCAAAAACCCATCCAGTTACAAAATTATTGGTGAATTTTTATCATGTAAAGTATTTGCATGGAGGTTTACAGTTAATAAACTCAGATATGAAGCAAACTTATTTGAATATAGGAGCAAAATTTCCTATTCTCCAAGAATTAAAATATATTACTTGTGATTTCATTGTGAATTTTCAAAACAAATAATAGTAGATTTACCCTCATTCAGAGTGAATTCTGGCAGACAGCTCCTGAAATGTGGCGTTGACTTTTGCGGCCCATTCTTAATTTATCATCACTGAGGTAGAGGAGTGAAACTTTCGAGAATGTATGTCAGCATCTTCGTGAGTTTTTTAACGAAAGTTGTTCATTTTTAACATGTTAGTGATTTAAGTGCCAATGTATGTATAGCAGCATTAAAAAGATTTATTTCACGGCGAGGAAAACCAGTGGAAATCTTCAGCGATTGTGGTACCAATTATAGTGGTGCAAAAAATTAATTAAAAGTTGCAGCAATGAAAGCATTAAATGGACTATAAGTGTTCTATCTGCTCGCCCTTTCGGAGGCCTTTGGGAGGCAGCTGTCAAGTCGTCGAAATATTATATGAGACTCGTTATAGGATCATAGACTCTTTCACAAGAAGAATTTGTTACTGTGTTGATGAAAATTGAAACAGTGCTTAGATCCCGTCCTTTAGTTGCAGTTTCTGAGAACCCTAATGATTTTTTCGTCCTAACATCAGGACATTTTCTGATTGGTTTAGAATTAAAAAGCATTCCTGAACCCGGGGTTGCAAACCAGAAAATTCCAATAGGCCATCGCTAGAAATTAGTCACTCAAATTTCCCAGTTATTTTGGAAATCGTGTACTAAGGACTACTTAACACAGTTGCAAGTGCGCAACAAGTAGAAAACTCCCATTGAAAACATACGAGATAACGATACAGTGCTTATAAAAGAAGATAATTTACCATTATTATTTATGTTATTTCAAATTAATCTGTAAATTAGTATTTGTTAGTCCAAGTTAATTTGAAAATATTTTTATTTGTGTTATTCTAAATTAATATGTAAGTTATATTAGTTGTGTTATTCCAAATAATCTGTAATAAACTTAATTAACTAAATATGAACCTGGAATCTTGTTAAGTATCTGTTAATAATATTATTTAACAGATAATTCTCAGCATATATATATATATATATATATATATATATATATATATATATATATATATATATATATATATATATATATATATATATATATATAATAAGATACTTAGTACCATGAGGTGATATGAAATATAGCAAAGCACAAAGGATTAAAAAATCAGGAGAATATCTCCGATGATGCTTTGAACTTTGTAATAACAAAAATTGTTCCTTGATAAAATCCAGTAAATTCTTGTTTTACATATAGACATTTTTTAATTCATCAATGATATGTACAAGTAAATGATCTTTTCCTTTATCATCAACAATACCTTTTTCAATAGATTTTAAAAAATCAAGTATAACATTAATGTTGTTGGCAGTCATTGGAACAATTTAATCATCTAATTTGTCATATTTAACACTTTTATTTGTACTTACCACAGATAAAGATTTGTCAATGGTGACAGCAGCTTATAATACTGAACATGAAGCAGATGTTACAAATAAAAGCATATCAAAATTATCATTTTTTATGATATTCCAGTTAGAAAGGATGACATTTTCTAAGCAGTTCCTCAGTTCATCAAAAGAATTGAAACAAAATTTCTTTTCATAAAACTCTTTATTCTTGAGGCTTTTTTTGAATAACAAATGAAAAATTTTTTTCTTTAGCCACAATTTTTTAAAATCGAGCTCATCTCTATAGCTTTTTATTGTAGGAAGATAAGCAGGCAATTCGGTAACTTGGAACAGCATGGACTTTTAATTTGGGATGAGGTAGAGGAACAGTAATTTTTTACCTAGTATTTTTCATCATATATCTCCGAAAGCCTCTGAATGCCCGTTTCCATGAAATGAGCTTCACAAATCTATGGAACAAGAAATAATATATTGATAAAAATATCAAAAAATTGTAATTGCATTCATTTACAAGAGAAGTTAATACAGTATTTCAATTAGAAGATAAAAAGTTGTTTAACAAATTATATTTTGCATTTAAAGAACTTGAAAAATCATTAAATTTAAATTCATTTAATAAAATTTATTAGTTGATTAAATTTTTATTTACGTGAATTCAGTTTAAGGATGTAAAATCTATTTTCTGGAATAATATCATAAATTTTTTCTAGTGATATAAAATAAATAATACACGTTGCAGATTGATAATTCAAAGTGAAATCAAATAAAAAAATTTATTACAGTTTACTATTACAAATTATATTACTTTTATATATATAATTATATAAGTAATTATAATTATATTACTTTTATATATATTAAAAAAAATTTGCACAGCTATTTCTTACAAACTGTTGACATATATATATATATATATATATATATATATATATATATATATATATATATATATATATATATATATATATATAATTATATATATATATATATAATATATATATATATATATATATATATATATATATATATATATATATATATATATATATATATATATATATATATATATATATTTTCACTTGTGTATTAATTAACTATTTAAAATAAAATAGAAATATCTAACCATTTGAAACAAAACTATGTTACATTTAGTCAATTTAAAAAATATAAGACCACAATTATAAAATTTTGATGCTGTTAAACAGACGGATGTCATATCATTTAGATATCTGCATTAAAAATATTAATTTCAATTTTTATTTTAAAATATAATTTATTTGCATAATTTAACGAAAGATATGACTTTAATATTAAAAATACCATTGAAACTGGAGAAATCTAACGTTACTACATGGTAAATAAGCATGTTTTAAGTGTTTTGTTTGTATCTGTTACCGTGAAAGACCGAAATCAGAGAATGTCGCCATTCACCGGTGACTGTCAACAAACACCAAATGCTTCGGGTGAAAGATCGAATATTTCCTTACATTCTTGTACATTCGGACCTTCACCGGTGTATGTCGGCAATCACAGATAAGCTCTGGTGGAGGTCGAAAAGAGAGGAGCCGACTTGCTGTTTCCAACCAAATCGTTTGTGTCAGTCAGCTTTGTCAGTCTTATGCATATGCAAAGTTCGATGGTGAGAGCAAAGTTTTCTTAATTTTATTTTCTGATTTCCTGATTTTTACCGAATGAATACTGCAGTAAATCGTGATTTTTTTTCTTGAAAAGTTAAATGTATTAATTGTGGGTAAACGAAAAGACAATTGCTTTTATTTTTCTCGAGAAAAGTACTCTAAAATACTTTCTGAAGTGGTTTCTGCTAAAACTAAGTGCCACACACCTTTGGATTACAGACGATTAAAACATTTTGACGTTTTAAAGATAAATGATGAAGAGAAGTTAATTGTAACTTTAAAACCAGGAGAAACGAATATACAGTATTATGTTAACAATAAGGAATTGTTCAGTATACTATATGAAACTCACACCAGGATAGGCCATGGAGGAAGAGCACGTATGCTTAAAGAGTTGCAAAATAAATACAAAAATATTACATATAAAGCTGTAATGTGGTATTTAAATCTATGCAAACAGTGTCGAATGAAACACAGTGCACCTAAGAAAGTTATTGTTGTGAAACCAATGATCAGTTCTGAGTTAAACTCAAGATGTCATGTTGATCTGATAGATGTGCAGTCAAATTCAGATGGTAAATATAAGTTCATAATGGTGTATCAAGATCATTTAACTAAGTTTTTTCAGCTATGACCTTTGAAAACTAAGAGGGCTGAAGAAGTAGCGTATCACGTTCTTCCAATATTTTTAACATTTGGTGCTCCAACAATATTGCAATCAGATAATGGTAGAGAATTCAGTAATCAAGTCATATCCGAAATATGCACTATGTGAAAAGATGTTAAGATAGTTCATGCAAAGCCTCGTCACAGTCAAACACAAGGCGCAATTGAAAGGGCCAATCAGGATATACAGAATATGCTAACTGCATGGATGAACGATAACAATACAAATAAATGGTCAGAAGGTTTACCCTTTGTTCAATTTGCCAAGAACACTACATACCACGAAGGAATACACCAAAGTCCTTATGAAGCCATGTTTGGCATTAAAGCGAAAAGAGGCATAGCATCGTCTTTTTGGCCTAGCGAACAAATCGCAAGTATCGAAACCGAGGAAACACTTGAAGAAATCGCCAATACTTTTGAAACCGAAGAACAGCTTGAAGAAATTGGTAATACTTCTGAAAAAAATTTTAGCGTTGGTCAAACCGAAAACCAAATTCCAAAGAAAAATATTGACGATTACTTGCAATCTACTACGTCTTCACATCAAGTTCCGAATGAAAAACACGAGTTAATTTTTATAAAAAGAGCGGCTGCGAAAGAGAATCTTCTACTGCAAGCAACAAAAATATTGTGAACCTCACAAAATCAATTTTTTCCTGCTCAAATTGGTGATACTGTACGATTACACAAGTCACTGATGTAGACCATGGTCGTACAGATAACCGAAATGTGTTAGCGGTTGTTGTTGGAATTGAAAACTTTGACTTCTATAAACTTGCGAAGGGAAGTGGTACCCTCAAGCAGCTTTACACACGTAATAAGTTCGAAATTTGTAAAGAAAAGCTCCTTTCCATAGACAAGATTTTTTTTTCAAGAAATATCGCTGAGAGAAGCAGCTGCAGCTAATTCGAGAAGCAGTGGGCAAGGCTATACACGCTGTCATTGCAAAAGGAAGTGTTCCACAAATAAATGCAGTGGTAAAAGCAAGGGCCTCTTGTGCAATTCAAAGAGTCATAATAGTTTAAGTTGTTGTAATAAATAACATTTGATTCCCATAATTTATTAAGTTTTTTATTACTAATATTTTATTTTCTCATTTAGAACGTACTGTATAATTAAGTAAGATTTTTTACTTCTTTTATTTTCCTTTCTCACTTAGAATCTCACAGTACTGGAGTGCGATTGAACCACAGTTCAAATACGAAGGTCTCTATGAAAATTTCTCCCCACCTGTAGCACCTAAAAAAAAAATCTGATTTTGAATGTACTGTATAATTAAGTAAGTTTTCAACTTCTATAATTTTCCTTTCTCATTTTGAAAGTACTGTGTGTTTTAAGTTCTCAGTTATTCCTCTCAGAAAGAGAGGCGAAAAATTTATCACGACTGAATAACGGAGAAAACAATATAAATCTCGGACATGTTCAACATTCACCATTGGTGCATGGTGAATATCAACATTCACCGGTGAAAATCAGTAATAAGGGTATTTAGCAAGTATTTCAGACAAACACCAAGCGACTATGTAAATGTTGACATTCACCGGTGAATGTCGACATTCTCCACAGATTTTGGTGTTCCACCGTAACATATATATGGCATTTATTTAAAACAAATTTCACTTTTAAAACACTTCGATATGTTAAAGTTATACAAGAATGATTATTACTATTTATTATTAGGAGATTATTACTATATTATAACTATTTAATATAAGCAAAAAACTTACCCTGGAATTTTTAGAAACATTCAAGTTTTCTTGAGGAATGACTTTAAGCTATTTGTTGAGCATTTCTTCTTTAAGAAATCGATTTCTTTAAGAAATCGAAAAACACATATTTTTTCAGTTTTGTCGTAATTACCACGGCAATTAACCACGGAGCATTTGTCGGGCATAATGACAATAATATCACTTAAAACTAAAAGAAATATATTACAGACATAAAGCAACAACACAAATCCGCGGTCAAAATGGCGACACTAGAATTCAAACGGGTTCGACAGCTTCGCCTCGAGAGCATGTCTTAAGCCCGCCACACACGATAAGATTTTTCCTATGGATTTGTTGTACATGAACAAGTTGTACCGTGTGTGGGGAAGTTGGACAGGCTCAAGAAAATTCAAACAAGCTCTGATTTTTCTTCCAACACTGGTTAATTACAGGAAGTAAGCAATTGCTTCCCGTTGTCGCGTGTCTGTCTCACAGGGTTGCAAATTATTTCTAGGCGATACTTATGAAAATTAATATTTGAAATTTCTCATTTTCTGAAACTTAGATTCACGTTTTATAAAACGTCACGAACATTAGATCCCTTTTTTAAAAATGTCCATGAAGCAAATATTGCAATAATTTATTGAAGTCTATAAAGATGAGCCTTGTTTGTGGCAAACAATGAGTGTCGATTACACAAATAAAATAAAAAGAAAGTTAGCTTACGAAAAATTATTAGAAATATACAAAAAGATAGATGAAAAGGCTTCAATCAACGAAGTAAAGGAAAAAATTACTGCCCTCCGTAGAACCTATAACAGAGAAAAATCAATGAATAGAAGAAAAGTGGTGTAAGCACGGAGGATGCGTATATGTGTCGACTTTATGGTACTTTGAATATATATCATTTCTGGACGAAACTGCAATTCCACGTGCTGAAGTATCTTGCATAAATTTAGACACAAGTTTTGTTGAGAATGGTGATGAAATAAGTTAAATAATTTATTTTGTAAAATTATTCTCTATCTGATTGAATATATATAATTACACATTTAACGTAAAATTTAACTACGAAATTTTATAATAAGCTTTATTAGAAAAGAATATTTTTTTTATTTCAGAATGCTGACAAATCTTCAAAATGAACATTTTAAAATTTTAATTTTCTATATTTTTAAATATGAATTCAGTTTAAACATAATATAAAGATATTAGTTGAGATTATTCTGTTGTTTTCTTTAAATATTCTTTAGATAATTAAACAATAATAAAATTAGATAATTAAAAATAATAAATTGATTAATAATAACAAAAGAAAATTATTCACCTTTAAGCGAAATTAAAATGAAATGCACTTTCAGTTATTATTTATCATTTGGTAAATGTTAATTTGTTTCCCATTTATTTAAAAATCATTTAAGAAAATATAAAATCTAAGAATACTTGGATAATAGATAGCAAATTAATTATGGATTTTTTTATCAACTAATAAATAATAATAATTAATACTCGATAGATAAACTTTTTGATGTACTAATATGGCTCTTTAATTAATACCGCTTGTCAGAAAGCGCTAAGTTGCACTTAATGGTTCATGAGAACTTAAAGATGAGCGCATGGATGTATCTTTTCTTGGAAAAATCCTATCGTGTGTGGCGGGCTTTACAGAACGGAAGAGAGTGGCCAACACAGTAGGGGGTGTTGACCAATCCGGGACATATGCTTCGCACTCCAGGGTCCTCAGTTAGGAAAACAAATATAGGCACTGTAGGCCTTTTGCTCCGGATATTACAGTTTTGAAGTCAGGACATTTATTTATTTATTTATCAATAATTTTTAACTTTTAAGAAATCGATTTTAATAATTTAACATTTCCATAACAATGTATTAAAATTTTTAAATGTATTTTTTCTAGCTTGTCAACCAATTGAAGCAATTAAACATTTTTATTCCCTATTAATTGTGCATTATCTAATTTATGAAAGCTTCTACAAATTGTTGATCATTAGGTGTTGAACGTATGCTATAGTTTAACTTAACAAATTTTCAAAAAATCTATAATGTTACTAATTTTACAATCTTTAGCTATTTATTGCTAAATAATAATTAGGTAAGACTTCACATCCCTAATTTAGGAACAACTCACATGATTTTTCACAATGATAACTTCTTAAGCATTTCATTAACCACAAATTAAACAGAAAATTTTATTTCATTTTTTTATTTCAGAAAAATTCTAGTGACAAACAACTTTAACTTTAAGAGAAATTTCGCATTTAAAACAGCTTTTTAAATTATATCACTGAGACCATTAATGCAAAATGAAATTATGTTTATGGTAAAAAATTTAAATCACAAAACGTAATATTGATCGTTTATAATATTTCATTTTTATACGATAAAACCAATTTTTCTGATTCAAAAATTAGAAGACCTTTGTTAACAAGTCTTCATCTGATTTCAGTTTAGATATCTAAACTATGCCATAGCATTATCAATGCAAATATCTGATGAGCAACGGGGCGCTAAAACAGACAACAAAAATATTTTGCAAATTTCTTAAATCAAAAATCAAAACACACATATAGATTCAAGTAAAACTATCTATATTTAATATAATCAGAAAATTTCAACCAAGCAATACTATCTATTATTTAAAATAATTTTCTTCTCAAAACTGATGCACTCTATATAGTTCTTTCAAGTTTTTCATTGATTCAAATTATTATCAAAAAATACAAGTGCTGAGATAAAAAAAAAAAAAAATTTAATTGTTATATCGCCTAATTTTATTTAACGAAATTTTCTCTATCAGTTATAATAGTAGTGAACATTTTCTTCTTATTTTTAAGACATTTAATAAAACTTTTTATTTAAGATATTAAAATATATTTATTATTAAAACAATGGCTAATTTTTATTAAAATCACAATTATTTCTATTAAGAATAATTTGGAAATGCTGTTCATGCAATGGCATGAAGTTTTTTCTTTCCATAAATTTATATCATTTAAAGGTGATCTTATTTTTAAAATTTAAAATTTTCTCAATCAGTTATCATAGTAGTGAAAATTTTCTTCGTATTTTTAAGGCATTAAATAAAACTGTTTTTTTTAAGATATTAAAATATATATTAAAATAAGGCCTAATTTTTATAAAAATCAAAATTTATTTCTATTAAGAATCATTTTGAAAGTGCTGTTCATGCAATAGCATAAAGTTTTTTTTCAATAAATTTATATCATTTAAAGACGATCTTAAAATTTTACAATGTAGAATGAGAAATATGTGCGATTTTTTTATAAATCTCTTGAACGAATACTTCAAGATAAAAGAATATTTTTATATAAATTGAACTAATTAATTAAGAAATATATTCTGTATGTTTAAGACATGCTGTAGAAGCAGCTAAGACCTGTAATAGGTTGTTACGCTATTAAAAAAGAAGATTCTGTATGTTTAACATACAGAAACATACAGGATACAGAAAAGAAAAAAAACATTTAAAAAGGAAAAACATTTAAAAAGAGAGAAAAAAAACATTCATAGATTTTTAACTTTTACCATTTGAAAATAGACTTTTTCAATATAAGATGCTGATGTAAAGCCAACAAAATTACGAGTCGAATAAAAATTATTTCCCCAAACAAAAACATTTAAACATTAAATAAATTACTTTTAAATGAATAGTTTTAACTATAAATAATTTAATTTTCAAAGCGCTGCAAGCATATGTTAGTAAATATTTATACCAGCAAAAATATGAAATAGTAGGGAAGAAAGAGTGCGCAAAGAGGAGACCTTTCTCCTTCCCACTCACTCTTTGCTCCCTCTTGACCCCTACTACTCCCTCTCCTTAGATATTATATTATAATTGTCTATGTCTAGCAGATGAAAATAATGCGCGGAAACTATTATATTTTTATAATAAATATTACATTTTTTATAATTCAAATCAACGAAATAGTAATAAGCTTTATTTTTTATTATACTATTATTTCTGCCACATCGTCTATGATTAAGGATAAATTATCTCTTTTCAAATAGAATCGTTTAAACGTACCAGTAATTTAAGTCATTATTTTCTCACATTTATATTTTATAAGTAGTATTTACTTAATGTTCATTTACATATTTTTATTCATTTGTATATGTGGTGATATTTACTAATTAGTTTAAAACGTTATGATTGAATTATTTTCAAAGCTTCTAATATTTACGTAAAAAGAGTACAAAGAATTTTTCTGATAATTTCTATATTCTTAAAAAAATGCTTCATTTTATGAAATGTTTATGCGTTGATATATTTAATAACTAATCATTACCAAATTAACACAAAATTTTGTAATGAAAATTCGTGGACACAATTCTATATTTGCTAATAATATTGAACTTTTTATATGTGAGGAATATTGGGGAAGTATTCACAAGAAATATAGTTTTATTTTCAATTTATTAAATGACTATTAAATTATAATGAAAACCAGGTTTCTTAATTTTTGAACTAGCAACTTTTTCAAAGTTCAACGACTTTGATTTTACTTACTTTCGCCTATCGCATTTTATTAAATCGACCAGGTGGTCAACAAAAACCGATTGGGTTAAATTCTATTTTTAAAATTGTTAAAGGATTTTTTCTTCTATCGAACAAGAAAGAGTGATTGGAATCTACTATTAAATTTCGAACAAAGTTAAAATCTGGCTATCGTAAACTATTTTTCTTGAAAATATGTTTTTCATTGATATTTCAAAAATAATCTAACACATAAATACTGATCTATTTTACACACCCTCTCCACCCAAAGTGATATAATTTTAGAAAAAGGTAATAAAATTTTATGAGTTTCTATTGAATTATGCATTTGGAAAATCATCTATTGTAACAATATGTGAAAAGGAAATGAATACAAGTATGAAATATTGAAACCTCTTTTCAACCATGCAGCTGCATTGTACTATTAAATGATTCAAAATATGAATAAGAACATATTCTGAATTGGAATACATTGTGATAATAGTTTAATAGAAGGAAACTGTAAGAAAAGTTTACTTTAAAAATATTTTTCCCAATACCCGAAAAGCACAATATTTATCGCTGTTTATAACGATTACATTCCACATTTTTTCTCATGTATTCCAATTTTTAGGACCTTTCTGCAGGTGTTTATATATATATATATATATATATATATATATATATATATATATATATATATATATATATATATATATATATATATATATATATATATATATATATATATATATATATATATATATATATATATCTTTTCTTTAACCGACTTGCTACCATTTTATTATTCCGCATGCGTAGGTATACATCTTTTTGCACAAACCAATGAACTGTTGACCCATTTTTTCATCAACCAATAAGCGAAAATATGAAATTCAGGTGAAACGAATTGTTTTTCCTCATAGTTATTCCCTACACTTCTCTTGTTGAAGTAAGGTGTTCTGATAGCAATTTCTTACTTTACTTGAAGATTTTCCTTTGACAATGAAGCGAGTTGTTGTTAATTTTTAAACTCCAGTTAAAAGGATCAGATTTAACAAGGAGACAAAGCCTGATCCATCTATTCCACCCAATCCTCTTCCAAGGTATCACTATCATTTTGGGGATAAGAACTAAGCTATAATTTTGAATTATGCTGGTGCTGTACGAGTTCCTCTAAGAGAATATACATCTAACGAGAATAATAGACTCGTTCCTACGAAAAAGGAAGTAACACTCAGCAGCTTTTTGTGGAAGTTTCTCGCTAACAGCCTAGATTCAGATGTGTTATTCTACAAAGGTGAAATTCAGATTGTAAAAGACTCATTGTTTGTGTGCAAAGCTTTCACCAACGATGTACCATTTATCAGTTTTCAACGCTTCTTTTTACATACAGATCTTTCCAGGCAATTCGCTCCTGGTGTGTGTGTGCTGAAAAAAAGTGAACTGGCTAAACTAATTGAAATTCGCAAAGATATCACATCGATGTTCAATGAAGTTCTTCCGCAAAAAATTTTAGAGGAAGTCTCGAAAACGACATCTTCAAAAGTCAAGGATATTCAGAACTGTGATGCAGAAATTGTGTTAACTACTTTCTTAATGGAACTTGTTAAGACTAATTTGGAGAAAAATATTAGAAATGTTTTTGAATGTAATGGTTATCAAGATGCATTAAGGAACCAACTCGGGCATGAATGCATTACTTACAACCCTGAAGATAGACTATTCTCCTTTGGTGATTTAGCAATTTTAAATGTAAACTTAGTAGAATTAGCTACAGAATTCGTTCAAACTAACATTCAAATTGTCAGCTATATTAATGATTCATTTATTTGTAATTTAAATATGTCATTGTTGTTGAAAAATGCAAAAGATTTGTATATTGCATCTGACCTCTTACCCATTAGATTATTTTAAATAAAATGTTTGATTATTATGATTCTTTGTATTCGCGTATTTTATATAAAATACAAACACAAAGAAGGAAAAGATGGTGAATTATTTGTCAGTGCGCACTACACAAGACCACATTATATCCCCATTATTAGAAGACAATATCAACTGCTGAAATGGTACTTCGACTACATTTTGAAGAACTAGTACCCTTTGAACGAGGAAGGGTAGTTGCTATTTTACATTTTAGAATGAAGAAAATTATATAGGCTCAGTGTTTCTTAAAATTAATCCAGTTTTGTAATTGAGTTGAAAGAGTAAAGATGCTTATTCTTTACGAATTCTGCTCAAACGCTTTCAATGATTATTACGCTAATCAAACAGGAGATGGTTTCACATTTTACCGTGGGCAATCATTTCAAAAAAGGTATGATATTAGTGGTTGGTTTAAAAAATTAAATCGTTCAGCACTACCATTTTTGACCAGCGAATTTTAGTCTATTGGAAAAGAAGTTCTGAAAACTGGTACTCACATTGCTAAATATATGTTAGAGGAGCAGAATTTTAAGGAATCAATAAAAAATAGAAGTAAAGAAACTGATCGGAAATTAGCAAAAATGGTCATAAAAAAGGCAGATGACGTGCTCGGAAGAGGGAAGGTGCATAAAAGAAAGAAGCAAAAGCAAACCCGTTCCATTTTCTCTAAAGTGAGGAAGGTGACAGGACGTAATATCTTTGATCTTTAAACGAAAAAGAAATATAATGACATTTATTCTGAAGGATTCTCTCGAGTGTGTGAAATCTGAACTTAATCTATTCTCTCCTATTCAAACAGTTATTGAAAGAGGACACTGGGATGAGTTCCTTCCCATCGTAAATGTTACAGATGGAGCACCTATTGAATTTTTGGTTTCTGGTAATGGAGAGAGTTATCTTGATCTTTCTCAAACATTAATACATGTAAAAGCAAGAATTTAAAAAAGTGACGGGAAAACTCTAACTCAAGAAAATAAAGTTGGTCCTGTGAATCTTTTATTACATTCCCTCTTTTCTCAAGTTGATTTGAGTCTGAATGAACGAACTATTTCTTCTAGAAACAACACATATCCTTATAGAGCTATTATTGAAAAACTTCTTAACTTATGGATATGATGCGATTATGGAAAAATGTATGGATATGATGCGAAATTTTCTCAACTATGTAGTGAGCTTTTCTACAAAGATACTGTTGGTAAAATGAATAGTTTAGACGAAAACGAAGGTTTTAAGAAACGAATAAAATTTACCGAAAATAGCTCTGTAGTTGACATGATGGGACTTCTTCATATTGATTTTTTTCAACAAGATAAACTTTTACTTAATCTGGTTGATGTAAAATTAAAGCTCTTTCGAAGCAAGTCTGAATTTTGCTTAATGGGTGAAAGTGACTATAAAATAACCATTGATCATGTATCTTTATTTGTGAGAAAAGTTCGTGTTAACGCAGCTTTTGTTATTGCGCATAGCAAAGCTCTAGAGAAAACAACAGCGAAATATCCTATCGATCAAGTAGCCTGCAAAATCTATTCAATACCACAATCTAGTTATTCATTCGTTCAAGACAATGTTTTTCCTGGTCAAATGCCCAACAGAATAGTGCTAGCAATGATAAATAAAGAAGCATTTAATGAAAATTACAAGAAATCACCCTTTGAATTTAATCATCATAATGCAAATTTTATAAGTATCTATGTAGACGGACAACCTGTACCATCTCAGCCTCTAGAGTAAGACTTTGAAAAAGGAAATTATATAAGAGCCTATCAAAGCTTGTTTCAAAGTACGGAAGGACTTTTTTTTATCAAGAAGTGAATATCCTGAAGGATTTGCCTTATTTCTATTTAACTCAACTCCAGATCTTTGTGATGGCGAGCATTTTAATTGAATTCGTCACAGTAGCATGAGAACTGAAATAAAATTTAATAAGGCATAGAAATAACATTATCATAAATAGTTTTTACAGAATTTGAGTTCGTAATAGAAATTAACAAATCAAGAAACGTACTATATGATTTTGCAAACTAATGTATGCTTCTCAGATACAACGTATTTTATCGGAAGATAAAAATGCTCCTAGAAACTTCATTGGTGTTTTCCCTGCCGACAAATTACCGCATGAAAAAGGAAAAGCATCTTTTATAGTTAACACCGATACTCATGAGAAAGAAGGATCTCATTGGCTACTATGATTATACACAATGAGAACTCTTTGGAATTTTTTTATTCTTATGGGTTTCCTCCTTCATTTTATGAACCCTATATGTCAAACTACGCAAAACGCTGCCAACATGTGAAATGGAACAAGATCACTTTTCAGAGTACTACTTCCAATGTTTTCGGACAATATTGTGTCTTTTATGTATTGAAGAGAAGTCAAGGTCTTTCTTTCTATGGAATATATTTTAAATTATGTTTCTTCTAAAAAGAATAATGATTTTCGAATGTATCAATATTTTAAGAAAAAAGTATTTAATAAAAATGGCTTTTAGAAAGTAATCCCAGTGAATTCATTTCCTTAAGCAAATTTATTTTACATGTGATTATGTAATTTGTTTTTAAATTATAAGAATGTATAAGATTTTTTAATGAAAAGTCAAAATTTTAGAAATATAAGTTATTACGTGTTAAATAAAAGAAAACTTAAAACAACATTTCAAGAAAATAAATGTAAAACTATTTCTTTATTTTCAAATTTTTGATTAATATATTCTTATTTCATTCATCATAATTTATCCAAATATTAGGTCTTGTACATAGATTTTTAAATTTTAAATACTTATTTTTTACAAACTTTCCACAGGCAATTTTAGTTTCGTTAAAGTGTCAAAAAACTGCTTCAATCCAATAGGCATTCTTTTCTTGTCTCTCATAAAATGGGTTACAAGATCCACAATATTAGAATCTTAAAGGTTACACCCTTCAGAATTCTTTTGATTCGTTCCATAAAATTTCCTTCTTCTGCTGAGTGATGAAATCTACAGCTTCTCTAGCTGCATCTTTTCGTTTCTTCGAAACAGTACTGATAATTTCTTGTATAAAGGTTTCCTCAATATCGTCAACATTTTTTAGAGAATTTTCTCCAACGGATGCAGTATTTATCTCCGACGGGTGAGACTCGTCTTCCTTTCGATGCATCTTTTTTTCTTCTTTATTGTTTTCTGCGGGATTAGGGAATTTAACAAATTTCTGCAGTACTTGAAGGTATAAAGCTGATTTTTCTTCATCTGTAATGTTCTTCATTTTTAAGATAGAGTTCATTTGAACATCTAAGTCAGAGAGTTTTCTTCCGTAAATCTCTGGAGTCTTTCCTCCGGTACAAGAACACATCTTTTAGTGCGATCCATTCACAAGAGTTGCTAAGGACAATCATACGGAACGTCATGCAGGATCTCAGCGACCCCCCATCACTAACAGCAGAGAAAACAGACATCTTATCCCCATGGTCCCAAGGGATCGTACAGCCACGTCACGAACCCTGAGTCGAGAAATGGAGTCATTTGCAAGGCAACAAGTTTCTGCTCGAACAGTTCCACGACGTTTGCAGCAGCATGGATTGTCTGCACGGCGACCATGGCTTCGGCTACCATTGACGCTGCATCACAGACAGGAGCGCCTTCAATGGTGTGATCATCGACGAACCTGGACGCGGGAATGGCATCATGTCATCTTTACAGATGTATCTCGGTTCTATATACAGGACCATGATGGCCGCATCCGTGTTTGGAGGCATCGTGGAGAACGCGCATTGCCAGCTTGCATTGGACATCGCCATACTAGCCCATCTGCTGGAGTGATGGTATGGGGTGCCATTGGATACACGTCTCGATCACCTCTTGTTCACATTACCGGCACTTTGAACAGCAACCGTTACATTTCCGATGTGTTAAGGCCCGTGGCTCTGCCCTATCTTCGAGGCCTCCCTAATTCTTTGTTTCAACAGGATAATGCACGACCGCATGTTGCCCGTACTATTCTGAACTTCCTTGAAACAGAACAGGTTCGACTGTTTCCCTGGCCAGCACGTTCTCCTGATCTGTCACCAATGGAGAACGTGTGGTCAATGGTTGCCGAGCGATTGACACGCCATCACTCACCATCCACTACTGTCGATAAACTGTGGCATAGTGTTGAAGCTGCATGGACTGAGATCCCCGTACATGCCATACAATCTCTGTTTGACTCCATGCCTAGGCGGATAAATGCTGTTATTGCAGCCCGAGGTGGCTGCTGTGGGTACTGATTTCTCAAGATCTATACATCCTAATTTCCAGTAAATCTAATCATTTGTTCTTTCCGCTATAAAGTATGTGTCAGATAAATATCGTTCTGTTATTTGCATTCCTTCTTGGTGTAGCAATTTTAATGGCCAGTAGTGTAATTATAATTCATAACATTTAAAATGCATGTTTCTTTATTTTTATGTCATAAGCAATTATTAAATGTTTGAATAGAGACGAAGCAAAAACAATCTTTCTGTTGGGTATCTCTAAGCTATAATTTATAAAATAAATCACTAATATATTTTTGCAGCAATTTTTGGAACCAATTTATCTGTCAAATACACATTAATGCGACACTCTCAATATTCATTCATTTTCAGGGAGTTTTTTTCCCCTTCTAAAAATTAAAACAAAGATTTTTGTATTTAAGACAGTATATAAATATAAATTAGACTTTAAAATTTATATTTTAAATAACTTGTTAAAATTAATATAGTAAAAACTCATGATATTTAAAAATGTATATTTTCCTTCTTTGTGTCACAAACAATAATCACTTGTGTATAAATGTTCTCTTCAAAACAATGGAGTAGACATTACCTATGGCAGAGTAAGTAGAAATAATAATTTTAGATGACACTTTTCTAAGTCTTATTAGAAAAAAAATATGGTAATATATAAAGCCCTCACATTATATTCACCATCATTTTAACTGTATCAATTATTACAGTTATCATTACATATAATACAACCACTTAATAATATTTTTATTTAATTTTACATGAAAATATATAGTATGCAGCTTCCTTTGATTCTGAAGGTACAATCTAAATTATTCTAATGGCAAAATAAATTAATAAACTTTCAAGTTGATAAATATATATATATAATTACTAAATAAATTAACATTTATAAATAGCAATCTAAAATCTAATGTGATATGCTAAATTTTACATTGCAAGATGTGTAGGCATTTGCTATATTTGTGTATCAGAATCCATAGAAATATCATGTTCTAGTTGTTTAGAAAATAATTTTTTTCATCTAAGGTTTATTTTTAAAATACAAATTCATTTTTTAATACATTAAGGTTTTTGTGACATAATATCCATGAAATAAAACTTTCTTGTGAAGATGAAGACAAACGTGCAGAATATCTGAAACCAATGGAAATTAAATTATTAGGAAAATAACATCAAGTGCTATGTAATCAATATCAGATGAGACTTTTATTTGGAGCAGGTTTTTGATATATACCTTTACTTTTAAAAATCTTTTCTGATCTAATTTTTTTCTTTAAAAAATAGTACTTTATTGAATATCCACTGAAAGAACTTATTTGTACGTTAAAATGTGTATTAATCTTATATAAAGGTTGGTGAATTTCTTGTTATTATGGAGTAAAATTGCTAATAATTTTTGTGAAATAGATAAAAATCGTAATACATATAAACATTTAAAACAATTTATCTGGGATATACGGGTAATGATAGTAAAATCCATACTTATTTGATTATTACATATAAATCAGAAGTAACATCTTTCTTTTTCTCACTTTGTATACATTAATTTGTTTAGGCTTTTGTTCATGAACAATTATTATTGAATCAGATTGTCTATGCGCTTGTTTTAAGATGATAAATTTTGCTTTCATATTCATTTTATTTAAATTTAATTGCACTCTTACAAAGAAACAAATTTAATTACCTATTTTATTTACAAGTGCCAAAAGGATATAAAAACAACACACTCATGTCAAATGTATTGTGAATTAAGAAAATTGTTGTATAAAAAGGCCTTACAATGAGTTTAATGAAACATGATTAGATATACTAAATAGAGTGAGTTTTTTAAAATATTACTTTTCTTCGGATATGATTTTGTAATTGAAATCTGAAATTTTTGAGCGTACAAAATTATTCATAGCTAATATTCCTTACTATAAATTGATGAATTTGATTGCAATCTAAGATAAATTATATTCACCCATACAACCACACACGACTATTAGACGTCTTTTAAAGATCCATAGAGTCCAAAAGACGTCCTGGGTACCTTTGGGATGTCATAAAGGCGTCCATGGTAAGATGCGAACTGGATGGTCTTCTGTCGACTACATATGAACATCGGATTGAGATCCACGATGGATGAGTTTTGGAGGATTAACATTTGGATCTGTAATAGACATAATTAATGTGTCTATGATAGGTGTAATTTGGACGTCCATGGTGGGTGTACTTAAGACATTCATAACGGATGTGTTATCTGGGCATATATTAAAAGTAGGTAATTAACTGCAATTGTAATTACTTTTGTTTATTGCTTCCATAATTTTAAATTATCGTTTGCCTCACAGTCTACAGTCGTTTATTGCTACATTAAGAAGTGTTTAACGAAGTAATTTAAAAAATAATTGCTTTCCTTTTATAGATTCGCATTTTAATATTTTTAAATAACTTATTCTTATTCTAAAGAAGTCATAATATAAATAATGTTTAAAAACTGAATAGTGTTAATTAATAGTAGAAAACCTACCATGTTTAAGGGTATTTTTACTTTAAAATATTACATTTGTAGCTATTTTAAATTAACGTTAAAAGATACATATTGCTTTTATTTATAAAATGTGCTTGATAACAGAATGTATTAATTTTTTTATATCATGAAATTTTCCAGTTATTTTTAGGCTGAAAAAATGCAAACATTGCGATTCAGATGAAAATTGCTGGAAGAAAATTTATTATACCACAAAATAATTTTCCTAAATAAAAACCATTTGGTAAAATTTTACCGTACGGTCACCCTTAGCGAAATTTTCAAAAAGTCGCCAAGGCCGTATGACGTCATACGTATGACGAGTGACCGCATGACGAAAACCCGAACGGAAAAACGGCGGGTGGAAAATGGCTGAAATAGTGACAAATATTTCATACATTGTTAGTATCTATCAATATGCTCAACTAATTTTATCAAGTTAAGAAAAAAAGCAAATTTATAGATTTTAATCATCAATGATTAAATAATAAAGTTGATATGTTAAATTATCCATAAAATTTTTTGATTAAATTTTATGTTAATGAATTTAAATCAGTAAATATTCATAAGAAATTCATTTCATGATGACCAGTTAATTTATTATTAATTATGTAAATAATGAACAATAAACATACCATTCTCCATCTCCTATTTTGCCTTCGAAGTCTTTTTGGCGGGTAGACTCGTATAATGGAATCGATAAATGCAAGGAATTTATTACACATTTTATTATTTTTTTAATTACACTTTATATATCTAAGTAAATGAATATAAGAATGTTCATTTTCAGGAAAAGTTATAAATTATAATAGCAATTGAAACTCTTAATACATTGATATCGTTTCTACTAAGGTTATTTTTAAATCAATATAGTTAAAACCTTTTTGTATGAAAAAAATTTAGTTTATTGTAAAAAATGATATTTGTAACTAACTGTAATTTCTGATATTCACACACACAAACCATTTGCTTGTATGTGTATACCCTGGAAGGAAGTTAAGAAGCATGCTCTCAGTGAAATTAAAAACCTAATACTTACGTAAATCGAACGAATCGAATCGAATTGTTCGGTTTATGTAAGCATGATGTTCTGGAATGAATATTATAAGTGTATTTCCATTCAAATTTTGTTGATTAATTTGATTTAATAAATGATGCTCTGATTTAGTTTTAAACAGAGAGATATCAATATTCTTCTACATTTAATTTTATTCCTTTAAAGTTATTTTGTAGTAATTCACTTTTCTACAGACATCAAAGAATTTATAGGCAAAAATAAACTGAATGGCATCTACATTTCACTCAATAACATAATTTTTAGTTCTGTTAAATATCTGTCTTCTTTATGGATCTAATTCGAGTATTGTTGAAAAAGATGTACACATTTCATCACAGTAAATATCAATTATTTATTAAATGTTGATTGGAAATTCATTTTTTTATAGTAAGTGTTTCATATTCTGCTCTGCTATGCATGAAAAATTGCTGATGATGGGCTGAACCTAGTTTCAAATAAATTGAAAGAAATGTTTTTAAATAGTTAGCTTTTTATATTTATAATTTTAAATATTTTTATTATTATGCTTTAATTACTTTGGTTTATAAAGTTTAATTGTATTTTAAGAGATAAAATGTACCTCATTTATAAATTCTTAATTTTGTTTTCCTTTTCAGTTAAATGAGAATAACAAATGTATTTACCTGAGGTTGAGATTAAATTTAAAATAAGTAAATTTAAAAGAAAATTAATTTAATCTCACCAGAAAAAGAAAAGCTTTTATTTATTATGTTTTCACATTCTTCAAAATTTAAATTTTTCAGTATTATTTAAGTTCATTGGGAACTAATGTAGAGCAAGGGAAAATAAATCCTTTAAAGGATTCAAAACATAGCAGTTTGTTTGCAAATTGTAAATAAGCATTTCGTGTATTAAATTTTTAACTTTTACAAAGAAAAATAATTCAGCTTTTAAACAATGAAATAAGTAATTTTTAGAATTTTTTGTCATAATAATTTGGAATATTCAATTGAATAGAAAATTTTAGTTAAAAAATTAAATGTTTATTGCTAATCTTGTTCAAAAAAAGACACTGTTGAAATTATATCTAATTAGTTAAAATATTAGGCTGTGAAATAAATATTCTTATAATTTCTCTTACTACAAAATTATTTAAAAAAATAAACTATGAACAATAATTTGCCTGATATTAAAATAAAAAAAATTTACACTCTACAAATAAAAATATCCTTGACTATTTTATTGTTACCCTCTAGTTATAATAGTAATTCATATAGTTATGCATTCACTGGAAACTTCTTAGAAGTAATTCCAACTTTTCCAAAGAAAAAATTCATTTTATTTTAAATACAAACAATAAAAAACTAAATTTAACTTTTATAATAAATTTAACTTTAAATAAACAATAGGAAACTAAATTTCTAAAAGGTAACTATAAAATAATGAGCATAAAAATGATAATTTATCAATTGTGGGAATTTTATTACATTAACTAAATTTGAACAGTAAATCTGTCAAAAATCTAGGATATTTGACTGAAAATTAAGAAAAATGTGATGCAAAAGCAATTTTATAAGTAACAAGCTAATTAAAAACTACTTTCTCATTGTCTAGTGGACAAAAATATATGAGCCACTAAGATAGATGAGAAGTTTAATTATTTATTATATAATTACTAAATTAATAATAAATGTAAATTTAAATTTCAATTGAAGTGCATTTTTTGATAAGACAAATGTAGGAAACTAATTTTTTAAAGTTAATCAGTTTTTTTATTAAATATATATACACATGGTAAAAAAGAGCTTAATATCGTCGTAAAATATTATAAAACAAATTAAATGTGTAAGAAACATTATTTACCTAGTTGGCTAAACTGAGTATTACGGTCTCAGCTCGTGAAAAGTCGCCAATCTGGTAAAATTTGGTGATTGTTTTCCTCGCCTAATTTATTCGCCAAAACATCACCAAAAACGATTAGTCGCCAAATGTGTCGCTAAATACAGCGTCGGAATGTCTTGCCGCCGCGCATCCCGGAAATGCTCCCCATTTTTATTTTGGATTTTTTTTATCGGGTGTAAAGCGCGGTAATTTAAATCCTGTTTTTTCATATATATATATATATATATATATATATATATATATATATATATATATATATATATATATATATATATATATTTTATTTCACTTCGGATGTAGCGTGGAATATAATTATTGTCTTTTATATTCACATTTTTTATTTCGGTGTGGATATAGTGCCCCGTAATTTCAATCCTGTCTATTCATTTTATATTTCTGTGTGGATATAATGCCGGAATTTCAATCCTGTCTTTTATATTCAGTTTGGATTTTGCTGTGCATTAGAGTGCCGGACAAAAAATGAAGGTAAGAATTTTATTTTAGTTATTTTCTGCAGGCATAGAATTCCTAGAATTGTATGTTAAGTACTTAAATTTCCAATAATAAACGAGAAATTACAGAATTTTTTTTAATTATTCTAGATTTGTTTATTTTTATATAGTAATGATTTGTAACATTCTATCTTTAATAAATGAAATTCATTATTTTATTTATTTTTAACTAGATAATATTAAATGTAAGTATTTTTGCCACTTTATTTCCTTTAATTTTAATCCTGCAATATTTTTAAATAGTATCTTTAATCAATTCTTATTACAATTACTGTTCATGCGGTTAGGCTTAGCAATTTGAAATCTGGGAGAAACGCCACTTTATGTAATTAAGAAAACAGTAATAGCGCATGGTTGTTATTACTGTTTTCTTATTTAGTGTTTGGAGGGGGGAGAGCAACCCCCGATTTCTTATGCCGATTAGCCCACTTTCTGGGTTGCCAATCAATTTCTAACATCTCTGTCTTTTCCGCTTGGCGAAATTTTTATTCGCCAAATTCTGCAAGGTGAGACTATAATACTCAGCTTTACCGAATAAACAAATTGTAATTAATTTGTTATAAATGCTTATGTAAATAAATATATAAGAAAATCATATTCCTGAAATAATTAATTTGAACTTTTATAATAGACATTTATAATGTCAATAAGATTTTCGCTTATAGTTGAATTATTTTTCTATAGATGGTAGTATCTGTTATAAATAAAGTGACAAATCAAAGAACGAATGCGTATTTCCCAAGGTGTAGAATCTAGCAGCCTGTCTCCGGCGTGGGTCTTTGTGGGTGGTGGATTCGGCACCCACAAAGATTGTCTTTGACCAGCGAATGAAGAAGTTCAGCTAACTCTCCTTGGGTGTTTGTTCTGTTGGCCGTGTAGGGCCATAATCAAATTTCTATTAATTATAATTTAATATGCTATACTATTCATTATTAATATTAATTTTTAAATAAATGTTTGTATTTGTTCGAGTTGTGTTTACTTCTACAGAACAGACACTACATTCATTTAAAAAAAATACACAATCACATTTTGAAAATTTTATTCCAAAAAAATTACATTAGCAAGATTTGTTGTCCCCACAGAATTTTCCAAACGTTTTATGGCAAATACAATAAACCCATGTTAGATCATCCAAGCTGATGGCATCGAAACTGAAAAGAAGAATTTATTAAATAATTAATATTCATTTTATTAAAATTAAATAAATACCAACGATGTTGTATGACTATTGTAGTCCTCATTTTATTTAATTTCCTATATGGCGATAGAATTTGAGGAAAATTAAAATTCTTGTGCGTGTGTGTGCAATTATTTTAACATGATCTCACATTATAAATAATAAATTGATAAATATATTTCAAATTAATATTATTAATGTTTATTTTTGCTTTTTTTAAAATTTTATACATTTTGGTAAGTTTTTATATATTTTAATAAGTGCAAAATAAAAATTCCTATTTACCTAAATGGTTAAATTCATTCGGGGCGTCTTAAAAAATTATGGTATTTTAAACCACTCTAATGCATTTTATATTATTTGGTTTTTTTCAATGTACACTACTGGCCATTAAAATTGTTACATCAGGAAAGCGGCACACCACACACGTGAAATTTGCATGACAGGTAGAACTTGCTGTGATATGCAAATGATTAGATTTTCAGCGTATTCATACAAAGCAGGCGACAGTAGCGACATTTACAATGTGTATAAAACCAGAGATTTGACAGCACTTTTCTCATACTCAATTTCCGTTTCAACGTTGTTTTCGGCAAAAAAAGTTGTTGTAATGCCTCGTGTAAGAAGAAGAAATGCCTATCAGTATGTGTCTGACTTTGATCGAGGAAGGATTATAGCCTACCGGGATTGCGGTTTATCGAACCGCAATATTGATGCTCGCGTCGGTCGAGACCTCATGACTGCTAGAAGAATATGGAATCGATGGGTTCAGGACAATCATACGGAACGTCATGCAGGATCTCAGCGACCCCCCCATCACTAACAGCAGAGAAGACATACATCTTATCCGCATGGTCACAAGGGATCGTACAGCCCCGTCACGAACCCTGAGTCGAGAAATGGAGTCATTTGCAAGGCAACAAGTTTCTGCTCGAACAGTTTGACAACGTTCGGCTACCACTGACGCTGCGTCACAGACAGGAGCGCCTTCAATGGTGTGATCAGCGACGAACCTGGACGCGGGAATGGTATCACATACAGATGAATCTCGGTTCTGTATACAGGACCATGATGGCCGCATCCGTGTTTGAAGGCATCGTGTAGAACGCGCATAGCCAGTTTGCATTGGACATCGCCATACTGGCCCATCTGCTGGAGTGATGGTATGGGGTGCCATTGGATACACGTCTCGATCACCTCTTGTTCGCATTACCGGCACTTTGAACAACAACCGTTACATTTCCGATGTGTTAAGGCCCGTGGCTCTGCTCTATCTTCGAGGCCTCCCTAATGGGTTGTTTCAACAGGATAATGCACGACCGCATGTTGCCCGTAATGTTCTGAACTTCTTTGATACAGAACAGGTTCGACTATTACCCTGGCCAGCACGTTCTCTTGATCTGTCACCAATTGAGAACGTGTGGTCAATGGTTGCCGAGCGATTGGCACGCCATCACTCACCATCCACTACTGTCGATGAACTATGGCATAGTGTTGAAGCTGCATGGACTGAGATCCCCGTACATGCCATACAATCTCTGTTTGACTCCATGCCTAGGCGGATAAATGCTGTTATTGCAGCCAGAGGTGGCTGCTCTGGGTACTGATTTCTCAAGATCTGTACATCCTAATTTCCTGTAAATCTAATCACTTGTTCTTTCCACTATAATGTATGTGTCCAATAAATATCGTTCTGTTATTTGCATTCCTTCTTGGTGTAGTAATTTTAATGGCCAGTAGTGTAGTTCTTTTGATCTAAAAATGAAATGGAGGCAAAAGCAGCTGAAATCATTATAATATAAATTTATTCTTTTATTTTTTCGTATTTTACAATTAAAAAAAATCAGTTCCTAACAAATATTGTTTGTTGAATTTATGCTCTGAAAGGTTCCTTAATTCTCAGAAAAATAATTTTCTCTTTGCAGATTTACTAAAAATTTTACTATTACTATAAGAAGAAAGAACCTAGAAAGAGTGTACAGATATCTTTTGGTATAACTACTCATATAAATAAAGTAAATAAATAATATATCTTCGCTAAAAAAGTGAATCTTTGCCAAAAAGTAATATCAAAAGTGTAGATGGTGTATTAGCATTGATTCTAGCAGAAACTGACTGTTATAAGAATGGAATTGACTAATTTGAGTGTCTTATGTTGGAATTATTGGTACATCTTATTATTAAACTTGCACATTAAAATCAAGTCTTTAAATTAATGAAAAATAACCTACCCAGTCACCAAATCCCATAAAGCAGCTTTAAAACAACTTTGATGTTACCTTAAATATTAAATGTAAGATGTTGAAATCATAAACTAATTTTCTTTGATATCATCGCGTTACATTTATACTGAAAATAGTTTTAGAACTTACGATGAATGAAAAATGGCCTTCTTAACCACCATACCTTAATCCTCACGAGAAATTACCTTGGAGAACAATTGACTAGTGGTCTTGAATATTTTCTCAAAGTGGTTGAATGAATCGGTAAAACAACTGTTTTTGAATCTCATGTAAATCCTTAATAGTTGAATCAGAAATATGGAATGTTTCTTCTTTAAATATTAAAGTTTTAATTGCATAAAGACTGTAATATATAAACATAAAGTTTCCATATATAGGTTGAATGTTTGTATATTTAAACAATAATTGAGTTTTTATTGTTCAAGTATCCAAATACTTAAACCACAAAAGAGATAAGAACCAACAAAACAATCCGATAAATTTTCCGATTTCTATTTTATGCTAAATATAGACTTTTTTAGAAATGTTAACCTCGCTTATTATTACAAATTATGGAATTTCAATAACTGCATGGCGTACAAACTTTTGAATTAGATAGCTTTTCTATCGCTTAGTAAATTCAGCTATGGTATTGGTAAACATATCTATGATAACTTCATTCTGTTTACAAAAAAATATTGTATTAAAGTAAAAACATGGATTTTATTTTCAAAAAACTAACTTTACTTAAGTCATTTGTTACTTAGATACAACATATTTAAATATTTTCAAAATGGCTTCCTTGACATCGATACAGAACTTAAAACAACCCGTAAAAATTTCTGCAATGGGCCGCAGTTCATCAGGAGTTAATTCAGCCCATTCCTTCTTAAGAGTGGCCTTTAGGCATTCCAAACTTCGAGGTTGCTTAGAGCATACTCTTGATAGCAGAATAGACCAAACACTATAGTCCATTGGGTTTAAGTCAGGTGAATAGGGGGCCACATCCCCACAGGTATGAAATCTGAACGATTTGCTTAACACCAGTTTTGCGTTGCTTTTGCTCTATTAGAAGGGGCAGAAGCTTTTTGAAGTATCCAGATGCTGTTTTTAAAATCTTTTTGGGCCCAAGGAAGTAAAACCGACTGTAAAATCTCATTGCAGTAAATGGTCTTGTTCATTTTAATGCCTTGATCTATGAAAACCAAAGGAGTTTTTCCAGATTCACAAATGCCTCCCTAAACCATAACTGACTGTGGTTTTTGCCGATGTTCTGCTCTCGTGGAAGCTCCAGGACGATCAGATGACCAGTAATGGCTATTTTGTCGTTTATAGGATTGTTCAATTGTGAAAAGTGTTTCGTCCGTGAAGATGAAATGTTTCCATGCGCCTTTTGCGGACTTTCGAAGGAGAGCTCGACGTCATTGCAACCGTGTACGCTTATTTTGCTCATTTAGTTTCTGTACTTTTTGAAGTTTATATGATTTAAGTCCAAGCTCTTCTTTTGCAATTTGTCGAACTGATTTTCTATTAACTCTATTTTTTTAGCTGTTTTTTTTTTTTTTTTCATTGAGTTTCTTGGATTTCGGTTAATTTGTTACTTGATAATTTTACGAATTTCATTTGTATTCACAGTTCTTTATTTTATTTTTTGGTTTTCGGGGTCTATTACCGTCTTGGCCAATTGTACGTGAAACCGTTTGTCGGAATGCTGGGTTGACTGTTATATTACCTGAGCTTATTAATTGTTATCTTGTGGCTGAAAAGACACAAGAAATAACAAACCTTTCTGCATTTGCAGGTGAAGACTTTGAAATAGAGCTTGCTGAAAAAGACAAGAGAACTCAGAGGCAATCTAGTGAAGGGGCAGCAATGAATCCTTCACAGGAGGTAGAAGTGACCTCCAAACCATTTTCTTCTGGTGAAAGTTAGGAATCTATCGCTAGCATGACTGACTCTCTAACCAGAATCAACTGTGGATCATCAGCGAGGATTGCCTCTGAAATTCTAAGATGCTCTAGGCAGAAGATACGTTTAATCGTAGGCTTTATAACTGGGTACTATTTTTTCAGAAAACACCTCCATAAAATGGGACTGTTTCAGCAAGACCCTATCTGCAGGAAATGTCATGCAAGAGGAAACGGCCAAGCATATCATTTATGAATGCGAGACTCTTGCCCTCCCTAGATTAACTTCTTTAGGTATCATCCATACTAGAGAGTTACACCTAGACTCCATTAAAGAGTTATCGGACTTTATTAATAAAGTGGGTGACCCGAGCAACTGGAACCAGGAAACATTGGGTTTGGAGTTAGTGGTACAAAATACTGATAAAAGCAGAGTTGCCCAATGACATACAAACCCAACTCTAAGAAGAAGAAGAAACCGTTTATCTGTGGTTATGCAGCTTTTTGACAATCTGAATTTGCTTTAATCCAGCCTCAAATAAAGAAATTATTCGTCACCGTTGGCATATTATTTCAAAAAAGGAAATAAAAACTACCTATTTATTTTACTATAACATTAAGATCTCTTAACCAAATGAAATTATGACAAAAAGTGGTGGACATGAATTAAACCAATCAAAAGCAGTGCAATTTTGTCAACAGTATGAAATTGTCACCCTGTATATTCACAATGTAGGACATAAAGAGGGTCATCATCGAGAGACAATTGCTGCAAATTTCCATTTAAATGAGCTTTAAAATAGTTATACTTTTTTTAGTTGAACTAAATTACTTACTACCAAATTTTTTTATAAATTTTTTTAGTACGTACTATATTTATTAAACTTATGCATGCATGTATTTTGTAATTTTTTAAAATTAAATTATATTAAGAACAATTCTGGGTATTTCGTTATTAATTTGGCTTGACATTAACTTTAGTTCCAATATTTTGTCACTATGTAGTAGATACCCTAAACTTTTTGTAGAACATTTTTTTATACCCCTCATCCAGTTTACCTTGATTGTATTCACGTGTCTCAACCTACTAATCTCCCAAGCACACACCCTGCTAGACTTCGATGGAGAATCACAATATCCATCTCTTGTCCAACTGTAGGACCTAGGAATTCCTGAAATAGGGACTTTTCCGCCTGAAGAGTGGTGATCTACTACTAAACCATTGTGAGATTAGACAGCTGTTTAATCGAACTTTTATAGGTCTGCCAGAGACGCTACTATCAGCACTCTATATGGTGGTCCTAAAGGTGCGATTGGTCACTGGAAGTCGAAAATGAGCTTTCAAACAGACACTAGATTCTACTTTTGTAACTCTTATTTTATCTTGCATTTGCGTTGGCAGTGGTTTGTTTGTTTGTTTGTTTATCCCTCAACGGTCATTTTTTGCACACGAGGGCTAATTAGACCGGGACTTACGGCTTAAAGTGGATTCCGAACCACTACAAACATCCATGCCCAAGGTGGGATTCGAACCCATGAACTGTGTTGGCAGTAGCGTGATGAAACTACTATTTCATTTCCAAATATTTTCATAATGAATTTTTTTTAAATTAAAGTTTTTACTCACTGAATCAAAATGTACAAATCATTTTTTGTTCATGATTTAGAACTCCTTTTTGGACCCTTTTTCTCTAAGAAACAGTGTGGGAAGATTACTCTCAGTTCAGAAAATATGTTTATCCGTGAATTGTATATTTGCCCACACACATATTATATGGAAATAAACTGAATGCTATTCCTACATATATATCTGTATTTATTAGATTGGAGAAAAAGAAATTTATTATTTTCGCATGAACTCGAAGACTTTATTAAATGTGTTTTGGATCCTCTTAGTGAAAATGGCTTAAAACTATTTTATGGCCTATTATCATTTTGATCATTTCTAATTTTATTGACATTTTCGACAACGGTCCCACCAATATCAGTTGCATTTTTAAGCACAAAAATACTTAAACGGAATAGATGAACCGAAATTGCAAAGCAGAATCTTGGAATATATTTTTCGATTCTATAGAAAAAGCATTTAAACACAAGAAAGTTCCGGAAGATTTCAAGGCAGAAATATTATTGAAATTAATCGGAGAGAAAGCGGCAAATGTTCTCATCTACATTAAAGAAGACGATTTGCAGGATTATAAAAAGGTAAAAACTTTTATTCTAAAAGAATATCAACCTACTCCTCAAGCATGTCTAGAAAATTTTAGGAAAGCAAAACGTTATTCTGGGGAATCACATATTCAATTTGCCTCACGATTAACATCGACATGGGACTATTATTGTAAATCAAGAGCAGTACCAGATTTTGAAGCCTTAAAAGAATTATTCATTTCCTATAAACTGTTCCAAACACTAGATGGAGAAACAGCTTTGCACATCGCCATACACCAAGAAAATCAATGGTTGAAACCACAAGAATTAACCAGAGAATGTGATATTTATTTTGAAGCAAGAAGAAAATCATTTGACGAAGAATCCCCCCTTTAGAATTGCCTGAGGCGAAAAACGAAGAGGAGGGAGGAAGGGAGACCGCGGGCGTCGACTCACACTCAGCGGAGAGGAGCAACCAGACAACCGTTCTATCGGAAGCGCAGAAACTCCGGGTGGAGCAAAAGAGTTGCCCAACCTTAAAAGAAGCTTGGAATTATGGAGAGAAGAAAAAGGGAAATTATTTATTCATTGATGATTTGTTACACCATCAAGAAAAAATATTGGGACAGAATGTTTTCCAATTAGTATTACCTCTTAATAGAAAACAAAAGATTCTTGAATTATCACATAACTCAATCTTTGGAGCACATCTGGGAATACAGAAAACAAAGGAAAGGATAAGATATTCATTTTACTGTCCCAATTTATCAATAGATGTAGAATCTTTTTGCAAAGCATGTAAGAACTGTCAGATGAGAAGTCCTGAGAAGAGAACTAATAAAATTCCAATAACTCCTGTCAGAAGGCCAGAACTACCATTTGAAATTGTAAATATTGATATAATTGGCCCTATTGACCCTCCATCTGCAAGGAAACATAAATATGTATTATGCTTAGTGGATCAACGCAGTCATTGGCCTGAAGCAATATCATTAAGAAGTTTGACAGCCAAAGCCACTTGCGAAGCACTCTTAGAAATATTCATGAGAACAGGTATACCTCATGTAATTGCTAGTGATAATGGGAAAAATTTCATTTCCAAATTAACTCAAGAATTTGAGAAAAGACTTGGTTCTCATCCCAGATTCTCCACTCCTGCTTATAGTATTTCGAATGGATTAGTAGAACGATGGAATAAAGTACTTAAACAAATGCTGCATCACATCATTCGAACTGATCCTCACAACTGGGATAAACATATACCGTATTTACTTTTTGCCTACAGAGAAGTTCCAAACTGTACTACTGGTGTTTCACCTTTTCAACTGATGTATGGAAGACAACCAAGAGGTCCTCTAGCAGTGCTGAAGTCCTCATGGTCAGGAGAGATTCCCATCTCAAGTAATCTAAGTGAATCTGCTGTTGATTATCTTCAAGAATTAAAGAGAAGGTTAGAGCAAGCTGCAGAGCATGCCAACTTGATTGCAAATGACAAACAACAGAAATATGCTGAATACTTTAACCGATGGTCAGTGATGAAAAATTTTAAAATAGGAGAAAAGGTTTATTTACTTATTCCAGATTCAAACAACAAACTCTATGCCCGTTGGACTGGTACAGGAGAGATTATAAACCACTGTCCACCTCATTCGAAAAAGTGTTCTTTTGCAAAACCACGAATAAGATATTTAGGACATATCATTGGATCAGGAAAACACAGACCGGACACCGAAAAGATTAAAGCAATTGTGAAATTAGAAACACCAATGACTAAATCTCATCTTAGGAGCTTATTAGGATTATGCAACTATTATCGAAATTACATTCCTAATTATGCTGAAATCGCTTACCCCTTAACAGAGCTCACTAAAAAGAAACGACTAGAAGTGCTGGAATGGAAAGAAGAACATGATGTATCATTCCAAAAGCTGAAAGATCAACTTATGAAAGCAATGGAGTTAGTAACTCCAATGATACAGGATCTCTTCATCATTCACTCTGATGCATCGCAAATTGGAATAGGTGCGTGTCTGTCTCAAGTGAGAGAAAATAAACGTTTTCCTATGTGTTATGCAAGCAAGAAATTGTCTAAACCCCAACAAAATTTGCCTACTATAAAACGTGAAACCTACGCTATAGTATGGAATTATGGGTTTTTGGATCAACAGTAAAGATCGTGACAGACCACAATCCTCTATCATTTGTTGTGAAAAATGCCCCGCAATCATCATTACTTCAACGGTGGGCCTTAGCTTTACAAAAATACAACATGGAAATCATTCATTGCACAGGAAGAAATCTTTCTAATGCAGATGCTTTATCTTGATTACCAACTTGTGATTTTGAACATTTATTTGTGTTTAATGATATTTTTTCTGCCATAATTTTTTTTTTTTGGATATATGAAATTTTTTTGTTACCTTTTTATGTTTATTATTAGTGAAGTGGTAAGTAAAAGTAAATGTTAGTAATAACAATATTTAGTAAATTTAAATTTTGTAATTAAATGTTTGAAATATTTTCTGTTTATTAGATAATTAACATTGTGGAAGTATTAATGTTTCTTTATTATATGTTTATATTTCCTAGTTTCTTTCGTTGTAAGTGACGAAATATGTTCATGAAAAAAAATATGTTTCTGTTTATATACTTTTATAATAATGTACATGTATAGTATTTCTTTTGAATATTATATTAATTGGAATTTGTGAATTTCTATTTATGTGCATTATGTGTAAATTGTTGTATATGTGTTGATCACAAATAGTCGCTTCATTCGTTTTCAGATTGATGATTAATTCGGGAATGTAACATCAATCTTGCGGGGGAGGTGTAGTATATGGCGACTGTTTGGCAATCAACAAACCGCTCTTGGCGGGGTTTAATCTCTTTCGAGAGAGGTTGCCATATTTTAGAATAGTATCGGCGGAGCGAACTCCGCGAATATTCCCGGAGGAGCGGAAGGCTCCGAGTTAGCTTTATTTTTGATATTAAATGTGTTTGTTTGTAAATAAATAAATGCGTTGTCCAGGAAAGGGTGATTGTTAATTTTCTCGGCAGTTCTACACACCACAGTTACTATTAACTATAAAGCGGTTGTTTCTTTTGTTCCAGATGAGATTATGACTACATCATTTTATTACAATTCTCATTGATTTAAAATATCCATGACGTCAGGTAACGTTTCATCTGCGTCACATTGTACTGAGATGGCGTCGGAAATCCAAATTGTCAATGCATTTGCCTTCAAATCGCAGTTTTCCAGTGGCAGCAAGTAAGGCGGTGTTCACCATCGAATGTCTGAGAAGAGTGTCAAAGTTCTTTTTGTGAATCAAACGATTTCTTATATAGAGACCAAAGCATCGGTTAAAGAAGCGTTTTTCCATTGATTTAAGTCATTAACATACTGTCAACAGAACAGAAAAGAAAGCAGAATGGAAAAGACAAGACATCCACTTTATGGTTAGTTTAAATCGGAAAGGACGATTTAAATTTTTAAAAATTTCATCAATTAATAGATTTTTGGTGTGTTTTGTCGTTCAGCGGTCATTTTTTGCACACGAGGGCTAATTAGACAAGGACCTACGGTTTAAAGTGGATTCCGAACCACTACAAACATTTATGCCCAAGGTGGGATTCGAACCCACGAACTGTTGAACCGAAGGCAAGAACGCTAACCATTCGGCTGCCAGCTCGGCATTAATTAATAAAATTTTATATTAATAATTGCAATATTTGTAAACAATCTTAAGACTAATGCCTTGCTTACGTCAACATACTTGCAAATATATATATATATATATATATATATATATATATATATATATATATATATATATATATATATATATTATTAGCAAGTAAACTTGAATAAAATTTATTCCTATTTTGTCACTGCATCTAGATGTTATTAAAATGATGGCTAATGCGTTGAAATAACTTTTCTTCTTCCTCTTTTTGCAACTCATGTAATCAAATCTTCAAAATGAGCATCTTTCATCATATTGATCTCTGAACTTTTGTTTTATAAAGTATCTTTGTGTTTACCAGGCAAATGAATAAATCAATAGCAACCATCAACATTAACCATACTGTTATAAGCGCAACAGGGATAAAATGCAGCTCTTCCGAGTCGATATTGTTCCTGCTGAAGATTCACGCGTACATGACTCGTTGCTTAAGATTCTTTCAAGTATTCCCTACACGAAGAAGGCAATGCTAGTTTTTACAATAAATTTTACATCTTAAGTTATCCAGCATTTGATATCAAATCGCAGAAGTTGAGACATAAACAGTCTTCGGAGTGTTCAGTTCAAGTTTGATCCCGACCATTGTTGAACGAATGGAGTTTTGTTTTCTTCGTCTTTCAGAATGGATGCTTAGGAATATTTGGAATTTTTTCCCCTTGTCACTGCATACCTAGACTGCTGTGCAGACGAGCTTCAGACTGTACCTTAAAGTTAACGGGGTTGGAATACTAGCCAAGCGTTTCGTCATTTTGAGCCACGAACAGATGACGAGATTACACCTGAGCTGGCACGCTCATCTCCACATGTACACAACACCAGGGGAAGGACGTCACAAATGAACATGGACACGTTCCCAAACTACGGAGCGCAAGTGCTTCACTCCGCGGCGAATTCACTTTGCTCATCTTGTGGGCAGCGGCCTGAAACTACTGAGCCCATGAAAAGTTCTTCCAAAAATTAAATAATCCATACGATGTGGTTTAGTTTTAGGCTATCATGCAGTCGCTAAGTAGAAGGTCCCGGATTCAATCCCTGCGACTGTTGAACAACAGGTGTTCAATTTCTTGCTTGGAAGTTTTCTCTCCTTTGTGACTTTACACTCCTTGGAGAAATTTTTATATTATTATTTCGAGAAAATATCTCATATATAGCTGTGTATATTATGCTAAATAGATTTTAACTTCCATTATCACTTTGTAATTTCTATGCTCCTTAGTATTTAGACACTCTTTTCAAATTTGTATTAAAAAAATCTTAATATTGAAACACTAACCAGGTCCTCAGGGTTAGCCCTGAATTACATTGTCTATCGTTACAGATAATCTGTACTGAAAAGACAAATCTTAAATTAAATTTAAGGACTATTGCGACTATTAAAGGATATAATGTAATTAGCAGACCCTGGCTTTTAATGAGAATCAAATATTTAACTTTCAAACGAAAATGTGAGTTAGAAAAATACCGATATTTATTATTTTAACGATTTTTATTTTTTTTATTTTATTAATTTATATTATTTTTTTAAAGCTTTCAAAACATTATTTTGCACTATAAAATGAATTCGCATGCATAGCACAGCTAAAAAAAAAAAAAAAAAATCGAATGAGAGGATGCAAGAAATTCCTATTAATTACTAAGTTATTAAATACTAAAATCCGAATACAGCCATTTCAATCATTTTCGATAGGTGACATATTGAGAAAATCATAATCTGGTCATCTGCTAAACGGAAAAATTATCATCTATCAAAAACCAAAAAAATGCTTTTCTTTTCAATTACATCGTGGGAATGTAGATAGTATCGGGATTTGAAATTATAAAAAGGGAAAAGAAGAGAAAAAAGGGGTTCTTGAAACACAGTGTGCAGCGTGGAATTAGCAACTTTATAATGAGTCAGCGTTCTTTGTAATTTAAAATACTTAATAATGCTGTAATCAAAATCCACAGCCCGCTAGGAAGAGACCAAAAACCTGATTCATTTCACTCCGTTCTCATTACGATCAAAATGCTATCCTATGATACCGTGTAGAGACAGACAAAAATTTTTATTTTTGCTCCATCTTACTTGTTGTAACCTTTACTTGAACTGTAAAATAACTATTATTGGTTAAACAAATATAAATTCTTATGATTAAGATTTTATAAGTTTGAATTTCTCTGATGACAGGAAAAACTACCATAAAAGTTTTGGAAGATGAATCTTCATACGATTTGTGTTATTCGATAGTTTACTTCTTAACTATTATCTACACTTCTAAGTTTATTTTTTTTACGTTTAAACTTGTTTTTGTTCACTTATATTTTTCCTATTAGTTTTATTAACAATAAATATCAAACAACGCCAAAACTGCAAATGGAATTAAACAATACCATTAGTAAACTCTTGTTTTACATTAATCTGAACAATTAAAAAATATAACGTTTATACGGTAGTATAAAAAACTACTATTTTACTTATCTTGTTGCAAACAATTCGAAAAATTATATTGTTATGTTAAAGTTATTTCTTAAAATCTAAAAATTTCAGAAACATCAATTGAATGACTTACTTATAGGCTATGTAGTTACAATGGCTATGTAGTTCTGTCAATGATAGGAAACAGTTCTGCAATGGGATCATCATGGATTTCCCGTCCTCCATTTCTGCCTTGCCCGTTCAGCCTTGGGAACAATTCATTAGGAACTCCTCTTTGAGGAATGAATCCACGTGCGTCTGTCGGAGGGTTACCACCTGAACTCGGTTTATTTCCTGGAGTGGAAAAATTTGGATCAACTCCTTCTCCTGGGAAGAAAGGACGTGGCTGCATTATTTCTGGGACTCCTCCGAATCCATTTGGTCCAGGATTTCCACCAAATACGTTTGGAATTCCAGGTCCTGCATTGACAAATACTCCAGGACCAAATACACCCGGTCCTCCTGATTGTCCAAATCCGGGTTGTCGTATACCTGGCTGCCCAACACCTGGTGGTCCAAAATCACCTGGAAAGCCTTGTCCACCAGGCGGATTGAACATACTTGGTCCACCTGGCCCGGATTGTCCTATACCTGGATGTCCAAATCCAGGCTGGCCAACACCCGGTGGTCCAAAACCACGAGGAAATACTTGTCCACCAGGATTGAACATACCTGGTCCACCTGGTTGCCCAAATACTCCAGGTTGCCCAAATACACCAGGCATGCCAGGCTGACCAAAGATTCCTGGGCCATCTGGTGGCCCAAATGTTCCTGGACCACCAGGTGGATTATATACGCCTGGACCAGCACCAGGATTATATCCAGGTTGGCCATTGGGTTGATTTATTAGTATTGCATCTGGTTCATGATGAGGTGGCATTTGATTTCCAATCCTAACAGAAATTTCAGGTCCATAATAGTCTGTTGCTCTAGGAAATACTCCTCTGAAAACATTATATCTTACTGCAGAAGTTGAAAGAATGCTCGGCAAAAGTAAAATGAGGATCTGAAGATGAAAAAAAATCAAATAAAATTTTTTTCATAAATTGACCAATCAAATATGCATTTTAATTAAATGTTTACAGTTAATAGTTTGCTTATAAGACACATGATTTATTTTTTTATATAATGAATATCATAATTCAATAAACTGCAATTTCATATATTTCGCATCTATAAAAACATTGACGATTAAATTTACCTTGTCAGACATTTTCCGATTTTGTTTACAACACCAATCACAGCAAAATTTGATACACATAATAGATATCCTAATATCTGAAAGCTGCTGAAATAGTTTGCAAATAGTTCTCTGCTTATTTATTCATATGGCAGAGCAAGTTTCATACAGCATCAATGGATCGTAAGGGAAGAAGGGAAGAAATCTGGAAAACACTCTGGCTCCCAATCCTACCAGTTTTATACGCTTTTTTTTTTTTTTTTCTTAATGGATTGACGGGGCACTTAAATGCTAGCGCTCACAATTCCGAATAAACAATTTTTGAGTTCGATTCTTAAATTTGCATAAGATGCTTAAAAAATATTTGGAACATAATTTAAATTACAAATCTCGCTATTGAACTAGCCTCCATGTGTGAAAAATGGTTTTTGAGCGACAGACAAACCAAATCAACCCAAACTAATAATATCAAGAGATATAATTTTAAGTGGATTCCGAACCATTGCAAACATAAATATCCGCAGTGAGATTCGAACTCGTGAACAATGAAATGAATGACCTGAGCGCAAACGAATTAGTTGCCGTATCTGGACTCTTCCCAACTGATGAGCTTGTTCATAATTTAACAATAAGCAAAATCAAGCCAGGAACTTCGAATATTCCGAAGAATTCTGTCCTACCGTAAGGTCAATAAGTCTATACTTAACAAGTTGTATTGTCAATTCATGAAGTAAGTTAAATAAAAATAAATGATTATAAAATTATTAAATATTGCTAATTTGAAGGATATCCTGCCAACTATCTGTACAGGATTGGGGATGAACGATTTTACACTTTTTTACTAAGCTGAATGAAAATTGGAAAGTTAATCTTCATTCAGGACATTGCCTAATAATGGACGGATTTTAGTTTTTAAATAGATATTTTGTCATAAGTATTGATACATTGATATCTTTAAATTTTATCCTTGTTGGAAAATTATGAAATAGGAAGTTTTTGTGTGAAACTATATTTAATGCAATGCTTATATATACTAAATTAGTTAAGTATATACCAATTACTTCGATATATATATTTAAATGACATTAAATAAAACTACTTCTCAAGTTGAATTTGATTCAATTTCGACTTATTCTTCATCTAGGGAATAAATATTTCTGAAAGCATGTGTGGAAGAAAGAAATATAATACGTGAAACGATGTTCTGGTGCATATATATATATATATATGTAGCATATGAAAATACTCTTTTAACAAAATGAATGAAAATGCAAAACATTTAGAAAATCAAAATTGAGGAAAGATTTTAAAAATTACAGAAAATTTTTTCAATAAGAACCAGGTGTGTCTTATTTACAACACAAAGGAAAACATTGAAACATTGAGAGGAAAGAAAAACGAATAAATAAAAATGGAAATTATAAAAACCAGAGAAAAAATTATACATCTGTATATATATATACACACACACACACACACACACACACACACATACATATATATACATATATATATATACATATATATATATATATATACATATACATATACATATATATATATATATATATATATATATATATATAGATAGATAGATAGATAGATATAGATAGATAGATGCATAACTCTTTATGCACAACTCAATATGTATATTTAGTGAACAGAAAATCATTTTAGCATAATTCACTTTGTGTATAAAAAATGACATTAAATGAATTTTAAATAATCGGAATAATTTTTACGATGTTTAAAAATATGTAACTAAAATTCTAGTCTGTTATATAATAGAAAATTTTTATTGTTTATATTTTAATTAAATATAACTTAATATATAAATGTAATGATTGTTATTTTTTAATATTTATAAAATTTAGAAATTTCAAATGTATGCGCTCTCTGCAATTATTAAAAATAATACTTTATAACAAAAATACAATATTATTTAAAATGCTTTAATCAGCAATTTCTCCTGTTAATTATATTTTTATAAAAATTTATTTATAAATCTTGATTTAATACGTAAAGTAATGTAAAAATGCTAAAATATTTCACTTAGATAAGCAATGTAGTATTATAATCTAAAATAAATATTTATATAATAATTAAAATACAGTTCCTAAATTCTGATTTTACGATAATAAAATAAGAAAAAAATTAATACTTACTTGAAAAGACATAATCGCAGTGGATAAGAATTCGATTCGAAAACTTTCTTTATACAAAAGCCAAACCATTTTTATATGGACGCCTTTCTTTGTTCCGTTTTTGACACTTTCTGAAGAGTTCATTGATAGCATTTTCCGAAGAAAAAAACCATCCAAGCATGTAGCAGAATTGACAATCGTTCTAGCCATTCCAAGTGTCATTTTTTGAATTCAATGGCAACGCTTTTCTCGAATGACGTTCTGTGACCCCACGGTTCATGTTGGTAGAAAAAGAATATTCTGAAATATATTGAATGTATTCCAACAAGAAACAATTTTAACCGTGATTTCCAAGAAGAATTCGTTAATAATATGAAAGATTTCTTATCCATTTGTTCTTTTTTGGAAAGAGTGTTTTCGAACAATTCTAGAAAACGATTATTTCCAGCGATTTCACGTTGTTCTTCTGTTTGCCGGATTTCAAATTCTAAGTATCTCAAGATAGCTCGGAAATGTGGCGGAATTTAATAATATTGGTCGGATATAAAATGTTTGTAATATAATTTTTAGGATTTAAAATTTTGAAATCTTTTGATTCCTGTTTATTTAGAAACCAAAATATTTCCGTTATTTTGATTGTAAATAGAAATGTATGACTGAAATATTAACTAAAAGAAATAAAAATAATTGAATTCGAAACAAAAGTTTTATATAATTGTTTAGCAAGTCTTTTTGTAGTGTAACACATTTTCAGTGGATCCAACCTAATAATCAACACCGTTATTTCTACAGATAAATTTCTAGTTTTATCTGTAAAATAATATATATATATATATATATATATATATATATATATATATATATATATATATATATATATATATATATATATATATATATATATATATATATATATATATATATATATATATATATATATATATATATATATATATAAGGGAGTCTTTTTTAAAATTTTTTTGCTATTGTTTAGAAACATTTTCTCTTGAATTTAAATTTTATCTTATGATATTCATTTTGAATTAATAATATTAAATTATTATTACAAAATACATCGTAAAAAATCTCCCTTTACTTTTAAAAATACCTTTCAAAGAAAATTTCACATTCTGGATACAAAATTTTTTTGCTCGAAATGAAATTTTGAAATAGAAAAAATTTGATTATTTGTAAGCAACTGTCATTAATCATTGTATCATAGATAGGTAATAGTAATCAGTTTCGGAACTTTATGCGAGCGAAGTGTTTTTAGTTTATATTGATTCAATTATAAATATTTAAAGGTGGTTGAATCTTCCTAGTTTACCTTCAAGGATTATGCAGAAGACCTGTAGAAATATCCTTTTACTTGGAGGACATTGCGATCTGTCCCAACGCAACGGATCTCCAGTTAAATCCTTCTGGCAATATATAAAGGATGGCTTTTTCAATCCCTAGCCTTTATACAGTTTAAGCAATACAGCTGAGATCATTTTGTCTTGGAAATATCCTGTTTCTGTAAATAACTTATTCAGATGATAATTTTTTAACAGAGAATAAAATCTTTAGATAGTAACATTTACCCTCTCTGGAGTGGCACAAGGATGATTTAAATGTATTTTATCAATACAGAGTTTCTAACAGGATCCTATACATTCGAATCACAAAAATGGCACGCCTCTCAAACGTTCACGTTTTGCTCAGAAAAGATAATTTGATATATACCGTTTAAAATCATTTCGAATCATTAAAACATCTCTACACCCAAGATATAAGAACCGAATTCTTCACTTGAAGGTCAGAGCAATCAGCCGTCAAAATTCCCGATTGTCAAGTACTTTGTAAGGCGAGTTTTTTTGTTCATATGCAATTGTGTGCTATGCATCCGTTGTATGATGTTGCAGTGTCATCTGTTATACACCCAATTGACTGAAAACTTTATGGAAATAATTAATTTAATATATTCCTGTGCAAAAGTATAAATAAAAATACTTTAAAGTTATCTATAAGTTATATATTTTTCCGCTCACAAGCAATAATCGTAATATACAACTGTTTGATTTCATTTATATTTTTTTCCTAATAATGTGGTCTTAAAAGTATGTTATTCATGTTTTGAGATTTCAGTGACTGCCAGTAGGTTCTTCAAGTCTGAATGTTTTCCATGGTTCTCAGCAAGAAAGCCCTGACGTATCAAACAGTGACAAGAAAATAATAGTCTGTCGAATGAATAGCATCAGAGATCACCCTCTTTGTCTACTATTCAGTTCATGAGTTCGATTCCCTCCTTGAGCATTCATATTTCTAGTGATTTGTAATATATATCACTAAGAACTTGATTTAGTGCGCTGAAATGATTGTCGAAGATAATCAAAATAATAATTATTCATCATATTATTTTGGTAAAAAAAATGGTTCTATGATTGCATATTATATTAATGCAGTCAATACTTTCCTAAAAATATTCCACATGAGTTTTTTAACCGACATAGAATTAATAAATTTTTAAGGTGATGATGTGTGTACGCTTTCAAGCAAATGGTAACTTGCTTACAAACAGTTTCTATAGTTATTACATGCTTACATCTTTAAATTATTACACAATGATTTATAAATGGTATCCCGAATGAATGATTGAAGACACAATGCAATTCACTCAAACAAGTGCCGTCTTCTTCCAAAGATTTCACACAGAAGTATGTGGATTTCCACTCACTAATATTTGATAGAATTAACTGGATAAACAAAATTCTCAATAATTGACTCTGACAAAAATTTTGAATTGGATTCAACCTTAAAAATGTACCAGATTATCATATCAAAGAATTTCAAATTAAAAAAATGATGAATGTGACATTTTTCTCTGAACACAAGTGTGCTCTATAAGGGAAAAACACTATACCATGATATATGCCGGTGACTATAATGGCTGACTGTTCAGACAGTAATCGGTTTGAGAAATCATTTTCCATTGATTCAAGTCACTAACACGTTTACAATAAAACAAAAGAAAAAGCAAAATCAAAAAGACATGACAAAATAAACACTTTATGGTTAGTTTAAATCAGCAAGGACGATTTAAATTTTTAAAAATTGTATTATTATTTGTTACTTACTGCCTTACATATCACCAGCTAACCAATCAATTAACAAAAGAACGAAAAGTAATTTCAAGTTTATTTTATAGTTATTTTAAATGATTATATAGAGCATAGAATTATCGAAAATATCTCATCTAATGCAGAATATCGCTTCTAAAATATGTCATCCATATTTTGGTACAGATGTCGCATCGATCTTTTGGTGTTATGTCATTTAGCTAACCTAATGTTGGAACATAATGACAGTGTTCAAAAATATTTAAAGATATTGGTTTAATCCTAGTATGTGGAACGGGTTTGGCGTGGTTTTAAAAAATGTCGTCAATAGAGAAATTCATGCGCCTCATAACCATCAACATATGCGAGCGTTTCATAATTTAAAAAATTGTGAATCTCAAAATGACAATACATAAACATTTAATCCTAATCTTAATATCGCCAAATTCAACGCGTTACGGAGACTAGCATAAAGCGAGATATTGTAAGTCTTTTATAAAGTAACGGTATAAGCTTTTTTGCATCAAATGGAAGACGAGAGAGAGAGTTCCAAATGCAAATTTTGGTACTCTTCCATTTCACTCCTGCCATCGAAGGAATTGCGGAGAAACATGTCTTAATTATATATATTCCGCCTTTGAACTCAATGCACTTGTGACTCGCGCGAGTATTAAATTCAAAATTCCTCAATATCTGGAGAAATTCCTTGTTTATCGTGAAACGCTAATGCGCATTAAGTATTAAATAACATTTTATTGCTAGTATCAGCATTTATTTTTCCATTAAAAATAAATATTTTGAAAAACACATCATTACTGATAGTGTGGTTAATGTGACAAATTAATTGCATTTCAAAAATTCCCATTTGTCTTAAGAAATATCTGGTATATTTAAAAATGGCTTGCGGAATTTAGTATAAAATGCAACTCTAAAGCTATAAATGCAGGTATTCATTTTATTGCAAAAAATAAATTTTAAGAGCAAGACGTCTTTTTATACAATATGCCTAGTGACACAAGGGATTCGTGATTCCCGCGAATATCAGAGTCAAAATTCCTCAATATCTTGAGAAATTCCCTGTTTATCGAAAAATGCTTGGGCGCATTTAGGGTTGAATCACATTCTAAAGCTAGTGATATTATTTATTTTATTATAAAAAAATAAATGTTTCGAGAAATACCACAACATTTCTATAGCGGCAAATGTGAGACATAACATCCATTTTAAAAATTTCTAGACTTCTTCAGAAATATTTAGTGGATGTTAAAATGGTTTTCGGCATTTAGTATGTAGTTCTACTCTAAGGCTAATTCATTTTGTGACAAAAAATAAATTTTAGGAGAAAAACGTCTTTTTATGCATTGCATGCCTTGTCACACACACAAACATGAAATTCCTCAATATCTTAAAATATTCCTTATTTATCATGCGCATTTGGTATTGAATCATATTCTGAAACGAATGGTATCAGTCATTTCATTATAAAAGACAAATGCTTCAAGAAATTGTCCACCATTTCTATAACGGCTAATGTGAGACTTTAATTTCATTTGAAAAATTTAGATACGTCTTCTGAGAAACATCCGGTTCATGTTAAAATGGGTTAAGTCATTAGCATAAAGTGCAACGCTAAGGCTAATGCAGGTATTCATTTCATTCCATAAAATATATTTTCGGATGTCTTTTTATATATTAAGCCTAGTTAGGGACACAATGGACTTGAGAGACTCGCGCAAATATAAAATTCAAAATTCCTAAATGTCTTGAGAAATTCCTTGTATATTGGGAAACGCTTTGGCGCATTGGGTATTGAATCATATTCTAAAGATAATGATTGCCTTTATTTTGTTTTAAAAAGTAAATTATTTTGAAAAATCCCATCTACATAATTTCTGAATCGGTAGTTGACAGAGTATATGAGAGCAAAATAAGAACTCCCACGAAAATTTATTAAAGTATTCACATAAAAAATTCCGTAAGTAGCCGTACTCATTAAGTGCAGAAAAGAATCCATGGACAAATAACGTAAACCGCCGTTTTTAATACGAGACAATGAATTTTAAATAATTCTATATATGTCAAGAAATATTAAAATAGTTTCCTATACTAGATATAAAATGCACATTTAAGGCGATTCCAAGCATTTGTTTTGTAATAAAAAATAAATTTTAGAAGAAAATGCCTATTACGCTTTAGTGTGATAAAAAGAACTTGAATCCCTACAACATTAAATTCCTCATCTTAAGAAATTCCCGGTTTATCAAAAAAGAGTTGGGCACATTTAGTATAAAATCACATTCTCTCTAAAGTTAACGATATTATTCATTTTATTATAAAAAATAACTATTTCGAGAAATATCCCAGCACATTTCTATAGTGGCCTCCATTTGAAAAATTGATACACATCTTTAGAAATATCGAGTGTATGTTAAAATTTTTTGCGGCATTTAGTATAAAGTGCAACTCTAATGCTAATGCAGATATCCCTTTTTTTGACAAAAATATATTTTACGAGAAAACAATGTTTTTTTATATATACATCACGCCTAGTGACACAATGGAATTGTGACTTGCACAAATATTAAATTCAAAATTGCTCAATACCTTGAGAAATTCCTTGTTTGTCGGGAAAAGATTTGGCGTATTTAGTATTAAATCATATTCTAAAGTTAATGATTGCATTTATTTTGTTCTAAGAAATAATTTTTTTGAAAAACAAACGGAAATTTTCAATCGGTCGTCTCATCCTTGAACAGAGTACGTGTGAGCAAAAGACGAATACATTCCCCAACGTAAACTTGAGTGCTCACATAAAATTTTGTAAGTAGCCATTCCTTGAAAATTCAAATGAACATAGCGGAAAAGATACAAGGTCCCACGGACAAATAATTCGCAAATACAATTTGTTTAATACAAAACAATATTTCAAATTCATTGAGTGATCAATGAATTCAAAATATTTCTAGATAACTTAAAAAATATTTTGTAAATATAAAAATGGTTGTCTGTACTTTTTACAAAAGGAATTTTTAAAGCTATTCAAGTATTTGATTTAAAATAAAGAAAACATTTTACGACAAAAATGTCTTCTTCTATATATTGCGCCTTATGTCACAAGGGATTTGTTGTTCGCGTGAACATTAAATTAAAAATTGCTCAATATCTTGTAAGACTCCTGATTTATCGAAAAACGCATCAGTGCATTTAGTATTGAATCGCATTCTAAACCTAATGATAGCATTTATTATAAAAAATAATTATTTTGAGAAAAAGCCTACCATTTCCATAATGCGAGACATTACTTGCATTTGATAAATCTAGACAGATCTTCAGAAAAATCCAGTGTATATTAAAATGGTTTGTGGTATTTAGTATAAAGTGCAACTCTTAGACTAACGCAGGTATTCATTTTATCACAAAATTTAAATTATAGGAGAAAAATGTCTTTTTATATAATGCGCTTAGGACTCGCGCGATCATGAAATTCAAAATTCCTCAATATCTTAAGATATTCCTTGTGTATCGAAAATCGCGCTTGGGCGCATTAAGTATTGAATCATATTCTAAAACTAAAAGTATCATTTACTTTATTATAAAAAATATATATTTCGAGAAATAGCTCACCGTTGCTATAACGATTAGTGTGAGACATTACTTCCATTTGAAAAATTTAGATACATCTTCAGAAACGTCCGCGTATGAAATAACGGTTTGCGCCATTTAGTATAAAGGGCAATTCTAAGACTAATGTAGGTACTCATTTTATTAAAAAAATTAATTTTAGGAGAAAAATGTATTTTTTTTATATATATTGCTCCTTTTGATACAAGGAACTTGTGACACACACGAATATGAAATATAAAATTTCTTAATATCTTAAGATATTCCTTGTTTATCCGGTAATTGTTAGCCACATTTAGCATTCCATCCTATTCTAAAGCTAATGATTGCATTTATTTTGTTTTAAAAAATAAAGAATTTTAAAAATCCCACCGACATAATTTCTCATCAGGCGTTCACAGAGTACGTGTGAGCAAAATACGAACTCAATCTCCCGCCAAAACTTATTATTAAAGTATTCACATAAAATTCCGTAGGCTGTCTTTTCTTATAAAATCAAACATAAAATGCAGAAAAGAATCAGATTCCCATAAACAAAAATTCTCACAAGCCCTTTCACAAGCGAGATTTTCTGTAATACAACAAACGTTATGAAACGTTAGAATAGTTTATTTAGGAGAAACAAGAGCGCGCACAGCAGCATAGATTTTATGGGTCCATTTGCAGTTATAGTGGTCAAGCTTACAATCATGGCTTTAATATTCATAGCAAGGACAATAAAAGCAATTATTATATTAAGGAGACCACTTGGGTGGCGTGCTAGTCACTTCACATATTAATATGTATTGTCGGGCTTGTTAATATGTCCGAAATTAAGAATGAATACTATAACGATTACTAAAAATAACTGATTACTTTTGCAATTTGCAGTAGACAAACTTTCTGTAATACAACAAATAATATAAAAAATTAGAATAGTTTATTTAGGATAAACAAGAGCGCACAGGAGCATCGCTTCTGTTGGTCGATTCGGAGTTAAAGTGATGATAAACTTTCAAATATGGCTTTAAAAATCCTAGGATGACAACAAAATCAATTATTCCAGAAAGAAATCCACTTGGTTGGCGTTGCTAGTCAAGCCACATAATAATGTGTATTGTTCGGCCTATTTGTATACAAATAATTAACTGAGATTACTATCATAAATAATAAAAATGATTGATTACTATCGCAATTTGCAGTAGAAAGACTTTCTGTAAAACAACAAATATTATAAAAAATTACAACAGTCTATTAATGATAACCAAGACCGCACAGGAGCAACACTTTTATGGGTCGATTCGGTGTTACAGAGGTGAGAAACTTACGAAATAGAGGCTTTCAAATTCATAGAGGGGACAATAAAAGGAGTTATTCCAGTAAGGAGTTCACTCGGGTGGCGTGTTAGTCAAAGCACATATTAATATGTATTGTCGGGCCTGCTTATATGTCCATAACTAACATGAGTCAATAATGGACATATAAACATAAAGTTAACATAAATTTTTTGAATAAACTGTTCTACTTTCTTGTTAATATTTTCAAGATAGAATATTTCTACAGTTGGGCAAGTGAACTTGTTCAAAATCAATGTTGAATTCTAAGTAAATAAAGCACGAGTTTGTTTTTATTTATGTTGTTTCTTATGTAAAGAAACAAATAATATTTGAAAGCCTAACAGCGAGATGTAAACTAAAGTTAGAATATTCAGAAACAGTAGTTAACATCTAATTGAATATCTTAAATAAGTGTAATTCAAATTTTTATACTTCTCTGTAGTATGCACACTAATTTATTATTAGTTAGAAATATAAAATGAATGTTTCATTCTTTTCATTAGAGACATATAAGTAGAAAGATTTTAACTTTATAAATTCTCAGTTTAGTTTCTTGTAGAAAACAAAATTTACATTTTAATTTAATTGGAAGTTACTTAGTAGAAAAGAACCATTTATTTAGTGAAAAAATAGTGTAAAATATAAAAATGTGATCCTACACAAAAATTGACATTTTGAGTTAATGAGTATTAAGTAATGCAAAAACGTGATTCTATTTTAATATTAAACAAATCAAATAAATATATTGCTAACATGATTATCTAAAATATGGCATATACAATAATTATATTTATATGCTAAATCATTCATGAATTCACAATTGATAAGTAGTAAATATTTATTTGTTTTTCACTTCACTTCTCTTTCTTTTCGAATTTTAATTTCAACACAATCTGATTTTCCTCATATAATTTGTAAATTTTGCAAAATTATTTAAATATTGCTTAAAAGAATAACAAATTTGTCACATGTGTTTATTTTCGTTGAAGGATTTTCTTTTTTGAAAAAGGTCAGCTTCATAAGAAGCTGCAAACTTCTGCATGTAACCTTAGTGTCATGCAACTCGGGCTTAAGGCAGATGATAATACTTCAGTAAGCCAGATGGTATCAGATATATGGTATACCAGCGTCCTAACAGAGTTCTAGTATATCTGGCGAACTGCTAAAGCATCTTGTCTGATCCAGCAATTTAGGCAATGCTAGTTAGACTTTTTAATTTCTTGAGATTTGAAACAGTGCTCCAGCAGAAAAAACCTTTAATGCAGACCAGTCTTTACAAAATAAGGATATCCAAAGTAAATCAATTGCAGTTAGAAATTACTCTTTCAGAACGAGAAGTAGAAAATGCAATTAGAGCAAGGATTGGGTGATTTATATAGTATATGAATTTGATGTCTTTGTCTTTATTCAATTGAATATTTTAAGCACCTTAGACATTGAAAAATAACTTCAGCTCCATAAAGAAGCTTTCTGACTTTACAAACAAAGTGGAAGACCTTAACAGATCCACTGGATTAGGAGATTGAAAAACATTTTTCAGCAGACTTGGCTTTTGCCTTGAGTTGTCAAACCAAATTTGAAGATCAAATGAAAATCTTTATTATTTTTTTTAAAAAAAAGTACCATTTAAATGAAAATACAAATTACTAGAAAATAACAATTTTAAAATTTGTTTTAAAATTAAACTATCCTGTTTAAATATGTAAGAAAACAAAAGAGTAATTCACTCACATCTCTAAAAAAAAATGGAAAAATAAATATATATCTCTTATTATTTAAATAATAAAAATATTTTTGTTAAATTTTTACTTTCATTGCATCTAATATTAAGTCAAAAATATTTATAAAATCTAAATCATGAACAATATTTTAAATTTTCTTAAATGTTGAAAGTGCATATAAAATTTATTTAATTAAAATAATTTCAAAATTTAATAGGAAATTATCAAGAGCTGTGAAAAACTATTGCTTAAATTAACGTCTCTGTGTTCAGAACAATTTCAAAGCACTTAAAAAATAAAAGATACATAAAAGACTGATTAAACACTGCATAAAAAATTAATAATTGTTAAATGAAAAATATTGTAACATATAAATTCTGTAAAAAATATGACTGCTCATATTTTTTTCTTAACGTAGCAGGAAAATATTAGCTCTAATTTGTTCTTCACAATGAAATGTACCTCATTTAAACTGCCTTACATGAGTGGAAAGTCAGGATAATTATTTTCAATAGTTAATAATCGTAAGATTTAGATTCAAAGATCATAGAATTTTATTTCTTTTAGCATTTTAACAATGAAAATTCAATTTATTTTATTGTAAATTACATGCTTTCAAAATATAACCACAAGTCATAAAAATATCCTTTTATGATATAGATACCAAAACAATGTCATCAAAGATTAGAAAGATAAATAAAGAGAAACACTTGAAAAATATAAATTGAAATTTTGTTTTATGTATAAAATGTATATTACTATTTCTCAAATGAATTTTAAGAAATATTACCTTTTCTGCCTTTTTATCTCCTTTTTCTAACGTCACAATTGCTTCTCTCAAAACTTTAACTAATTCACTAGGACCCTTTTGGGACTTTCCAAATAATGGCATTATTGCTAATTAGAAATAATTTCATATAGCAATAGAAATATTTAACAATACAATATCTATATTTACAGTGAAAGATGAATGTTTTTATAAAATGTGTTTTACGCAAAGTATATTCTTCTAAAAAATATTGCTCTAGACTGCATTAAAAAGTCTTGAATAATAAAAAATATCAAAACCAGTCACAAAAACAATTCATTTTTCCTCTAAAAATAAAATCATTGTACTTTCTTTTCATTCCATAAGTTTTTTAACTATAAAATCCCATTATTTTAATCTTTCAATAACCAAAAACAAATCTTAAACTATTAATAAACACAGCCTAAAAATTTTTAATTTAAAAAATTAATCAATTCATTAAATGACTTTCTATTAATTCATTCAAATAAGTAAATATGGACACTATAATCTATAAAATTAAAATATTACAAGAAAAAAGGAGATATAGTAAATAGAAATTCATTTTAATAAAAAAGATTTGAATTATTCATTTTCAATTTGTTGAATGAGATATTTAAAATTTTATACCTATCAGTAAAAGAAATTGTCTCTATTAATTTAAAAACATTACAATTTAACATTTTTTTACACATGTTCCATTTTCTAAAATATTTACAGTTAAATGGATTAACATTTATAGAAAGAATATCTAAACATAAGGAACAAAAATGAATAGGCAAAAGATACTTCAAAATTTTAGTATGTAAATGGGAATTAAGATTATTGTCACGGCTATGGAATCAAACTAGCGATCAATCACTAGTCTGTAAAATCTTAAGTATTCATAAAATCGAGCACCAACTGTACATACATTATGAGCACGCTACTTTTAAAAATTAAAGAACGTACATTATATGAATATGTATTAAATCACATGCGAAGCAAGAAAAATGTCAAAAAAAAAAAAAAAAAAAAACATTCTTTTTGACAACAATAATAGATTATATACCAGATATACTGTTGTTACTTTAATGAAAAAAAAATTGTTTTTTAAAACAGGAGTTTAGTACTAAATGTAATTTTTCGGCTTTGCAGTGCAATATTTTTCAAAATACTTTTAGGCTTTCCGTTTAAATTGCTTTTTTTGCTGGTGTTGTAGTTAAAATATAATGAATTAATAGTATCTTTATGTTAGTTATATTTCAAAATAAACAATGTCATAAATATTTTTTATTATTTATTAAAAAAATGATACTATAATATTAACATTTTTAACATGAACCTCAAAAATTTTTTTTAAAAAAATGAATTTTTATATTTTAATTCTCATTAAATATGCATCAACTTAACTGCTTTGCTTGTCAACAGTAATTTTTTGCACATTAGAGCTCTCTCGGACCTACAAACATTCATGCCCAAAGTGGAACTTTTGAATTGAAGGCCAGAACTTGTTTGGCTAGCAGACACTGGAAAACATTTTGAAATATTCTGGTATCAACATGAAAGAGTTTTTTCCTATTTCCTAAGTCAGCTGGATTTTACACATGTATCATAAATTAAAATAAAATTAAAATCTTTTTTGCTGCTAAATTAGAAAATTATACCTGTATACATAATTGCATTCAGTTTTAGCAAATTAATTTCCACTCTTGTGACGTCATCAGGTGGTGGCAGAAATCAACCGTTCGTTCAGGAATAAAATATTCCAAAGGAGCTCAATTGATGTTGTTTAAAAATCCCTAGAGATCAAGTACTATATACTTTCAAATTAATTTTGATGTTATTTCCACGAAGTATATTAAAAAATTAATAGGAGCTATATATAAAAATATATTCAAGTATAGCTTACAATTGTGTATAACAAGCTTTCTATTCATATTAAGATCAAGTCAATGATATTTTATTTAATATTGGATTTTAAATTTTCATTGGCGTACTTTCAATGGAAATATATACCTGTGGTGATTATTAATGCACCAAATCTTAATAGAATTATTTTTATGCAAAGTGTATGTATATATAATTAATAATTCCCGTGCATTTTGTTTAAATCAAATTACATTAAGATGTATTTTTTTTAAGAATTATGAAAAGTTTGTGAATTTTTCTTGTTTTAGATTGAGCGTTATTCACTATCGAGTCATTGATTTTTTTTAAATAATTTTTTAGAAATATATTTATACATTATTTGACTATGAACAATTTTACTTTTTCAGCAGCATGTCCATTTTCACATTTTTCAAAAGGTAGATAAATTTCGGATTCCTTTAGAATCCTTCTAATTACTGAAAATTCATATGCTCTATGTTTAGAACATTTAATGAATTCCTTTTCATATTCAGCACACACAGATAATAGTTTATTTATAGCTAAATAACAGTAGTTTGTTATAGCTACAACATGATCAGAAGGGTATTTTAATCCACCTCTGTCCATATTTTTTAATATGAATAGAAGAATTTGGAATCTCTTCAGCATTAACAATAGAATCTCATTTAAAACCAGATAATAAAATGAAGACATTCAAAATATTTTTGATAAGAATGTGTGCAGTAACCAGCAATATACGTAAGATTACTTTCAGCAATTTTTAAATCAGAGACATCATTTTCAGATATATTTATTTTCAAACTATCATCTATTTCGTGTTTCTCAACATTAGAAAATCAACACTATTATTTAAAGACATAGAAATTTTATCATGGTTATTTGATGTAAAAGTAGGAGGAATTAAACTACGAATTAGTTTCTTTTCTGTCTCAAAAACCTGTGTAATTGATACATTGTATGGACCACCTGTAAGTTGTTTATAAACACCAAACCTTTCTGCTAGGGAGTCTGTTTGAAATTTTCCAGTTAATATATATTTAATTTTTTAAATTCATTTATACAATATGAAGTTATTTCTACAATGGCATGTGTTGTGTGTTTTAATGCTTTGTGGGTTTCTTTTGTAAGATGACCAGTGTCAGCTTTTATTTTTTCCCATGTATCAAGCCAATACCAAAATGCATTCAAATATTCCATTTTTTATCAGATGCCGATGATGCCAATAGTCCTTGATACCAATTACATTTGCGGCTACCTTAATAAACAGAATGAACATTTATGATGTCCCACCAAATAGTGATAATTTTTATGTACTCAGCTATTGTATCAAAATTTGGAAAATGGAACTCAGAAACTACCAATTTTAGCCCCTCTACAATATATATATATATATATATATATATATATATATATATATATATATATATATATATATATATGCTGATTAAATATATTTACAACCAGCTGATCATTCTGATGCTCTAAGTTTGCAGGGTACAAAGATTTTGCAGTTAAAGTGTGGCATATTTTTACAAGTTAATTTGATTCAGCTTCGTGTACTTTTCTCAATAATGTTAATGATGCAAGTTTTAATTTTTGACTTATGTCACCAGGTCTATTGAAATTTGGATAGTACTTACAAACTTCAGAAATTTTTTGGTTTAATCAATTATTACGTAGGCATTTAAATAGATGTACGCTATCAACTATAAAGATCTTTTTGTATCAGAAGGGTGTTTATAGACTATAGAAAGTTTTGGGGGATTTGAGAGAAAAAATGCACAGCTCAGCTACATTATTGTCACTATAGATATGCAAAACACAATAAAGCGAATTTTTTTCTAACCCAATAATGAGTTTTTTTAAATGGATAATAAAATTTCAGCTGTTATTTATTTATTTATTTATTGTCAGGAAAAATATGCATCACATATCCTTATACCTGGAAGTAATACTTTGCATCATAAATACATATGCAGTTGTTTCCAAATCACAATTATGAGATGTACCTAATAAATGAACGCCTTTGTAATCTATATATGGCTTTATATGGATCCCATCCACAATTTGAAGACTTAAATTATAGTTTGAACATAATCGTTTTGCTGTATTTGGATGTGGTAAAATTAAAGAAGAACAATTGTATAAAAATCTGTATGCATGAGGGTAAATAGAGTGCAATGAGGTACACAAAATTAAAAAGTTGGAATTGTATCGACGACGAGTAATGTAATCTTTTAACAAAGAAATTGGTTTCCTTTACAAAACATCTCTCTGCAGTTTATTTACAGTATTTTTTAATAAACAGGGTCAATTAAATCATACAAATCTGTTCCATAATCTTCATAATTTTCATTTAATTTAATTTGCTTAATATTTCGTAGTATATTATTAATAGTAATAACATTATTAATTTGAAATCGTAAAGAATACTTATTTAATTTTTGTTATTGGCACATTTTTTTAATGAAACCATTTATAATCAGATTTTCATCAATAACAACAGAAGTACACAAATTTGGATTTGGATTACAGCCAATATTTAAAAAAATAAAATTGCTTTTTCTATTGACTACACCACAAAAATCAGGAATGTCTATACTTCGCAAGCATTTTTCCATTTCATCTAAATTTGCAAAATATTTTTGTATCCACACAATTCACTCTTTTCACTTTGAGCAATTGCTTCATACAGTTGAGTATTTTTAAGGCTTTGCTGTTTAATTGAAGGATCTTTTCGATAACATTTGTTAAATATTTTCGGCATCCATTAAAGATACAAGTAATTTAATTTCTTGTATCTTTAAAGATACAAGTAATAAAAAATAGTAATTTAATTTCGGATATTATAGGCTCACGACTATTTTGTTACCATTTTTCTCATCGAAAGCTTCACTAGTTCTTAAAATATCACTTGGTTTGAAGTGCAGTTCACACACCTAGAAGTAAAATTTAAATATAAGCTGATATAGGCTTAACAAAGAAGTCTTTCTTTAATAACACATTTTGTATTTGATGTGATCATTAGGATGCATTTTGAAACTAATTTCCGAATAGCCATGAGTTTAATCATTATTCTAGTACATATTGTTTTTTAACCCTAAAAATATTCCTATTATTGATAAATTGAAAAACTAATGATTATTTTTCCATAAAATTTAAATTTGAATGATATGATTATATGCGAAGCTAATTAAAGAAAATACCACAGGAATTCACTTTTTATTTGAGGTTTTTAATTATTATCAATGTTATCAAAAAATTTAAAAATAGAATAAGAAAAAAAATCATTCATATGAAACAATAAATAAATAAAATTAATGAGAAAGAAATCTCAGTCTTTCTTGTCTAATAATAGATTTTCTGTTTGATAAGATCATTAAGATGCATTCTGAAATTGATTTCGAAATATTAGCTATTATTATAGTTCTCTTTTATTCCTAAGAATTATATTGTCATTTATAAATCGAAAAATGAATTATTTTATTTTTTAATGAAATTTCAACTGAATATCATGGTTTCAACTGAATATTATTACTAAATTTTTCAACAGAATATTATGGTTTCAGCTCGCCAAGCACAAAAAGTCTTAAATCTGGTAAAATTTAGTGATCTTTTCTCCTCGCCAAAAAAGCACCAAAAGCGATCAGTTGCCAAATGTGTCATCAAACGCAGCATCGGAATATCTCGCCGCCGCACATCCCGGAAACGCTTGCTATTTTCATTTTAAATTTTTTTATGGGATGTAAAGCGCGGCAATTTAAATCTTAATTATTCATATTTATTCTTTATTTTACTTCATTTGAAGCGTGGAATATAAATATTGTCTTTTATATTCACATTTTGTATTTCGCTGTGGATATAGTTCCAAAATTTCAACCCTGTCTTTTCCATTCGTTTTGAATTTCACTATGGGTATCGTGCCAGAAATTAAACCCTTACTTTTATATTCATTTTGGATTTTGCTGTGCATGTAGAGCGCCGGACGAAAACTGAAGGTAAGAATTTTATTTTGATTATTTTCTGCAGGCATAGAACTTAGAATTGTATGTTAAATATTTCCAATAATAAACAAAATTATAGAATCGTTCTATTTTTTTTAATTATTCTAGATTTGTCTACTTTTATATAGTAAAATCTGGTGCCACGACACCCAGGTCCTTTAGATAAGAACTTTTCAGTCCTCTTCACAATTAAAGAAAATGGACTTATCTGTTGCGGAAAAGATCAGCACTTAAGGGTAAGTGCACTAGACTTACCAATAATATTGAAAAATTATCTGCAAGTAGTTACGATAATGTGTAACTCTTAAAATTTATGCTACGCAAACCGATGAATTATGGACAGAACTTATGAATGTGCATGAACAAATTATATGTACACGTGATGAAGAATGCATTCCGGAAAATGAAAAAGAATTCGATATTGTTGCTAAAAAAATAGAATCGATAAAAATAAATATCGCACATATGTTTAAAGTAGAAACGAAAGTAATAGAAAACGCGATACTAATAAAACTAATTTAAATTGTAACATTAAATTGCCGCGTTTAGATTTACCCTCATTTTCTGTTAATTTCTCTGAGTGGATTTCATTTTGCGATATATTTTTATCAATTGTTCATAATAATACATCATTAAGTAACGTTCAAAAATTACAGTATTTAAAACTATCGTTAAAGGGAGAAGCATTAAATATAGTTCAAAATATTGAAATATCAGATGCAAATTTTATTGAAGCTCGGAAATGAATTGAGGAATGTTTTGAAAATACAGTGGAAATAATTTATTATACACTCGATAATCTTTTTTCACAGCCAAATGTGAAAAATGAAAGCGCTCAAGGATTGCGTACGTAGATTAATAGATAACTTATGCTTAGATATATAGGAAGTGATGAATCAACCAACGGATAAGTGGGATACTATTTTTATTTATTTTTTGTGGAGAAAGCTAGGCCCTGAATGGGGGTAGTGCCATCTGTCACATAAAGATCCATGGAGGAAGGAATATAATGAATGATATTTAAGTGAGAATGGAATAGATTGGCATTTCAATCCACCAAATGCTCCACATATGGGAGGACTTTGGGAATCCAACATAAAATTTGTGAAACAGCATCTCAGAAAAATCATATATCCAATGAATGTAACATTAACATTTGAAGAACTCTATACAATATTCACACAAATCGAGGTTTGTTTGAATTCACGTCCCATATCACCGTCAAACGATTTCACAGCATTTACTCCAAAACATTTATAGCTGGTGGTCCCTTAACACCTATACTTGAACAAGATTACCAAATAACGAAGATGCACTGCCTTTCCAGATGGCAACTCTCTCAAAAAATCGTCCAGCATTTCCGAAATCGTTGGCAAAAGGAATACATTTTTCAATTACAGCAACGATTAAAGTGAAAGCAAGCAAAAGACAGTTTAACTATCGGCGACATTGTCCTCATTGCAGATGACAATCTACCACCAATAAAATGGAAACTTGGTAGAGTTAATTCTGTGCATCCTGGACATGATGGAAAAGTCAGAATCGTAACACTAAAAACTGCAGATGGATTGTTGTCAAGGCCCATGACAAAATTTTGCAGAATTTAAATTGACTTTAAGTTCATTAAGTTTTTTAAGAATTCTTGAATATATACTCAATTCATTATCATTTAACTAATAATCATTTTATTATTTCGTTTCAGATTCTTTATATTGTTATTGAAAGCTCTTAAAGCTTTCAAGATGGGCGGCATGGAATGGCGCCACTTGTACACTTTCACTGTTACCTGAGTGGTAGCTCATGAGCACGGCGGGAGAGAGGTCTCGTTCTTCAGCCAGCGCGGGAGCAACAAATAGCTCTCCATTTGTTAAAATAAATGTCATTGTTTTTGTTAAAATCGTTATCGAATCATATCCAAATCAAACATTAATCATAAATTAATATCGTCAGTCATTAATCAAAACAACCTACGATTCCTCCGCTTGGCAAAAGCGAGGCTGTGACTGTAATACTTAGTTTTACTTTTGAACGATATGATTTTATGCGTCAAATATTAAAAAAAAATTCCATAGGAATTCACTTTTGATTTTTATTGAAGTTTTTTTATTGCAATTAATGTTATTAAAAAATTCAAAAATAAAATATCAATTTAAAAATGATTCAAATGAAACAATAAATATAACGAATTTACTTACCCTGTAATGTTTGGTTACTTCTACGTTTTCTCTCGGAATTGCACTAAACCACTGACGTTTAGTATTTTCTTCACGAGGGAATCGAAAGCGGGAAAAATTAGGATCATAATTAAATTTACAGGCAGTTACGCAACATTTTAAAGGCATGTTCTTGATTATTATACAAGATAATAAAATATTTTGAAAAATTTCTCGAAAACGAACTACCGCTAAATTCAATAACAACAGTCTCAAAGCGTCAGCCTCCGAATGCAAAATCAGTCATTTGGTCACGTGGTATTCAGCTTTCTACTATCAGAAGGATATTGACAAAGCACGTCTACCGAAATTCTGCAGCCCTGCAAAACACCCATTAAGCTCATGGCGTCCGTTAAGACTGCCATTAACCCCACAGCATAGACGCCAGCGTCTGGAATGGTGCCAGATTAGAGCGTTGTTGACGATGGAGTGGCACAGTATCATCTTCTTAGATGAGTCACGCTTCTAATTCTTCAGTGCTAGTCGCCACGTACAAGTGTGGCGTCGACGTGAACAGGTCCAATTCTGCAGCAATTGTAGAACGCTGCAACGCGGTATTATGGTTTGAGGTGCCATTGAATACGATTCCAGGTTACCTCTAGTTCATATTCACGGAACTATGACATCCCAACGCTATGTGGATAGTGTCTATGCCCGGTGAAACTTGCCTACCTTCAAGTGGTGCCCAATGGCCTTTATCAGTACGATAACACCCGACCGCACATTGCTCGCACCTGCCAACATACCCTGCAGTGGCTTCCCAGGGCACCATGTTCACCAGATCTTTTACCAATCAAACACGTTTGGGATATGATTGGACCCCATTTGCAGACTCTGCCACTGCTTCCTTCAGAAAACGCACTTTGGCAAATAGTTGACAGAGAATGGTGAGTCATTCCTCAGGACACTCCATCCGTACTCCCTTACAGTGTTACTCTCAGTGACTCTGTGCCAAGATGGGTTGCTCATGTATCGCCGTCCACGGTAGTCCTACAACCTAGTGACCCAATCCTGTTCTCACTGTATTATGCATATCATTTCAAAATACAGATCACTTATTGTTATTTGTTCTCTCTCTGTTTGCCGAGTTTTGTCACTTTCTGTCAACTCCTTGGTGTTGCATTTGCAATGTCGGACAGTATACGTATGTATGCCGACCAATGGCGGAGTGGTTAATATTCCTAACTTAAAAGCAATAGGTTCTGGGTTTGAATATGCATGTTCCTTTCTCTCTGTGTGTGTTTCTCTATCCTTAAACTTTCGAGGCAAAGATGGCCCACTATATAAGATGCCACCCTTGCTGAAGTAATTGGATTAAATCTTAAGATAAGCCTAGCATTAGAAATATATATTATATATATATATATATATATTAATAAAATATTTTGAAGCCACTGACTTAAAATATAATAGAGAAGCAAACAGTTCTATGCAAATATAATTTCCAACAACTGATAGTTTAAATAGTTCATCTTTTTAATTAGAAATAAACTTAACCATGGCTGGAAGTTTCTCACAGTATTTTCTTTTGTACCTTATGTAAAGAATGATTGTTCAAAGTACAAGAAGGATTTGAAAAAAATTGTTTACAATTGAATTTTTAAACTGGGATATGGGAACCAGGACCATAAATAAAATAGGGGAGAATTCATAAATTTAACATTGTGTTAAATAGTTTGTATTCAATTAAATAATTTATTACGTTTCTATTATGTTTTTATCTTATTCACTCACTCACACATTTATATATAAACAAAAAAAGTAATATACTATAAATAAAATACAATAGAAATGTAATAAATTATTTAATTGAATACTAACTATTTAATACAATGTTAAATTTATGAATTCTCCCCTATTTTATTTATGGTATATATTTTGCATTTTCAAAAATAATTCTATCCATTATTTTAACATTTTAAATAATAATTATTTTATGTAAATAAAATTAAGAAATATTTTTAACACTACAGAAAATTGATAACCTTGCTTGAAGTTGTTTTACCACATTTAAATATTTTAGGTTTAGAATTACCATCTGTGCCCTTATCGTGTTACCAAAATGTTGGAAATTAACTGCATTATAGTAGCACAGTAAGTGAGCAGGTGATTCATGCCTATGATTTGGTCTGAAACCTCTGCTGAGATAACATGTACTTGCTAAACATTTCTTGGGTCTAGCCCGCCAGAAATGAGGTGTGGCATCGACACCCAAGATATGTTAGTAAAGATTGTAACTAAAAAGCTTAACTAATAAAAGAATCTTTCTGATTCAATTGACTTAATTTGAAACCAACACCATAAATGAGACATCAATGCAAAATATTTATAAGATTTAAAACCTTCCAATGAAATAGATGTTAAATCTTGTCATTTGTAAAGGATTAAGATATTTGATGGTGAAAAGACACAATTTGTAAACAAATCGGTGCACAGTTTTCAGTCTTCACATCATTGAATTCTAAATAACAAACCTTTAATATAATGGAGGTATTTCAAAAAGTTAGGGTTAGCAAACTCAATATCAATAGAAAGCTCTACTGTTGTTATGTATATCCTTTTCTCACACTAACTTTTTCTCTATGTAATCCAAACTAAAAGCACTTTATTGGTGGCTGCTGCTTCCTCTTTCGCACATACCCAGAAGTGATGACCCAATTTCTCCAAAGAACATGAAAAAGTATTCACCTTCATGAGTAAGAGGAAAAGTGCGACATAAGAGTATTCTATGTAAATTCATATAATTGTTATAAAATTGGTGTACTGAATTTGCACTGCGGTATTCTAATAGCATTTTTATTTATTTTTTCATGCAGGAGAATATGCAAAAAGGCAATCTGGTGAATATCTAAACTTGTACAAATGTAAAAATATTTCTTTTCTTTAGAAATTAATTATAAAATAGGCTTTAATAAATCCTTGATTCTCATAAAAGTCATTATTTCTCTGAAGTTCATAATTAAATTTTAGAGTTAGAGATTAAGACATTAGTTAATTATAAATTTGAATTAATATTTTGATATTCAACAATAACAAATTAACATGTAAAATAATGTCTACTTGTCTTTTAGATTTTTTAAACAGAAGGAAAACAATATTAGAAAGAACATTTAAGTTGATACAAGTCTCAAGAAAACATTTCTTTTTAAATTAAAAACACTTATTAAATTTTATAGAGTTTGGAAAAATTATAGTATTAAAGTATCATTTTTAATAGCACATTTATTAATACTTAAAAGAATCAGCTTGGAATACATTCGAAATTTTCTCTATTTTTTATGATTGAGAATAGCATGAAAATCATATTTATATTTTTCAATTTTATAAAAATTAGCATAAGTTTATAAAAGAAAAAAAAAATTTTACTTAAAAATTTTTTTTGTACTTCACAATTATAAATATTTTAAATAACTTATAAATTTGATTCTGATATAGGAATAAAATTATGCAATAAAAGTTAAGAATGAATTAATTCAAAATCAATTATAGGGAAGAAAATTATGGTTAATTTATTTCTCCCCTAGTGCATGCTAGCTCTAATTCAGAAAAACTGCCATATATACGCTTCAGTCAAATCCACTTTCAGTAAATATTTTGAGAAAAGAGTTTATGGCATGATGATAACAACACTACCAGTAAAACAGTATACTTATGCTTTTGAATTTGATTTTATCTATTGTTTAAAATGATATTTAACCATATGAACAAGTAATATACACTTTAAAATTAATAAGCTTTAACTGAAAGATTTTATTTCAACACGACTGTCATCTTTCTTCATACACAATTAAATGAGTAAAAGAATATATTCTGTGTAAATGTATGAATTTCATACATATTAAATTCAATCAAGTTATTTCTTTTTCTATTTTGACAATATAAAAAACAGTTTAACATGGAACAAGAATGCAGTGAAAAGTATGAAGAATATACAGAAGAAAGTGAAAAAGATGATTCTATTTTATTATGCTACTAAATATTATATAATGGTCACATTTTCCCAAGCTCTTCGGCTCGAGCTTTCATGCGATTTATAAAGGCTTGACCTTTGCTTTTTCTAAAGTTTTCATAGGGATCATTAAGATTAACACCAATGCCTTTATACATATCTTGTCGGTCCCTAACATCTCCAGCATCAACTGGATCCTGAATTCCCTGTTCTGTAGCACCAAGTCCAGCTCCAGACCAGCCTAAAAAGTAATAAATTTAGTTACTTTTCAATACTTTAATTAGGTTTTAAAAGTAATGGACTCAAAGAAAAAAATCAGTAAATTTTCATGGCATTTGCATATTTTTCTGTTAACCATTTTTGACAAAAAGAAAGTACATAATCGAATTTAGTCTTTTTTTGTCGCAGACTTTATTGATTCTTTTTCAAAATATGGGAAGAAAAGAAGTAGAACAGTTAACTTATATTTGCACTGAAAAAAGGAAATAAAATTTAAATTCATATTGTAATTTTTTAACTATCAATTTGAAACTTTAATGTACTAGAAATAAAAAATAAATGGACATTAAACTGTAATATTTGGCAATTAAATACAACTTTTGATATTTTTTCTGCAGAATCAGAAACAGGATAAAATGTAAATACCATTTTCACAATGAAAATAATACAAATTTGATTCTTTACTCTATATTTGGAAAAAAAAAATTGTCTTTGCATCATTTTATCAATACTTCTCTTCATTACTAGTACTATTATTATACCAACTCTTCAATACTTGTTTCCTTTCAAGTTTAATAAAAATATTAAAATAAATATCTTATTATAAACATGAAATTTATTCCACTATAAAAAGCAAATTATTATCAACATAATAATGATTAATTGATATTTCCCTGAATACAGAGATAAAAAAATACAAATACTTTGAATAATAAGTAAAAAGAATTGTTAACAAGTCCACAATTAATTGCATTTTTCTAGTAATAATATAATTTTTAAAATCAATGCTACTGAAATGAATAAAGGCAACTTTATAAAAAAAAATTGCATAGGATTTCTGCCAAAGAAACTGAATCAGCACATTTTGAGTTATTTATAATGTAGCAATAACAATTAATCATATATGTAGTAAAATTATTGCTGTAATTATATTAACTTATTTTGTAATATCGCAAAGACTATTAATTTCTATGGTGAATAAAAATTATAATTTGCTTTTCAATAAATTCTTGATAATAACTGAACATCATGATTATGATGATTTTTATTATTTAAAATGTTGTACAGATACATATTTCTAACACACTATTAAATAAAGCAGAATGAAACATACTTGTATCTTTGACAACTACAATTAATGTTTCTTTTTAATAAAAGGAATTTAAAGTAAATTTTACTAAATTCAAACATTTCTAATTTCAAATAATTATTAATTTATTTTACAGTGTTCATTTTCAGTAACACCTTGAAAATGTATACAAAACTCCAGAAATGTTTTTGCTTTGGAAATATTGAATATAACATGATGATGCTGTCAACTCTGCATAAACACATTTCTAATTCCGAAATTTAAAACTTAATACATGTAACACATATTTGTAATGAAGTAAAATAATGTTTTGGCAATCTATTTTATGTAGTAAAAATTGTTCTTTCTTACTTTATTATTATTTTTGCTAATTTTAATATAAATTAAAAATGTTCAGAATAAAACAATAAAATTAATTGCAAGAAAACTTTATTTATCATTATATACTAATAAAAAATTTATTCTGAGTTCATAATTTTTATTAGCTTAATATTTCACAAACTGTAACTTTATGTGTGTGTATATATATATTTATATTAAAATTTAAAAAAAAAGCATTACAATATTGTGCAAATAAATAATTCATGGAGCAACATAAACTATATTAAAATAAAAAAGTAAATAAATTATAGTCGACAAAAACAATGTAAAAATTAATTTAATAAGAAAAAAAATCAAGGTTTATTAAAATTACCTAAGATTTCTTGTACATCTTAATACTTGAATTTAAGAATTTTGATAAATTGGATTGATTCACGAAAATATATTTATTAAAATAATTCTAACTGATAGGGAATTACATTCCGATATGTAATTTCCTATCTGTTAAAATTGTTAATATATCAATTAATAAGATATGAAATAATATATAAGATATATAATAATATATAAGATATAAATAACATATGAATTATAATAAGTGTGAATTAAAAATAAAATCTTCAAGTTTTTCTAGTAAAAGTTGTGGAATAAATTTTAATGTTTTACTGAAACATTAGAATCTTACCCATTTTTTTCAGCAGTTGATGACCTTTATTGCTTTCATCAAGCCTACGATCATGAGGATTGGAACCAGAACCCCTAAAATAATTTAGATTTGTAAATTAATGTTTTTTTAATTATTTTGTTAAAGGAAATAAAAATTAAAAAAGACACAATGAAAATCATACTTCAAAATAATAAATGAATAACACTGATAAATAAAATAGATATATAAGTACTAAAAAGCATTGTTTCTAATTTTTTTTAAACGGGAAAAAATGTGTAAAAATAGGGGAATTTTTGAAAACTGTTTGATTAACAGAGAAATTATAGAAATTTAAAATAATAGTTTTTACACTTTTTTACCATATCATTTATAATAAGAATATATATGGCAGATCCAGTAGCTCAGGTAAATAATAGAAGTGGCCTAATTTTCTAATGTCTTAGTACCAGCTTACATAGTTGTCATAATAGCTCTGAGAATTTATCCTTGTAAAATAATTAAGTTTATCACTTTATGCTCACTTTTTCAATGCAAACTCTTTTATAGTGTTTTGCTAGCTTTCTCTATATTCTATATGAAAAATATAACTTAACTGTTAAACTATTAAAATTTATTAACATATTATTTAAATTTTAAGACCTATCTGGTAAGAAAAGCCAATTTATTTGTTAATTTGTCATTATACTGCCCTTTTTTACTTAATTAACTGGCTAAAGTAGACTGAAACATTTTAAATGACTACACCAAATATGGGAAATGAAGGCACAAATAATTGTTCCAAAGACTAGAGTACAGATCACATTCTGCTACTGGTTCAAAATTTTGTCTTTAAAGCTAAAATAATAGCTTAAAATATTTATTGCTTAATATTTAAGAATAAATCAAAATTATATAAAACATGTTATAAGTTATAATACATATAAAAGATGAATTTATAAATGGAGCTTTATTATACCTGAATATATATGTCTATATAAATAATAAAATATTTAATGCAAACATTTATGTTACTATAAAAATATATAAAGAAACCAATTTATATTATATAGTGATCTCATAAAACAGTGCATAATTTTAAGAAATAAACTATGTGTACATAAATTTTTTCATAAGTCTTGTTAATACCAATTTGATATTAAATATATTTTCATGGTTTAAAAAAAATGCTAGTAAGACTATTGAAAATAATGTGTTCCTCAAAAAGTATACTTTTTCAACATAATGTCAGACTTATCTAAAAACTTTTAACCAACGAATTATTTTAGAATTAAAAATAAAACATGTTTTAGAATGACATAAAAAGTTCAAAATAGTTAATTAATACACTGAAACAGAATATTTATTAGTTCTATTATATATTTAATAAGGTTGGTAATGTTAAGGTAGCAGAAAAACATGACATTCTTAAAGTTGAAAAGCATTTCGTATGTTTATAACTATTGCTTACAAAAAAAGAAAAATAAATTTAATAAAAAGAAATTAATAACTATTTCTATGTTATAATAATATGCATCGCACCATTAATGCTCTTACACCATTTCTTATAAAACTACACAAAGAAAAAACAAACAATAAAAATGATGCAATTTTATGTTACAGTAAAATTAAAAGTGTTACACATTAGTATTTTTATATACAAATGCATTTTAAAATATAGTAGGCAAATAACAAAAAATACTTAAATATGTGAACTTTTAAAGAATTTCGAAATCCTCATTCATGTTTTAAATTTAACAAAAAATAATGTCAAGATAAATCGAGAAACAAGTGCTATATAATTGCTATATTCATACATGAAAGATGGTGGAGAGAGACTACGCCGATCAGGAGAGCGTCTTTTAGAAGGTGGAGAACGTGACCTTGATCGTCCACCTGATCGAGAATGGCTTGATCTTTGAGACAGTGAATAAATAAGAATTACAATTATTATTCAGGTATAATTTCAAAAATGTAATCAATAAAAGAGCATTTTAAAAATCAATCAGCTTTTATAGGAATTATTTTAAAATAAAAAGTAATAATAAGATGAATTATAAAAGGTATTTCCAATAGAAATATATTTTTTTACATAGCTCTAAAATTTTAATTCACTTTTAATAAATAAAATTTGAATTTAATTGGAAAATGAATACAGTAAATGGAAAAATATAAAAAGATTTTATTAACTGTTAAAAAAATGAATTTTCAAACCACAAAAATGTTATATTTTTCTAACATTTAAATATTAGTACATACAAAAATATAAATATTATTCATTATTCTTACCTTGCTTCAACCTAAAAACAATTTTTTCCGTTTCTATTATTTTTTTTATTCAAAAACACTTGATTCAATACTAATATAGTATACAAATCATGAATACTGTTAGATTTAAGAAATAAACAGTCGAAAATTTAGTAGCATTTGGAAATGATAAAATAATTTTGCTAAGATTAAAATAAAATTATTAAAAAAAAACAATGTGGTTTTAAATACACAGAGCAGGTTTACATAACTATGCATTTATGAGTTAAACAATTGAATTAAAGTAATGCTAATATTATATTAACATACATAAAAGATGGAGGTGAGATACTGCGCCGATCTGGGGAACGTCTTTTAGAAGGTGGAGATCGCGATCTCGATCGTCCACGAGAACGTGAGTGTCCCGATCTCTGTGGTGGCGGCGGTGAAGGTGACCGAGAGGAGCGGCGAGGTGGTAGATCGGGAGATCTGGATCTTGATCGAGACATGGAACGAGATCTCCTTTTACGTTCTTTTTCACCATTTTTCACAGGAGCAGGTGTGGAAGGAGTAGAAGCAACAGCTGAATTTTCTTTGTCAGGACTAAAATGATTAAAATCTTAAGTAAATTATTCTTTTCTAAATGAGCAATTTAGTTGTGAATTGTGTCAGTAATAGAAATGAAACTTAAACAAAACTTTGAAACTCCCCACAGATTAGTATAATATGCTATAAAAATGTAAATTTGACAGATAATTTCCTTAAAAAGCATTTTTATTACAACAATTCTTAATTTAAATAAATATGCAAATACACAAGGTAAAAGTTTCTAAGTAGAATTTACATGTTTGAGATCAGTTTGTTTTGTTTTTTACTCAATGGTCATTTCTTGGACACAATGGCTAATTAGACCAGGCCCAAAAGTTTAAAGTAGATCCCGAATCATTGTAAATGTCAAAGCCTTTTGTAAAATTTGTACCCACAAACTAGTAAACTGAAGACAAAAGCACAAACTTGATGGCTGCTAGTTCAGTTCACATATTTGGGATTAATAAACATTTTATGATCAACACATGTTAGAAAACACACAAACTAAGCAACACTTTTCAAAAGTAAATACTTTTCGAATATTATTGTTAAACAAATTGTAGGCACAAAAGTGCCAAAAGCAACCGAACAATTTTTTATTTATACTTGCTATAAAAGAAAATGAAAGCAATATTCCTTATAAAACCTGCTAGACATTTTCAGCATTTTCAAAAAATTTATGAAATATTTAAAGAATACAGTCACTTGTAAGAATTTTTCCACAGAAGTGAACTGATTTAGTTTGTTGGTTGGTCAGTGGTCATTTTTTGTATAAGAGGGCTGATTAAATTGAGATCTACAGTTAAAAATGGGTTTTGAACTATTACAAACATGCATATCTGAAGTGAGAACTTAAACTACAGATTGTTGAAGTGGCTGCCACCTAGTCTAAAGCAGTTTCCAAATCGCAAGGAACGATCATGTTTGAAATGAAAATTTTATCCAAATATTGATGAACCAACAGTAAAAGTAGATACACAACCATAGAACCATAGTAAAAGTAGATACACAAAACATACTAACTTTATTTAAAAGATGTTCTTGTTCGAAGAAATAAATAATGAAATAATCATTAGAACTATTTTTAAGAAAAGCTAGAGGCATTTAGAAAGTTCCTGCTTCAATTTTAAAAATAAAGAAATTGCTAAAACAGAGCTTTTATAACCTCACATGCATTCATTTTAAAAGAAATTATTTAAGAGATAAGTGAGAACCATCATTATATTAGCTTACATTTCTTCAGCTTATAGGGGAAAAATTTGTGACTGGACTGCAAAATAGTTTTGATATATATATGTATTATTCAAATAACTCTGTTAATTTACATAAATCTCAGAATGATAAATATTCTCTCTCTATATTTATGTATATATATTGAGACATAAATATAAGCAAATAAGCAATGTATTTAAATAAAAATAAATATGTATATAAAACACATTAATATAAATTAAATGCAAACTCCTGCAATGGATTAAATACACAATTACATTTTTTTAATATTTCAAAATTAACAGTATATTCCAGGTTTTTACTTTTTATCATTAATTATTAAAAAGTAATGCTAAAAATTAACTGAAAAATGTTTATCAAAAAATTTTTATTTTAAGAATAATAAAAATGTTCCAACTTTAAATTGAATTACAACTATTTCAAAACCAAATAATTAGTAATTAATATGGAAAATACCCAATAAATTAATTTAAAATAACAAAATTTGAAATTTAGCATTAATTATTGATAGAAGCTGAAACATTTATCAGAAATTTTTTTAAATGTGAGTAATAATATTTTAACTTTTCTAAAGTATAATTCTTTTTCTAAAGTATAATTTCTAAAGTATAATGAATAGTATTTGCAGTTCTACAAATACTAATTCATAAGACACATAAAGTATGTTGATAAGTTTATTATAAAATTCTTTGGTTTACAAATTGTAACCAAATGAATTCACCTTTTAACTTCACGAAATTTTCTACGTGGCACTGGTGGTGGTTCAGTGAATCTTTGCATGACTGGTAAGTCCATAGATGTACCATAATCACGATCATCGTTGGATATACCTTTCTGTTTCTTAGCTTGAGCTTTTGCTTTAAAAAATTCATATAAACCTAACTGTTCCCATCCTTCACTGGATATGACATAAGAGCTTTTAAAAAATCAAAATAAAGTTAAACGAAATTCCAGTAATATAGCATGTGAAATGTTTAAAAATATTTGCATACATTTATAGCAAATTTAAAAAATAAACTTATTTAGAGATTTCGTGATGATAATGTTAATAAACTTATTAGAATTTCATGTATAATAAAATGTCTTTTTTAATTATAAATAAAAATTACAGTTAAAAAAAACTATAAAAGATTTCTCCTTCAAAAGGAAAGTTACATCTGGCAATTTATACAGATGAAGAAAAATGGTAAATTGACTTCATGAAAAAATAAGAAAACAATACTCAATATAACATTTCACACTTTAGAATATAATATTTAATTATATATTATAAAATACTTTGGTTAACTTTACTTAAACTAAATCAATGGTTACAATTTGTTTTTGTTTTTTTCGAAATATTTATAACAGACCTTACAGCATATTTTTAAGATAGTAAATTTTACAATTTATAAAGTTTGCTGATGATTTATATATGAGAAATAACAATATGAAAAGTAAAATTATTCACCAACTTGTTATTATATCACTTATTATTAAAATAAGTATTAAATTCATTTACAATAAAAATAATTTGTATTATCTTTCCCATATTTAATAATTCATTTTTATTACCATTTAAAACTCTTTTTTATTTAAATTATATTTATTTTATTTAATCATTACTTTTTATTCGTCATCAATGAAAATCCAATCATGATAAAAAATAATAGACAATGATTAATGGATAAACCATAACATCACAACATACCAAAATCTGCCACATCTTAAAAGTTCAGCAACATATTCAGATATAATGTATTATCATAACAAAGATCCTTTTAATTACAATAAGTTATGTATCATAACTACAAATGCAATTATTCTATTTATTTTTAATAAGAAAAATTCTTGTGATATAACACTGCATAAGAGCACTAGCGAAATTTGATAATGATTGGGAATTAAACTTTACATAGTTAGGCATGTATAAACCATATATATTTTCTATCATTATTACAATGTATAAAACCTATTTAAGTAACTTAAATTCATTAAATTATCTATACATATATTAGAGATTTCTTAAACTTTTTAAGAGATTAGGCATGAAAACAAAACAATTGAGAATACAGATATAATAATAACTTATTCCGTGTTCTTTCGTGAGTAGGAGGGCAATAAAACTGTTCGACTGCCGCCAGAAGACGTTCTGTTGGTAATGCAGGAGGAGGCAGACGAACATTATCTGGATCTAGAGGTTTGTCATAATCTGTATCTTCAAGCTACAATAAGATTAATTTTTCGTCAAAACAGAACTGAAGTTTTTATATCATAAAAACAATACTTATATTATTATAAAACAATAGTTATATTTTTATATATTTATATGTTAGTTGTAAAAATATTCATCTTCATACTTCAGAAATAAAATTTTATAAAAATAATGTAATCATATTCAGTTTATTTACAACTGAATTTTATTTTAAGGGTAATAATTTTTAAATAGGATATTTAAAAATCTGTGTAAGAAATAAAAATTAATATGCCTTAAATAAAGCTTAATATTTTTAGACTTTATTAGCAATTATTATTAATATTGAAAAGTGTCTTAACCCTATGACTGCTCAATTTGTGGACCGAAATCGCTACAAAAATCGTGTGTTTTTTTAGCATATTAAAAATCTATATATATATTGGAGAATTGAAATATGTACTTTTTTTCTGAAAGAGACTTTTTATATAGAAACTGTCAAAAAACCTAATTTCGAATGTTATCGCAAAAAAAAAAAAACAATTGAATTACAGTAAATTTCAATTTATTACGTAATATAAAAAAGTAAAATGGGAAAAACAAAAGAAAATATAATGTACTGATAAAAAAATACATTAGAAATGTAATTTAGTATGATAAGAGTTCAAAGCAGGGTTCAAGGCAAAGTCCAACTTCACAGTCCTCGCACCAGATTCGTATTTCTTTGCGAATTTTTTTTTCCATTGGCATCTTTTCTTCAACAGCAAACTGTCTTCCAGGTTCTCTTTTTATTGGGTTAGTTGGTATGTGGATTGTAAAATGACGAGCTGTCAATCTCAAAGGGTTCGGATAAGAACTCTGTCTTCCAGGACAACTGCTTTTATTTCCATCAGAATACTTTTGTTTAGTTTCTTCAATCATTTGCAAGTGAAATTCCAAAAGCTTTATATTTTGTGTTGGGTTTTGCTTTTTGTAAAGTACATAGGCATTCCACAACGATTGATCTAAAAACTGCTCGAAAATTTTGATATAATACTTCCTCAGTTTCCGGAGCGTAGGGTTGTAGGACATTGTTATATAAACAAACGACAACTGGTTTTAAAACAGTCTTTTTAGATTTGCATGTAACCAAATAAGACCTTGCATCATAAACAGTACTCATAAGGCAGACACTCTTCTTGTCCTCCCACTTCAGGGCCATAACTTTGCTTATTTGATAAGCGACAATTTCACCCTTGGGGACTTTGAAAAATTGACAGGTCTCTTCTGGTTTTATTCACTTTCCCATAAGCATTTGTTTTCTCTGTAACTATAAAATGTCTGCATGCTGTGGAGACATATAAAAATTATCAATAGTGAGGCAGTAACTTTTACCCAGGAAACGATCCATCAAGTGTAAAGCAATTTTGGTGGAAACTGGATAGTGGCTTTGTTTCGGATTATACATTTTTCCATCACCTGTATATATGAGAAAATCTGAAATGTACATACTTTCTGCTTCACAAAGAACGAAAAACTTCAAGCCAAATCTTGCCCTTTTTTGGCTATAAACTTTTTCCAGTTTAGTCGACCTTTGAACTGCATCAGACTTTCATCTAAACTAAAATTTTTTGCTGGTATATAGACGTCTTGAAATTTACGTTGAAGATGTTCCATCAGTTCATAAATTTTATGCAGTTTCGGCCATGGGTGTCAGTCTTTATCAAATTTCTCATTATTGGTAAAATGAAGATACTTCATGAGCAATAAAAACCTGTTTCTTCCAATTACTTTTTCAAAAATTGGTGTAGATAATATTTGGTGCTCAGACTAATAATGCTCTTGTTCTGGCTTTTTTATGACTAATTGGAGTAACAAAACAGCAAAAAAAGTTTAAGTTCTTCAACATTCGTTTCTCTCCATTTTTTCCAAAGGGAATTCTATTTACAAACTGCTTTATGAATATATTGTTCAGCGTATCTATTTGTTTCTTGGACTATCATTTGTAATATTTGATCAGCAAAAAAAGTTCAAAATAACTCAATATACTTCATTGTTAGCTATAAACACAGTAATTCCCGAATTTCCGGATTTTAATTCCCAGAAAAGGAACTTGAGGAGGAGGAATATTCTTCATATCAATTTTGCACCACTGGCTAACACTTTGCAAGTTTATTGTGAATCAGGGTCAGATTCAGTGCTATATGAGGAGCAGTCCGAAAAGTTTATATCACTATCAAAACTAAAATCACTTTCAGAATCTGATAAATCATCAGAAATATATACTCTGTCAATGGCTGAAGGTCTTTTCTAGCAGTCAATTCTGATTAGAAAAAGGCGGCAAAGATAAGTGAAAAGTTAGAGTGGTAAATACAAAGTACCTACAAATGCCGCAATTTAGCAACATCTGTTGAACAAAATCTAAATTTAACGTCTAACAGTATGTAATTTATTTCATTGATTAAATGGTGAAAAGCGGGATGCGCTCCTCAATAAAAATTGAAAAACACTTGCTCGTGAAAATTGCAGGATGAGAAAATTTTGCTACATTTGAGTTGCCCATAGAAATTGCGGGATAATCAGCCAGTGGGTTAATCAGGGAGAAAAAAAAATGTACTGAATAAAACAATTCTAGTTAATTTAAACTAATAATATTTAGTATAACAATCAAATAACTTGTTAATGAACTTTCATTAAGAATGAAGACCAATTGACAATAACCATGAGTGAAATACAAATGAACATAGTAATTTCAGTTTAATTTTATTTCAGTATAATATTGTTCATAGTTATAAAACTAAAGTGAAAAAAAAATTCCTAAATTTTTAAAAATTGCTAGCAATTTTAATTTTGAAGGTTTCATTTTGATGTTTTCAAACTTTTAATATAAAGCATTAATTATGATTATTTTTTATTTAATACATCATACAAATCTTTTACAAAATTCTTGAAAATGATATAGAACAATTTGACAGACAAAATAATTAATGCAAGCTCCAAAACTTAGATTAATGCAAACTTAAAAAAACAATGCAAGCTCCAAAACATTATCATTTAATTGAAAAAAAAATACTTCTTATCAAGATTTGTTTCTAAAATTCTATAAATACTGAATATCTCATTCACAAATTCCCTAAATAATTCAAATATAAACATTTTAGTACAAAAAAGTATTAAATTTAAATCTAAATTTGAGACTCCACGATGTGATTGTTTAAATATCTGGAGACTGCAACTGATATTTTGCATTTTTATGTAATTTTTTACCATCTTTATTATTTAAAAATTTTTTATTGGTTATACTATTATTACTAGATTTAGAAAAGTAGATTAGAAATGTGTTTGTCTATTTAATGCACAAGTTTTACACAAAATATACACATTTATCACATTTTTGTTAATATTTTTAAATAATAAATATATAATTATAAGTCAAATGCAATTTTTAGAGTAGTTTAAAATTCTAACAAAAAAAAATGAAATAAAATAAATAAAAAATCTAAGAAATTTTAATTAACTTTTAATCAAGAAAAAAAAGTTTTACATGTTTATAGATTTTTAGAAGCAACGAGAACCATGAATAAAACTTTATGTATGAATTTTACACAAGCTGAAAAATAAAATATATTAAAGTAGTTAATAAAACATTACAATTAAAATCATAATTAATGGACTGATTTTGATTACTGTTTTTTATTGTTGCAATACAATTTAATTAATAATTGGTAGCATGGGGGTTAGTTAAAAAAATATTTATCAATTAAGCTGGGCTTACTCCAACTAACGGAACCATAAGACCAGCAGGTAAATCATAATAAGGGGGTTGACAGGGTGGAAGGCTGGGCTCCATGTAATCAGGTGGTATATCTTGAGGACCCATATCTGTAAATATTGTAAAAGCAATGACAATAACTGGTAAGCTTATTTTTTATAATAACTAAATAAAAATATGAAAAATTTAGTTGTTCACAATAGTTTTGACAAATTAATCTAATTTACAAGTCAAGTTACAAGTTATTTTATCAAGTTACAAGTAATTTTAAAATGAATAGTATAATTGCAATTAAATGAGTAATGTAGTTAAAAAGAATGTTATTTATTGCCAAACTAAATATAAAGTGGATAAAAACGTAATGAGCCTAATTAACAGATAGGTTTAATTTAGTTAGTGGTTACTTCTTACTTATACAGATTAAATTAATTAGTACTTACTATTCAGCTATTGGTTTTATTTTAACTGATAGAAAAATGATATTTATATTATCCCGTTTTTTTAAAGTTTTTCAAAAATTTCAATTTTTAATGCCTGAGTATGAGAAATTAATGTGATCACATTACCAGAGTTTAAACTGAATAATAAAGATAAAATCAATAAATAAATATAACAAAAAATTTAAAGCAATGCAGTTCAGTAATCAATGCATAGTTAGTAGAAACCTTTTTATTTTAACATGAAATATAAAAATTTTTTACTTTTCAATATATAAATATTTTATTTTATATTGAAGATAAAACTTAGTAGAATAAGATAAAATAATTAAAGCCTAAATAAAAAATAACAGAAATTAATAAACTATAATCCAAATTAAATTTTTGATTTCTTTTCAAAACCTTTAATCTTTAATGAAATATATTTTTTTAATACTTTAATTTCATTTAAAAAAGTTAAAATATATAAAAACAATAAAATGTGATTGAGAAATGAAATTGTAATTAAATAATATTATGACAATCATTAATTTGGTTCAACTTTTTAATATATTTTATTATTAATTTTCAAGGACGAAACTATGGAAGAATTAGAAAAACATCCAAAAAAATATGTAACAATGCAAATATAAATTTAACAAATTTTTATAAGAACAATAATAAAATATTGTTATTACATAATAATAAAAATTACCTATATATATATATATATATATATATATATATATATATATATATATATATATATATATATATATTCTAAACATTTAACTCTCACAATTAAATTTCAATTATGTATTTATCATTTTTATAAAAATTTTAACCTTTACAATTTAATTTTTTTAAAGATTTGTCAGAAATTAAACATGATCAAAAAGAAGGAAAAAATCGTATCTGAGTTTTTACTCGACAAAATCTAAGGAGAAACCATAATATAAGGAAAATGAATACCATTAGGTATGTACAGATTACTACATTACTACAAAGAGTGAATCCACAAATATATGAAATAATTTTTAATCCAAATTTCATCAATTAAAATACAGGTTGTGCAAAATATAAAATACACAACAGCAATTGCAAAACACCTTAAATACACACTTAAAACATGTATTAAAATAATACTAAAATACTACAGTGTGACTAAATTATAATTTCTATTTTAATTTTATACAAATTAAATAGAATTTTTCCCTTGATTTTTTAAAATATATTTTTTGGGAATTTAAATTTTTTTTATGAGACCATGTTAATGAAAAGGAAATTAAGCTACATATGAAGAAATAGGAGAAGTATGTTCAACAAAGTCTTGATTACCAATAATTAAAAAATTAAATAATATTAACCTTTTCATTTATTTTAAATTATAAAGCTATCCCTCAACTTAAAATTTTGGACCATAATAATATATGACGAATTTTAATATTTTGAAATAGAGCATAAACTAATTTTCACATAAAAATACATTAAAATATATGTTTGTATTTCTTTAAATAAAATTTAATTATTTTAATTGCAATAAAATTCATAAAAGAATAACAAGATAATTTTTAATCAAAGTTAAATTTATTAAATAATGATTGCTAAGCAACAAAGTTCAATGCAAGTACTTTGAAAGACTATTTCCACTCATTACTTTTTCAATAAAAAACAATAAGAATTTTTTAAAAATTATCATTCTAATTGAATATTTTTTATTATTTTCTATAAAAGAAAAATATTTTTGAGGGTCAGTTTGACTGCAATTTTGTAATATATAATAAAACAATGCTTTCCATGATGTGAAGTAATTTAAATAGGAGGGAATTATTTAAATGTGACCATTTATTTCATAAAATGAATTTTATAAATTATAACTACTTTTTAAATATGAACAACATCTTGCATCATTATTATAACTAATGTTACAAGCTTATAAAATATTTTATGAAAATATATCTAAAAATATATAAATAAGATTAAAAAAAAACAATAAAAAATAAAAAACAAATAAAATATAAAAAAAAAGTAAATTTACATTTTTTTTCCAATTTTTAAGACTTTCTTTCCAATTTTTTGCTTAAACATAAGACATTTTAATAGAACCTCTTTCATTTCAAAAGAATAAATATACTACTCTCTATAAGTGAGAGCCTATGATAGAAAAATATAGTTTGAAAAATGTATTTATTTTTGTTTTTCAAATTTTTACGATAGTATTTATTTTTATTTGAATTATAACTCAAATTGTATTTGATAGAACTTGCAAATAATTCTACAAGACTACAAATTATAATTTTAAAAATGCCTTAATTATTATATACTGAAATAGTATTTTTTTAAAATTTTAAATACTAAATTAAACATCTATAATAAAAAAAAGAAGTTCTAAAGGAAAGAATGTTTTATAAATGAGTATGAATAATATAATTAAAATATTAACAAAAAATTTCTTTTCGTTCAGAATAAAAACAGAATTTAAAAAGCTTTCTTTGATTATATACTTGAAGGAATTTTCAGAACTTTGAAATGGTAAATGAATTAAGCCTATAAATTAACCAAATTAAATATCAACAAAACAGTGAAGACAACATTTTTTGGAATAGTAATGCATTGTAATATCTAAATAAGAACAAGTGACTTGTTTACTCATAGGAGGCATTTCTCTGTAAGGCATTGGTCGTCCAAATGGACGCTCATGAGGTGGTGTCATTCCATATTCAGGAGGTTCAAATGGTGGAGGATGACCATAATGAGGAGAATATTCATCTATGTAATGAGATGGTGGTATGGGACGTCCGTTAGGATGAAGGCGACCAGGAGGCAAATCTGGGTGGCCATATGGGGCCTCCAGTATGTCATTAGGTGGATAATCTCTAGGGTGATTTCCACCCATGGGAGGTGGTTCTGATTCTGCAATAGAAAAATAAAACTAAGAATCCACAATTTGGAAAAAACAAAATGAATTATAAAATACTTGCTGATAATTTAAGTTTATAATTGAATGTTTAACTTCTTCTAAAATACTAATAATCAGCTTCTAACACATTTGTCATCAAGTGATTATGTCTCAATTGTAAAAATATTTTCACCTGTGCTAATATAATGTTCCCAAACAAAAATAAAAAAACACCTTTAAAAATAAATTTTTAAAAAAGGTTTACAGACAAATTTATTTTAAAGAGTTAAATTTAACACAAGCATTTAGCAATTTTCTGATAAATTTTATTTTTAGAACTTTCAAATTGCTCATAATCTGATATTCATCTTCTCCTCTTAAAACATTACAAGCTAATTTAGAAAACTTTTTATACATTATGACCGAATTTAAAGGAACCTATATATACCTGAAGGCAACATATCTGAAGTTCTATCTGAAGGATGCATGGATTCTGAATCATGCATGGAATCACTTCCTTGTGATTCCGACATTTGTGCTCCTTCCATCAGAGTGGCAGAAGCTAATTCTTGAGATGATTTTGTAGCTTCTTCTGCAATCTAAATAATATATAACAGAAAATGCATTTCAGTTTGAGTATATTTATTTTCATTAAGGAATCATGTTATAAAATAAGAAAAAAATTTAAATTATATATCCCACACAATACAAGGATACTAATAAGAATCAATGATTCAATAATGTTCATTCTGTTATGTTTTATAAAATCTAGTCTGACTTTTTTTAACTTAATCAATTGAAATTCTAGTAATTTTCAATATTTATACAAATCAAAATTTTAATAATGGGGTGCAACTCAAATGTCTTTTCTTCAAGGCTAGAAGCGGATAAATATAATGCAAATTATGGAAAGTTATATATACTTCCCACTATTAAAATAATTTATGTCTTTTTCATGTGATTAACTTTTACTTCATATTTCTTGGTGGATGTAATTTTTATACAGTAAAAATTAGTGTTTCTTTTTTCTTCCAAAAACAGATAGTTTATTGATTTTCATACAAATAAGTGAACAAAATCATGAAATTTTATTGATATTTGACACTACAATTTGGTGATTACATAAAAAAAGACTGATATGATAAATAAATACTCATTTTGACAAAACATAGTAGATAAAAAGAAAACTTAGTAAACTTATCATTCTAAAACAGATTAGTTTATTCTAAAAGACAAACAAACTTTACTGTTATGGCTCCCAAAATTGTAATAATGAAAGACTTAAGAAACATAGTCCTTTAGCCACATTGAGTACAGCAATTTACTTGACTCTATGGTAGAACAGTGCTTCTTGAAACAATGCACTGACTCCTCAGTGGGTCTTCAGGGGACTCAGTTACCATATTGATCAACTGTTTAAGATTGCAAAGAAAAATGCCACTCTGATTAGCTTTATGCAATTTGCTCTTGAAATTATAAATAGCATTCCAGACAGAACAACGCTTACATATACTGATGGTAGCAGTGTACTTATTAGATCCCCATGAAGTTGTCATAATAAAGAAATCCTGATTTTAGCCCAGTTTTTAAATGTGAACTTGTTGCTATTGATGGGGGACTGTGCTATGTAATGTCTTCTTTAGATCAAGACCATCTAGAGTTTGACTGATAATCGTAGTGCTATCCAACATTTGTGACAAAACTGGAATTTCAATTCTTACTAAATTAAAATAAATCTCTTCCTCTTGGGATGTGCTTATTTAATGGATTCCCTCACATGCACATTTGGGGTAATGAGGAGGCGGATGTCTAGGCGAAGATGGATGCCATGGAGGCTATGGCTACTTCTAGCTGTCTGACTTACCTTGATCTGTATTCTGCTAGCAAAAATATTGATAAAATGATTTTGCTTGTACCTTTGGCAAATTCTTGGTATTGTGTCAAATCCCCTGCTAGATCCCTTGCAATGAACTGCGACAGAGGCATTTAAACAGCTCTCTCCAGCATCCTTACTGGCCATCTAAGAAGCCTTGTCTTCCAGGATAGTCAAAAAACCCATCTGATATGTTTGAAATGTAAACAAGAGCAGGCTTCTCCTGCACATATTCTTAAGTGTCTGGATTTTTCATAACTACCTAGACAGTTCGTCCAATCTGCTAGATTTACCTATACTAGTCTATATATTTTGAGGGAAAACAGACTCATACATCTTGCGTAGTAGAGGCTGGACAGGTAGATTAACAACAACAAAATAGGTCTTCATTGATTACAGATTTCATTCACATGATAAATGGGAGAAAATCAAGAAATAACCCAAATACTTCATTTGTTAGACTTGCACAAGAACGTAAGAATATAACACCTATCAACTACTGTCATCAGCAGTCTCACCAATAATTTACAATGAACTCATGAATAAAATGGGTAATGACAGAAATAACATGAGATTCTTGTTCTCTAAGCCCTCTGGATAGTGCTAGCCACAGCCATAGCTAAAAATAAGGAGAAAGAAGTTAATCGAATATTTAGCTCATGTTTGAAATTCTTGTTCAAAGATAAGGTGAACAAAATAGCTAAAGGTTTTTGTATAACTTATGAACAACCTCACATATAGACAGTAAGCATAATTCAAAAAAATTTCATAAATACTTTGTTGAATTCATGCCTCAAAGGTAGGAAACTGGAGATTTCCCATAATCCACTCCAACATATTTGGATGCAGAAAACACAAGTACAACATCTATATTCTGCTGTACTGATTAAGTGATGGCTGATACTGATTGAGGGATGTAATACTTCAGTAGGGAACATTGTATCCTACTAGATCATGTGAGCAAAATAAAACTAGTATGGTGGGATTTTACTATACATTGCCAATTTTAAATTACCAATAATAAAAGCAAGAAATTTATCTACAATGTCAAGAATTTCAAGAAAGAATAAAACTCATGAATGAGGAGCTTGAGCTCACAATTTATTTTACAGTTTGGATATTTAATTCTTAGGTTAAAACTATTTATCGCTTGTCATATTTTTCATTCAGTAAAATTATAAATGATTATAGCATTGGTTATAAATTAAATACTACATACATTCGAAATTGCAGCCTGAAAGATAATTATAATGAAATATAAGGCCAAAGAAAATGTGTACATTCAAATTAAAAGACTTACTGGTGCAGACTGCAGCCTGGAATCCTGAGATGTCACAGCTTGCTGATCAAATTGTGGCTGAAGATAGGGAGAAGGAGCAGCTGGCTGCTGAGGTGGCATCATCTGAGGAGACTGGAATGCATAGGGAACAGGCACCTTCAAAATGAGAAAAATAAGTGATACTCATAAAAAGAAGAAACAAAATAAGACTTATTCAATGGACAAGTATATAGATCTAAAAAATAATATTGCTTTCATGCCCAAATACCAAGAACCTAGTTTTACAGAAGCTGAAAAACATAGTATACATATTCAACATGTACAAAACAATTTTTTAACAAAGTGAATATAAATAAAATTTAAAATTACAGGATGCAAAAAAGTAAATATTTTTAAAAGTTTTATATTAGTTTTATTACTAATTAAAAATGTTTTTGGTATTCTACATATGTTTATAAATTTGAATATCTTTGTATGCAATATCATAAAATATCTTATCAAACAGAAGAACAACATGAGCAGTCTATTTTTTAACAATTAAATTATTTTTATCTTTGACTAGCTAAGTATTATTATGAGTATTACTGTATTTTCCTGTATATAATCCATGGATTATGTGTTAAACAAGTTCAGAATTTCGTTGTGCATAATAAACATTGCTGCAGATAATCTGACGAAAAATATTTTTCATCAGAAAAGTTTACAATAATGTTTTGAAAAAAATTCCATTTATGTTTCATAGAATAAATAACACATGGCGCCAACATTCAATTGACTTATTTTAATTATAATCAGCATTGTCCAATTACATTCAAGAACAAATTCAGTTCTTCTGAATGGTTTATTAAAGTTGCAATTTGTTAGCATCATTTTACATTCTGTCTTGACCTGAATAATTTCTCTCTAAAAACATTCAAATTCATATATTGCCATAGGGAAGTGAAAATTATAAAGTTACAGAGTAATTTTAAACTGAAAGCTATAGGGAAGGCAAATGAAAAAATGTCGACAAACCTGTAATATAAGCTGAAAAACAAAGCAAGGGCAGTACAAAGAAAAAAGCATTCCATTTCTTGCACTTAACTATAAACGAAACAAATATAGTTTATTTTTAAAATATGTCTAACCTCGTTTTAAAAGTTATTAAAATCTAAAAATCAATAAGTTTTACTAAACTTCTCGGATAATGATCAATATCATGCTTTCATCTCAGTTAATTGCACTTTGCGTTGAGGTGGATTCAAACAGACCTTTATCATTACAAATGTTTTTTTTCTGTAAAATTAATTTTATTTTTAATTATAATGAATATTTTTTATTTTATTTGGTACCAAATTATCAGCAGTACAAATTTTTGACTATTCATCAGAAAATTTGCCACGGATTATGCAACGCTTTTTTCTTTCGCTCGAATAAAGAGGCTTGCGGGTAATACGCCATTGCGAATTATATACTGGAAAATACTGTATATCATTTGTTCTTATAGCAGATATGTACCCCATTTTGTTGGTTATTTGGCATAAAATGGGGCAGATAAAAGCTGATAATTTTATTCAATGACGATATAGATTTAATTTTTAATAAATACTAAAAATTCGGTTCCAATATCAGAAATAAAAAATTTTGTATCTATTACTAATAACAATCTTCATGTATTTTAAATTATTTTTTTTTTATTAAAATTTTCTATCCCAGATTTTTTTCAGCTGAAATAGTCAGACTTTTTGCATTATATCCCTTTGAATTGCATAACATCCCTGTAAAATGGTGGATGACTTAATAATAAATAAACCTAATTTAATGATAAGAATTGTGGATTATAACATAATAAAGTATAGCTTTAGTTTTCATTATATACAAAAATAGTAACTTACCCCATTAAATTTTAAGATGAATGAAAATTCTATTTGATTATTGATTTTTAAAAATTAACAAAGAAATTATTTAAGATTTAATGTTTAACTTTATACAAATTAAAATTGTAATGCAAATGGAATTTCTGAAATTAAAAATTAAGCAACATTTGCATTCACATCTTGTTATTTCTTCCATGGAAAATGATAATGTTAGCTGAATGTGACGGATTGAAATGTAAATTAAATAAAAAATATATATTAATTTGTAGGGACGTAAGAAAATGGAAGTTAGAATATTACAAAACATTTTTTATGACATTACACAAGATTAAAATAGGTACAAAAGAAAATACTTAATAATAGTAAACAATATATATATATATATATATATATATATATATATATATATATATATATAATTTATATATATGGTTATAAGGTACATTAAAAATAATAAACAAATAATAAATAAATAATAAAAAAAAACAAAAAAATAATAAATAAGCTATTTATAAACCGGATGGTTTGCCTTCCATTTCTCACATCTCTCTTCTATATCATCTACCTCTATTTCTTATGGGATATTGAATATTTTGTAAGTTCACTCTATTAGGCAGTAACGCCATCTTTTATCAGTAGAGTTAATATAGATCTGTTACAAATTTTAATATAGATAGAATAAAATATCTTATTTTTCTTACATTTTGTAAATCATAACATTAAAAGAAAATAGTAATTTCTTAAATTGACTTTATAAGTAGGTTATTATTTAAATATGACATCAAAAACAAGAAAGTAAAATAAAAAGTTATGATTCTATTGTTTGAATATTTTAAAATTTGAATGCATTCTAAGTAAAAACAAAATTTTCATCTCATTAAAAAAACATGATTATGACAATAATTTATATAATTACATGCACTACTCAATATACCTGATGCATCTGGCCAGTTAAATGGGCCACAAAATCTTGATGCTGTTTCTGAAGCATTGAATATTGAGCTTGTATGGCAGCAGTAATTGGGGTGATTAATGGAGCATACTCTGCAATTAAACCAGCCTAAAGAAACATTGAATGTTTAGAATAAAATAAATGTAATGGCAAATATTGTGAAGACAATAAATTTAACAATAATAAAAAACACAACACTCACAAATTTATATCTGAAGAAATAAAAAAGATATAAAATAGTGATGCAAAAAAATATGGAATGAATACCTGATATGCAGCCAATGATGCAGCTGGATTTTGCAGTTGCTAAAATATAAATTGAGGATCAGTATTTTATATTTAATTAAATTCACATTATTAAATATTTAAAAATAACTTACATCAAGGATTTGTTGTGAAAAATATTTGTTTGTTTCCCATAACTTGTGCAACTGAAAAATAGTGTTAAATAATGTTTCAATTAATTATAAAATACACACAAAAAGACATGAACTTGTAAGAAAATATAGAGACAAATAATTTGCTAACTTTAAACATTACTACGGCATTCAAATAATCAGTATAAATAATTAGATGAAAAGTACTGCAAGCAAATGAAATATATTTTACCTTAGATAGTTTCTGTTGTTTATCAGCCTCTACACCTATACTTGTTGAACAGAATACTGGAACAACAGCTTTATCCAGTACCTTTTTCAAATCTTCAGCATTTTTTCGAATGCTTGAGTACAAATGTAAGAATAAATCCTTTTTATTAAGTAATAAATTATAAATAATTATAAATTTCACAATTATTTATACTTTTATTTTATAATAATTATTTATATTAAATTTATATTTTATAAAATTATAAATTTAATATCAAACTAGTAAATTTATAATTATAAATACAAAAAAAGCAATAATTTAATTAGTATGATAGTAAAAAACTTTATTAAAAATCATAACAAATAATATTAATAAAAAATGAAATAATGATGAATAAAAACATTCTTCATGTTTTTTAAAAAATCATTCAAGTTTATAATTCTTAAATTTTACAATGCTTGTAAACATTTATTTATTATCAACTTATTCATAGAGATGATACAGCATAAAATAATTTGAGCAAGTTTTCTAATGCTACCTTTCAAATGCTTTCATACTTGCTAACCTTTCAAGATAGAAATTTATAAAATTTTTCAATTCTTGAAAAATATTTATTGAGTAAAATAGTTTGTAAGTAAAGCAAATTCTTAAAATGTTTCTGTTAATTTTAAACTGAAATGAGTTCACTTATAATTATATTTCAAATTAATATTTTTCCTTAAATGTAATTTCTAAAAAAAGTTCTATAAAATAAAATTTACAAAATTAAATATTGATGACATAATTTTTAGAAAAACTTTAACTCCAAAATCTTGAATGACATTAACTTCAAAATTATAATTTTTTTTCTATTTTATTCAGATATTATTCATTTATATCCTTGATCAGTTCTGCAAAACTGCTGCAGTTTTAAAATAGCTTTCTATTTCACATTTTATTAAATTTTTCTAAGAAGCTCTAAGTAAATACATTCTTTTCATTAAAAACTATCATTACATTAATATTTGTATTAAAGTAGAAACAGACTAAATCAGAAGATGGAATAAAAAATACAAGAACAATCAAGCTTTTTTTATGCTGCTAACAATTATATTATTTACACATATCTCACAACATTACAGAGGGAAATCTTTACAAAATTCCCATTCTTTTAGAAAGGGGGGGGGGACTATTAAAGTCCACAATTTGTAATTAAATGCAGTAATTAGAGCTAAAATGTTTTAACAATATATTCACAAATATAACCCTGTATTCAAAATGGAAACTTCTTTTTTAAAAATTATATTTTAATTTAATGTTTTTATTCCCTTAACTCAACAATAATTCCTTAAATAGAAAAAAAAATAAATAAATAAAATATAAGAAATTGCCTGGTAACAAAACACACTAGTTTTTGTTTATAGAATAACAGTTAATTCTAGAATGTCATTTTTAAAAATTAAATAGGCCATATTAACATTTTATTGTCTACTAAGAGTTTTCCTTATTTCCCAATATATTTTCAATATTATAGTGATTTTGAAATAATTTTTCAATTTACTATTTGTCCAGTTTTTGCGAAACAAAAGTTTCTCGATTAATCTTTAAATTCACACATACAAATAACTATATTAATATTCTGCATTCATCAATTGTATAAATTAAACACCATTCTCAAAATAAATGCTTAGTAACTTCTCAAGAATTTATAAATGGAAAAACCTATTTATAGATATTTTTATTAAGTTAAAAAACTGCATGCATCAATTTCCTTAAATGGTAAGAAATATCTGTATATTTTACCATGCCAGAAAAATTTTAGAATACATGGCAAATTTCAATTAATGGTCTTATTTATAAAGAAATCTAGAAATTTTACAATACTTATCAAAACATCTAAGTATAATAAAACTTGTGATATTTTAGTACAAAAATAATGCTTTTGTTATTTCTAATTTCCTATTTGCTCAGATGAGTCAGATCAAATTAATCAAACTGTTGACATTAATGAATGTTGAAAAGCTAAGTAAATTAAAGGAAGAGCTAAGAAATGCAAAAAAAGCAAAGATACAAATGAATCTGAAGAAATATATGAATATTGCTTTTACATGATAGTAATATTATTGATAAAATATATATAACTTTCACTGCAATTCAAATTAAGTTACATGATCTTACCAATGATGAAGAACATCATTAATTAAGTAAACCAAGTGAAGTTTAGCTTCAAAAGTAGCTCCTGGTTCAGTGACCCTATATTAAAACAAAATAAAGAGTTAAAATGATCTTGAAAAGTCAAAATTAAAACATTTAAATAGATTAGTCATTTACAGCTTTCATGGTATACAATAATGAAATGAAAAAATGCTCAAAATATTAAGTAATCAATGAATGAAGACCATTTTAATATTTAAAACAAAGTAAAAATTAAAAACAAATATGACATATATATATATATATTCATATGTCATAATGTCATATTTGTTTTTAATTTTTACTTTGTTTTAAATATTAAAATGGTCTTCATTCATTGATTACTTAATATTTTGAGCATTTTATATATATATATATATATATATATATATATATATATATATATATATATATATATATACAGTGACCCAGCCACGCGTTGCAGTGGCTGAGTTTTTATAATACACTGAATCAATTTTTAACTAATTCTTGGATACAGTCAAATTAATATTTTCTAAAAAAATTTAAAATAGGTTCATTCATATGAGATTAAAAATAAAACGTTTCGCAAAAATTTAAAAGTAATAGGTAAAGTATCGAAATTTTGAAATTAAGCACAAATCAACATATACTTTCTGAATTTACATTTTATTCATCTTATATTAAATTATAGTTTGTAATCAGTGACTTACTTATAAAATATACTATATAAATTAACAACATCTAAAAATAAATTGTTATAAATGAGGTAGATAACATTGACATCGAACTATTATTTTTTCAATTTTAAATTATTAAAACAAAAAATTTTTTCCGCGGCATTATACTGAAATAAAAAAAAATTAAAAGAATTTATCATTTGAATAAATAAATTAGATCAAAATGTACTGCTGAATAAATTAATAATTATAAAATTAAAATAAAAAAATAAAAGGCTATCAAGAAATACTTACATGTTTTCGAGGTGGTATGAAAATTAGTAGAGAAAAACAGTAATAAATAAAATTTTATTTTACTATTTATAGTATTAAAAATATTCAAACTGAACACTGCACAATAATAACACAATACAAAGTACAATAATGAAAATGATTCACGAAAAATTGTTATAGTATGATTATACATCATGAAAATATATGTAATTTCTATATTTAACCACGTGCTTGCGCGCGCACGTTAATATTCTCGAAGATAGTATAATCTAGAAAAATAAACACGTCGCCATCTGCCGAATACCTGTGCAACTTAGATGCTAAACCGCCATCTATTAGGAACTTACAGAACTAACTAATAAATAAACACTAATGTCGTATAATAAATATTGAGATCAATCATTAAGAGATAAAAACTATTCTATCTTTTAAGTTGGACCATATTATAAATGGTTACAAAATTTTATCAAAATCCGTTCAGTAGTTTCGAAGTTTATCGGGAACATACATCGTGACACGAAATTTATATATATATATATATACATACATATATGTCTGGATAAATGATTCAAATATGAAAATGATTTGAGAAAAATAACAAAAAATATAAATCTGAAAATTTACTTAGCTTTAAAAGTAAATAATCTTTGAGTACTAAACATAGATGAGATCAAAAGGAAATTTTACTTTTTAAGTATATAAAGAATTATCACTTCACATCTAGCAGCATTTGTTGCATGAGAAAAAATCCACCCTTTGCCAGTCTATAAAATAAATGAAATAATAAGTTATTAATATTTTTAATAATAAATAAATATTACTAAATCAACTAAAAGTAAAATTGAAATATGCATTTAAAAACATGGAAAAAAGTTAAAAAGTAATCGTTAAGATAGAAATTGCCACATATTACTATTTCACAAAAAATTATGGTAAAATATTGATAATTCAGATATATTATGAATATAAATGAATAATAGCACAAACTGATAAATTTTGAATTACCCTAAATATTTAGTTTTTCTATTTTAAATCAATCTGTAAGATAAAAGAAGTTTTTTTTGTCACCTTCCTTTTTTGAGACTAAAAACATATACAGAATAAAACAATTATAATTTCAATAGCTAACATATATCTCAAAGCTGGATCCATTTAATTCAAAATTTGTTAACTTAGGTAAGATCTGGTTTCAAGCCTGGATTAGAACAAATTCAAACTTGTGTTACTGTTAATTCTTTTTCTTTTGACAATGCATATTTAAGGATTAATTTGTTTCACTTATTGGTTTATAGTTACTTTTTATGCAAAAGAATTCCAAATCATTACAAATTTCTAGATCTAAGGTGTATTACCAAAAATTGTTGAATTGAAGACCCGGTAATGAAACTATCAAGTCAAACAAAGTTTTTTAGTGATTTTTGAGTATAAAAATTATAAATTTCCTTGGTTAAATTTCATAATTATGATCTCATTAAAAAAATAATCTCTCATATCAAATCCAGATTTTGTCAAATGAAATAAAATATTCTGTAAATTTTGTATTTTCATTTTAACTAGTACTTTGTGATAATTAATAAAAACAAAAATTCTATAATTATTGCCTCATACATTTTGATTTATTTTTAATTCAAAAAAGCTAAAAACTGCAGAACAATTAAAAAAATTTTTTATTCATTTTTAAAGTAGACAAAATGGAAATCTAAAGAGTAACTTAAGCAAGTATAATAGAATATTTGAAAATTAATTTAAAATATATATCTAGCAACAAAAAAGTATTCATTCAAGAATTTAATATAAATTAGGATATCCACTAATGAATAATAAAAAGTGCTTGAATAAATTTCTTAATTTTTTCATGGATTTCAAAATTTCATATTGTTTTAATGTTTACATATTTTTAACATAATTTTGATGCCCGATGTAAACACGATTATCGTTATAAAATTATAATATATACTTGAATTTTTTGGCATATTTCAAAATTGCAATTTGTTTCATAACATTAAACGATAACAACTCTTTTATAAGATTTTATAGAAACTATATAAAACAATATTAATCACAGAAAAATATCTAATAGAAATAAATTTTTTCATTACTTTTTCTACTAATACACATCCTTTTCATCTTTTTCTTCTCAAGTTATTTCCTTTTGTGAGATATCACAATTAGTTTCAAAGTGAAAAAACAGTTAAAAAAAAAAAAACTTTTTTGGAATATAAACTAGTGTTCTTAATATTAAAGTAAGTTAGTCTGTCATTCAACGGTAATATTTTAGTTATTTATTTTTTGCACTCGATGATTAATAAGATTGGAACCTGCAGTTTAAAATGGATTCTGATCTACTACAAACAACCATACCCAAAATACAATTTGAAAACCTGAAATGCTGAATAAAAGACAAGAATGTTAACCGTTTGACTACCAATTCAGCTGGTGCTAAGAGGAGAAAAATATAGATTTTGTGAGGTTTTAGGAGCATTGTCTGCAAGTTCATTCCCAGCAATGCTATCAAAACTTAGAACCCAACAAAACAAGATGTCAAATCCTTTATTCTTCAATATAACTAAAATATCCATTATTTCCACAATAATTGGATGGCATTTATCATTAAAATGGTCTAATTGCATGACCACACTCATACTATCTGTATAGATACAGTATTTTTGATGAGAACTGGATTGCATTATTTCTTGAACAGGTAAAATAGCAACAGCTTTGGCTGTATCTACATAATATGGTGCATGAAGTTCATAGCTGTGTTAAACTACATGCATTCACTTAACTGATTTTCCATTAAGATTACTTATACACAAAGCCATGTCAAGACCTTTAAATAAAATACTGCAATTCAGTAACAAATAAAAAATTTATTTAATATTGCACTTAGCCATCCTCTGACTACATCTCACGGTCAACATATATCAACTGACTAAATATTGTTTGCCCTCTAGGGGCGATTTTACATTTCTCACTTTTGGCCAGATTGACCTTACAATTGTCCTCAATTGGTGTAATAATACTCAATTACTAATTAATACAACAAATATTAGCATTAAAAATTAAACTAAACACAACAGATTAAATAAAATTATTAACTACATAACTATCTATTTTTCATTCACGAAAACAAATACTGTAATTATAATCATTAATAATACACAACTTCCATTAAAAGTAGAAAAATTATTATGTTAGATTACAAAAAAAAATAAATAAATAAATAAATAATTATAATAATAAATTTTTTTTCAACTAGTAATTTTTAATACAGTTCTTAATTCCAATAAAATTACTTACGACAAAAGTTTACAAGAAAATAAATGAACTTAGGAGTATTAAATCATTCACAGAATAAATTTAACCAACTTTCATATTATTTGATGAATATTTCAGTGTATACAATAAATCATCTTTAGTTTTTAGAGTCAATAGTTTATGATAAGTTCATTGCCTTTAAATTGCAAGTTTTTCTCTAAATAAAATTGGAATGATCTCACTATTTAGGATCCATCATTCACCTTCAGTCATTGTGTGCGGATCTATGTGGATTGCGTCTAGGGCTGTTCAGAGAATGGTTATCATCACTATTGGCATCATCAATATCAGTGTCTTCATCCGAATCTGGTTCATTTATCCATGGTTTCAGTTGACTAATATGAGCTGTTGCGTAGAAGTGACCTTTCTTTCTTTCTTCCAGCTGAGTCGCACGGTAGACATCATTTGGCAATACCTCGGTAACAATAAGAGGGCCTTAATATTTAAATGGTGTCTTCAAAGGTTGGCCTGAAGATTGTGGAGCTCTTTTCATCACAACAATTTCTCCTCGTTCATATGTCATAGTGCTACATCTCTTTTTATCATAATATTGCTTCATTTTTTGTTGACTTTCTTCTATTTATCTTATAGATTCTTCCTGCACTATAGGTGGATCTTGCCAACTCTGAGCTTCTTCATCAACTAACTTTCTCAAAATTTCATCATTGAATTGTGAAGAATAACCATGGAGCAATTCAAATGGTGTCTTGTTAGTTGACTTGTTTACAAAATTGTTCAAGTTTCTCTCAACTTCAAATATTTTAACATCCCATCTGATCTTCCATTTTAACATCTGATCTTCCATACCAATTGTTATGGTAGACAATATTGTTCTGTTAACTCTTTCAACCATTCCATTTGTACATGATCGCTTGGTACAATTGAGTGTATACCATTTTCAACACAATATTGTTGAAATTGATGCAAAGTGAAACACAAGTTCCTCGATTTGTTACTATTTTCTCAGGTAGACCATAAGTATTGTCAAACTTTTTCAGAGCCTTCAGCACATGTGATGTTGACGTACTCTTTACTGGAGTCAATTGGACAAATCTAATGAAATTATCTATCATAACCAAAAGTTCTTGATTACCTTTAGAACTCTTAACAAAAGATCCCAAATGATCCATATGTATAATTGCAAAAGGTTTACGGCCTGCTTTAATTGGATTTAATAAGCCAGGCTGTTTTCCAGATGGCATTTTGTTTATTAAACATTCAAAACATTTCGAAATGTGCCTTTGTACATAACGTTTCATATAAGGAAACCAATACAATTCTTTTATCCTATTTACAGTTCTGTCAACAGAAAAATGTCCCATAAGATCATGGAATTTAATTACTGTACTTTTTCTCATATTCTTTGGAATAACATAGAGAAATTTTTCTTTTTCAGTTTTGTTTGTGCATCTAAATAATCTGTTTCTCTGTATAAATCATCAATTCTGGGCATAGAGAATTTATCTTTAATTGTCTTATTATTTAATTTTCTGTAATCTACAACAAGTCTATCCTCACAAGTTTTTTTCTGAACTAACAATACTGGACTGGCATAAGGTGATCTTGTTTCGAAAAGTATTTTGTTTTCTTTCCATTCCTTAGCAATATTTTTAATAGAACTTCTTTCAGCTGCATTTGCTTTATAGGGACATAAACAAACTGGTTTGCTTCCTGGAATTTTATTAGTTTCCATTTTAGTCAATGTAGTATATCCTAACTCACTTATATTCATGGCAAAACAATCTCTATAATCATTAATTAATTTCAAAATTTCCAACTTTTTATTATAAGAAATAGTTTTATCAAATTTAATATAATCTATTTTAATCGTGCATTTATCCTTATTTACAGAGTATATTGTATCTTCAGTTGCATTACAAAGATTATTAAATGGAAGAATAAAAATTCAGAATTTAAATTCCAATCCAGCAATATATCGGTTACCCTACTCAGACATTGATTTTCTTTTAAATTAATATCAAAAGAGCCATTATTTATAATATGAATCACCGTTTTACCATTTTTAATTTCAAAAACTGAATCAAAATTTTTTCTCTTCCCTCTAATAATATAAGACTGTTTTCCATATTTTCTGTTTCTGTCTGAATAAAATTTATGCTATTTTTTTCATTATAATAGGTTCTTCTGTTTTTAGTTTTATTTGTTGATGTTTCGATTGGATTTCCACTTCAGAAAACGGAATACTATTTGAATACCAAATGTGCAATTTGGAGCCAATTCGGGCAAAAACGATTTCTGTTTTGTCTAGAAAGTCTCTTCCCACAATTAGGTCAAACACCATAGTATCATCATTCACAACAAATACTTCAAGTGTTGCTTTGACGTCGTCAATTTTTAATTCTTCTTGACTTTTCCCAAGTGTGGAAGAAGATGCAACAGTACAGCCAAATCCAAACAATTTTCTCCTCAACGGAATTATATTCAGTTTTAATTTAACTGCAACCAAATTCTTAACTAAAAAAATGCTTGATTCCACAACAATTAAGCTATTTATCGAATACTCAGAATTATTTATTTTTGCTTCCTTCATATAAGCATTTAATGGGATTAGGTTTTCAACATTTTACCGTCAAACTATTTTTATCTTTGTTTATCGAACACTGCCGTTGGGTATGTCCACTCACCACATTCTCTACAATTAAACTTTTTCTTTTGGACAGTCTTTAGTAATGTGCCCATATTCATTACAGTTGCAACATTTGATGCTATTTTTATCACTACGAGAGCCAAAATTTGTCTTATGCTTTCCTTAGGAAAAAACACTCATTCTTAGGAAACTTTTTAAATTTGCAGTTTTCTCTTACTTCACTTTTGAAATTTTCCTTTTTACAGCGTTCATTAAGTTTGCTTACATAATTATCAAAATAAGATCTTTTTTTAATAAATTTCATTTTTTTTATCAAAACAAGATTTTATTCTGAATCTAGCATTCTCATACGAATCTAATTTTTCAGCTAATTTATCTGGATTAATGAAATTGGTCTATTCATCTATGAAGTGATTACGAATGGTAGGGGAAACGCTTTTCTTTAATTGTTCTGCAACAATTAAGTCCTTAAGATCTTCTAAATTAGTAATTTTAAGACCATCTAACCACTCATTAAAATAATTTTGTAATTCATAAGTAAAATCTTTACATGTATTCTTAATTGTACAAGAATGTACATAAAATTTCTGCCGAAATCTTTCTGGACTTAATTTAAATCTTTTTAATAATAGTTCCTTCACATAATAGTAATTATTTGCTTTATCGTCCGTTTAGCGGGCGATACACCGAATCCATTAAGATTACTTATACATATAGCCATGTCAGTTTGTTTGTCGCTCAATGGTAATTTTTTGCATACAAGAGCTAATTACTTACACAAGGGCTAATTAATTGCACACAAGACTGGGACCTATCTACGGTTTAAAGTGGATTCCAAACAACTACAAACATCCATGCCCAAGGTGGGATTCGAACCGACACAAACTGTTGAACCGAAGGCAAGAGCGTTAATCATTCGGCTGTCAGCTCGGCCATAGACATGTCAGGATGTTTAAATAAAATACTGCAATTCAGTAACAAATAACATATTTATTGAATATTGTGCTTAGCCATTCTCTGACCGCATCTCATAGTCGAGGTACATCAACTGACAAAATATTGTTCGCCCTCTAGTGGCGATTTTACATTTCACACAGCTGTAAACTCTGTTTCCAATAACAATACCACAAACAACATGACCGCTTAATTTTGAGTCATTAGTATACACAGATATGTAGCAGGAATAATAAAAATGGATTTGTGAAAACATATGTTGCAAAATAAGGGAAGATGTAGCTGATTTACTGTATCCAACAAAGGCTTTCATTATGTTGACAATAGAGATATTCCAAGGAGAAAATTTTAGAGCATCTGTAATTAGAATTTGTAAATCGGAGAAGTCAGATGAAGATAGGAGTGAGCTTGTACACTCATAAAATGATAATATGTTATGTGGCCGTGCATTATATAGCCTTCTTAAAGAGGGACAAATAATCATCGATTTCAAAGGGTGTTTGATGCTGAATCCATTTTACAAAAATAACGTAGAGGCAGTTGCTTGTGTCTCAGATTAAGAGGTAATTAGTTTCAAATCACATAAAGGCTCTGAACAGGTGAAGTCTATAATGCCCCAGAACAGTTTCGTAAAGCTGAGTGTTGTACAGGGTCTAATTTGTGCAATACTAATGATCAGGCTGATCCATAAATTACGCTACCATAGTCAATTTGAGATAGAATAACTGACAGATACACTTGGATTTGATTGTTTGTTTGTCGCTCAATGGTAATTTTTTGCACACAAGGGCTAATTAGACCGGGACCTTTGGTTTAAAGTGGATTCTGAACCACTACAAACATCCATGCCCAAGGTGGGATTCGAACCCACAAACTGTTGAACCGAAAGCAAGAGCGCTAACCATTCGGCTGCAAGCTCGGTCTGATACACTCGGAGTAATGCTTTATGATATGCACCTCAAAAAGTATTAGAGAGCACTTTCAAAATATTTAGGGATGGTTAGCACTTTTTGCACAAATCTAAGATACGTTGTAGAAAAATTAACTTTTTGTCAAATATAAGACTGAGAAATGACATCTGATAGTTACTGATTAATACAGGAATAGTTGTGGCTGATATCTTAATTTCTGGATCAGGATGAGGCCCAGTTTTTCTGCAAAAATGGATACAATTACTTTTGGAGGAAAACAAAGTTACCCCAAGCAAAAAGATAATTGACAGCAGTCTGTAATTAGCATCCAATCAATAGCATATTGGAACCTTGGCAAGAAATTTTGAGATTGCCAACATATAATGGTCCATGGACTGATAGATACAAAACATGAAGAATGTTGCTGAGGCAAATATTAAAAACAGTAACCCTTATGACACATCCCAGAGGAACCCCTCTAGATAAGATGAAACTGATCCTATACGAACATTAAGAATACGAGAACTTAAAAAATTCTGAATAGAAGTGGGTAAATTTCCTCTGAACTTTTAAAGTTATATAAAGTACAAAAAATTCCATAACACCATATCTCATTATAGGTCTTGTCTATATCAAAAAAGACACCAAATGATGTCTCTGTACATAAGCATTCTTAATTTGTGTTTCTAGGTATGCCATACTGTCAATAGTGGATCAAACTTTCTGGTATCTACTGCAATAAAGTGTTATGTACTGATTGTCTTTAAGCACATAAACAAGACAGACATTGATCATATGCTCCACAGTTTTAGCACGGTAACTTGAGTGAGGTAATTGGACAATAGCTTTGAGGATTAGTTGGATTTTCCCTAGGTTTCAGTATTGGAATAACAATATTTTTGCTCCAGAGACTTGGATAGACATGTTCAGTTATATTCTATAGAATAGAACAAGAATATTTATTAAGGATTCACGATTAAGATAACAAAGCATCTTATATGAGATACTATCTGGTCCCAGACTAGTATTTTTAATTTGGGTCAGTGTGCACTTTCTGCAATTCCAAGGCAGGAAGAGAAATTGCAATTAAATGGATGTATGACTTTATGATGAAACCTAATAGGGTTTCTTTTCAGCTTACTCTTTGGTTCTGGGAAATTTAGGATCTTCTAGATACCCATGCAAAAGTTTCACTTAAAAAATTGGCAGTATCATATTGAAAAGGACATGTAACAGCTCCTGTGTAATATTGGGATAGAAAAATTCTGATAAACCACGGGCTGCTTTAACTTTCTTCCACAACTCTTTGCTGGAAGTTGATGATATGATGCAGGAGACATATCTTATCCACGATTCTTTTTGACTATTTTGCCATACACAACAAGCAAAAGCTTTAACTTTTTTGAAAGCTACGAGGTTTTCTATAGTAGGACACCTGCAAAAAACGGCTTAAACTTTTTCTGTTTTTGAATGACACTTGGCACTTATGGTTCAATCATAGTTTATCGCATTTGCGTGGAATTGGGGAGCATCTAGAAGTGCATCAGTGACTTTTTGCACATCATTAATATTCTCAATTCTAACCATGCTGTCAGTAATCACAGCTAATTGAGTGTAGAGAGGCCATTCTGCACGTTAGTAAGAATATGAGGAGTAGAAGACTTGTGGTCTGCTCATATCAGTTTGGTTTATAATTATAGGAAAATTATCACTGTTACATAAAGCCTTATCAACACTAAAATTTAATGAGTGCAGAATTGATGGAGTGCAAACAGCTAAATCTAATAAATGGAAAGTTCTTGATGGTTGCTGGAAATAGGTTACTTCTATGGAATTTAGAAGGTAGATATTGTTATGAGAAATAAGCTGTTCAATTATGTGACCACAAGGATTCATATTATCACTACCCTATAGGTTGTTATGACCATTAAAGTCACCAAACAAAATAAAGGGTGTAGGTAGTTAATCCAGTAAATTGTTTAAATTGCTTTCATGGATGACAGTGTGGGGAGGTAAGTAAAGGCTACAAATAGTGATGAGAGATGTTGAATGTATGCATACTGCAGCAGTCTTAAATGATGTGTTAAGGGATTGTATAGAGCTATAGGGATGTTACAAAACACAAGAATGCATACACTTCCAGAGACATAGTTAACATCTTTCCTCACACAGTTATAACCACGCAATTTTAAACGATACTGAAGCTTTAAGAATGTTTCTTGGATAGCAAAACACATTAGGGTTAATAATTGTTTTAATATCTTCGATATAAGTATGAAAGTCTCGACAATTCCAAGAAACGAAGGCTACCATTAAGCTTCTCTTGCATGCTTTAATTTTAGAGAACTTTTAGACTTTGGGAAAGACTGTGAAGAAATTCCTTTCAGAATAGTTGAGACATTCACATTAGAAATATTTGAGGATAAGTTTGGAAAATGTAAGAAATCTGTTTGGGTACTACAAGATTTCATGACTTTTTTGACTGCTTATGAATAGCTAATACCTCGTTGAGAGGTATGGGATTACGCTGTATGCCTGGCTTCAGGGTAATATAAGTTTTATTTTCACAGCAATAATTTCTTTTTTTAATATCCTGGTTGGGCATGACCAGAAGTAAGAGGGATATTCATCACTGCAGTTGACACATTTTTCTTGTAATTGATATGAAATGCTGTCGTATGCAACAGAAGCACACCAAGCAAAGGTCCCTTACAAATAGTTTTTGCATGCCCAAATCACTGACATTTAAAGCAATGTAAAGGATTTGGAATGCAGGGTTGAACGCTACAATTTAAATAACCAGCTTTAATAGATTGAGGTAATATAGGAGTTGCAAACGTGAATATGAGGTGCTTAGTTTTTATAATTGTGCCCTTTCTCCTGATTGTAATGCGCTACACGTGTTGTACTTTTTGGTCAACAAAATTATCTAAAATTTCCTCCTCTGAAACATTAAATAGATCATCTGCTGAAATTTCTCCCTGTGTAGAATTATACCTATAATGAGGAGATACTATAACATTGATATTATCAAGACATTTCAGTTTTAGAATGATTTTGGCCTGCTCAACTGATAAAACTTCAACCAAGAGATCCCCATATTTCATCTAGCAAACATTTCTGACACTTCCAACTGTATCAAAAGACTCTTATTAATTAAGAAAGGGGAAACATGATCAAAATTGTCCTCAGTTCTTTTAAAAACAAAATATTTCTGATCATGTATCATTTGTTGCTCTATAGGGAGTAAAGAATTAGAAGTATACTCCATAAAAAAAGGTTGATTATTTCAGAGCCAGACTGTACCACCCACTACTGAGCCACACAAGGGGATGCAGTATAACTGCACCAGACCCTATACGCTTTCAATACATCTCTGAAGTGGCCTCCACCCTTATCAAGTCACACAGCAGATATAGGATCGTTTGATCCATGGAAGCCATTTGATGCACTAAGGACCACAACGCATCTCCCGTTTACCTGAAGCAAATAACAAAGTAATGTGTTGGTTTCTGGGAGCCTCAATTAACAGGTTCCTCCGCTCCAGGGACATGGGTTTCCAAGCACAGCAAACATACAGGTGATTTGGTCCTGAACAGAAGCAAATAGCAATAGGGCAGTGATAGCTACTCCACCTTTTACGAGGCAACCACAATGAGGGAGAAGAGAAAGAAAAAAAGAAGAGGAAAGGAGAGAAGAAAAGGAAGAGGACAGTTCACTAGAGTACCCAGGGATTGTGACACCCATGTTTACCAATAAAAGGTAAACCCCCTGAGGGATAGAAAAATATAGAACGGTTTTTGTTTATAAAAAACATCAATTTTTGATGTCACATAGATTAAGTAACAGAAAATGATAAACTACATAATAAATTCACTCTTTTCACTAGTTAGGTTCAATCAAATTTTTTATCACAGAAATGGGATGTTACACAGTAGCTAAAATTTTCTACAAAAGATTAGAAATCTTTTTCCAGATACAGAAAATTTCAATTCAAAAATATCATTCTTCTTCACCCTTTCAGTAAATCAAAAAATGCAGAATTTATGAAAAAGTAAGAAAAAGAGAAATATTATGCTCATTATTAAAAATATTTAAAAACGATGAACGAAAGGGGAAACATGATCAAAATGAATAAATTATCACAAGTAATGTGAAATGACATAAATTATCACAAGTAATTATCACATGAATCAAAAGTAAAAAGCAATTTATAAATGAGTAAGACAATTAGATAGAAAACATATAACTAAATGATTAACATAACACTACATAAGGAATAAATTCTAAAATGTAAATAAGAATAAAGTTTGACTATATATGAAGAGATACACAATGGATATCTTAAATAATAAATTATCAGCAATAGCAATGAATGCAAAATAATAATAACAATTGAGCTAGAAATAATACAAAAAAATATGCTTTAATCTTATAAACTTCTTGGAAAATCATTAAATATGAATTTGAATATATAAATTATCTAATAAATTTGATATGATAAATTAAATGAAAATAAAAAAGTAGCTCCAAATTCATAATTATTTATTTTTATACATCTTGATTTTGAAAGCAGGCTAAGCCTTAGAAATTATAAATTGAACGTCAATTGGACATAGAATTTTTTCTTTTTATGAAATTTTCATGTGATAAAATTGAAAAAAACTCATTTATAAGCTTAATTGATTATGAGAGCCTCCAAAAAAATATTCATCATAAAATCTTTATTTAACATAATGCTACTTTTTTGCTTAAATAATAATTAAGGTGTAAGTTTGATATCCCGCCAAGTGATTTCTTGCCAAATCAAGTGTCCTTTGTTTTGATTATAATGTCGACAATTTGAGTTTTTTCAGAATTTTTAGTTGACAGATTTGGTTTTTCTCATGTTTTACATCATATATATAGTTTTTTCAGTGGCAATAGTATTTAAAGTTTTTGTTCTACTTCCAATTCGAACTTCTTGTTCTACGTTTGCTGTTGTATTTTGTTGTGGCCAGCGTAAAAACAACGTAAACTGTTCTTTTTCCAAATTCTTTTTATTTATTTATTATTTATATCTTTTTTATTTTGTTTATTATATATTTTTCATACATATTTTTTAAACTTATTATTACATTTTCCTTTTTTATTTTCAATGTCGTAAACTATTCTTTTTTCCAATTTCTTCAAGTTTATTTATAATTTTTTTCTTATATATTTTTGTTAATTATTATATTTCGCTTATACATTTTTTCCATAATATCACCGAGCATATTTAACATGTGAGCTTGACGTCATATCAAGTAAGTCCATTATTGTTATTTACTTGTCTCTTTTACTAGTTGTTTTGTAGAAAAGGCAAACCCAACAAGAAAAGCTTTTATTCATTTTCCAGTCATACTTTTTTTAGATTTTTATACTATTATGTGATTTAAAATTTTATAAAATGCATATTTTTTGAATTTTGGGAAAATTCTCACATTAAAAAACCCAATTAACTTGATGAAAAAGTCACAATGGTCGCCAATGGGGAGGATATCAAACTAGTTCCTTAATTAAGAAATTTTTTAGTCACAAAATAATTCAACATAATTTGAAATAACAATTTAAATACTTAGTTTTAATCTGTTTTATAAAAATATTTCTGCTTATGTTATAAAGAAATTTCATATATATACATTTTTTCATATTAAAAATATTATTCTATTGATATTAAATATTATTACCAAATTTAACATGATGAAGTTTAGAACTAACATAAAATTTGCTTATTTTTGATTGTATGATGCTTTTGAAAGTAATTTAATTGGCTAATAATTAAATATTATTAATTAATATTGAAATCTGGAAAAGCGATACATAATATAAATTTTGTAAAGTGAGACCTAAAGTATTGTCCATGTCTGCATTTACTATCTTATAATCCATTACAAATTGAATTAAGAAATACTTATAAAATTTTTGTAATTAATAAAATATTAATTATTTTTTAAATTTGAAATAATTTCCTTAGAATTTATTTGCAATTTTTTTCACATCTCATCCTAATGAAAAACATTAATTTTAATTCCAAAATAATTCCTTAAATTTTTTATATTAATTTTAATTTAATACAAAACTGGAAAAATCTCAAATTTTTTGCAAAACAGTTTGTAAAAAAGAAAAAATAAATATATAAAAAATTTCAGATTTTCAGAATTCAGAAATTGTAGATTTCAATTTCACAAACATTCAAATTATAGAACAAATCAAATAAAAATACATTATATTAACATTTTATTTTAAAAATGTTTAAATTCACTTTTGTAATTTTAATATTTGTAATACTTCAGAAATTTAAATAAAAACTTTCATGAAAAGTAACTATTGAAAAAACAAAATAGTTCTGGAAAATGAATAAATAAAAATTACTTACTGAAATAGAATCTTTAGTACAGCTGTCTATTATGGGTTGTAAAATACTATCTAATTCTTTAAGATCTAATTCTGTTTCAGATGCAAGTTTACTTAGTTTCTCATCTTGCGCTTTACGTATTACTTCATCAACTTGTACCTTATTATAGGAAGATAAAAACAAATTGACCAATATTATTTAAATTTTAATCATATAATAATTATATACTGAAAACATTTAACATATTTTTATGTATTTTTAAAACTTTTATTAAAAAAATTACCAATTAGTAAATACAGTAATTTTTTAATTGAAATAATTGCAAGAATGATAATATTTTATAGCTAAAAAAATTCCTTGAAAATAGAGGAAGAAATCCATTTCTTTCAAATATTAATAATTTCCATATTTTGAAAACAATAAAAAGATTTCATGAGAATTCATTTTAAAAAGTTAAACTGAAAATGAGATTTAAAATTAACAAAGCATATCCTAATAAAATAATAGATTTTTAATAGAACTATAAAATTCTTACACATCTTATAGTTATATGTCCTGATCTATATCAATAAATAGTCCAGGATTTCAAAAACTGAAGAATATTTAGTAATTATAGTGGAATATGTTAAATAAATTCTGTCAAGTTAGCAAAATAATTTAAAATTTTCAACTCATTTAAGGAATCCGCCTATGGTAAAAAACTGAATTTTGAATGCAAGTGTCAACTTTTTTTATTTATTTTCAAAACTTTCTAGTTTTCAAAATTGTTTTCAGTTTTACTATATGTTTTACTATAAAATGTTACCCTTTTGAAAAATGAAGCAGGATTTTAAAACTGGAAGTTGTGAACAAAAGTGGAATTTTACTTTTTACTTATGTTTTGCGATAATGTGCTGATTAATAGCCATAAGTATGAGGTCATTATTTTGGCTTTAGATTTGGGAAAGAAGTGGCAACATTGTTGCTATTTTATATAACCTTAATTATATAACCATAAATTCAAAAGTAATTTCCTCATGAATTTTTTCCCAAAAATTTCCAAATTCTTTCACTCTCTTTCTCTGTTAACATGATATCTCAAGTAAAATATGAATGAAGATATTGTATACAATTCAGCCTACATGATTTAAATGCTTGTTACCTATGAAACGAAGAAAAATTTTAATATATATCAAGAACTTTTGCATTTACAGTTTTTCTAAAGGAAATGTTAGGTAAAATTTCATAAATTATCAATATTGCTATGCTATAAATTTTTATCCCCATTTTCTTATTGCTCAATATTTTACTTTGAATTTTGCTTAGTTACAAAGAAAAATGTCACATAAATTTAATGCACAAATTGAATTAAAATTGATACATTACAATTTTCTGTAAAGTGTTGGACGTTTTGCTAAATTTTCAATAAAATTCACTCAGAAAATAAATAATTTTATAAAAAGTATGTTATATGTAATTAAATTTTTGGCTAATTTTAATTTTTACATCATAATTTATCTAAAAACAAAAGAAATAGAAAATTAATTTTAAAGAAAAAGTTGGCTTAAAATAGGCAGATACCTTAACAGTTTTTTACTCTAAATTTTTTTAACCAATTGTTTTATATTTTCTAAAAGAAATTTTTTTTAAGAATTATTAATTTGTATAAAACTTTCATAATTAATTTTCAGGCATATAAGTTTTAAAACTATTATCATAAAGATATATGAACAACTAATAGTAATTTTTAATAAGAAAAAGTGTTTTTAGTATTTAATAGGATGTTACAAAAAACAGTTATAGGATGTTACAAATATAAAGTAGTTTGGATTTTTTCCTGGATTTGTTGATATAAGAAATTCAAAATGTTAATTTTGGATGTATTGCACAGAAACTAAAATTAATTTGTAAATAATTTATAAAAACTTTGTTCTCAAAATGATAAAAATTACAACATTTAAATGCTTAAACATTTGACCCATGTCAGTTTGCTTTGTTAAATAATTTTGCAAAACTAATAAAAAATTTTTTCAAGAGTTAGATTAAAAGAAACTAGCTTAAAATAAATATAGTAAATTCTGCATGGCATAATTTTTAAAATTTTAATTAGGTAAAACAAAAATTACAAAAAAAGATATAAACAATGAACAAAAAGAGTTATAAAGATGTTTTACACATTTACAGACAATTTGTCTATTAATTAACGCACAACTGATCTTTACATTAAAATGAAAAGGGAAAAAGTGTGACTTTAGAGCAGTAAGGAAACAAAGAAACAAAACAAAATACTGAAAATGTCCTAATAGAATTTACACAAAATGGTAAATTATCTCATAAAAACACCTAGACTTTTAGTATAAGAAATTTTATATTTATTCCATGAATTTACTTTTGCCATTACCTGTTTAATATTCTTCATCATTTAACAATACCTATATCAAACCATTACTGAGGGTGCAATTTTGTAAAATTACAATTAAAAGATTATAACAAATTACGATTAAATAACATTAATACACTTCTGTACTCTTGTTCTCCAAAACTATCATTTCAAACATAATTATAAAGTTTCAGAAAATTGCAATTTAAGTTTTTTTTTTAAGAAACAGTAAGCTTGTTAAATGAAAACATACTTGACAAGAAAATAGACTGACAAGAATTAGACAAAAGAATATTTAAAAATTCAAAAATTAATCTGAGTTTCTTCTTATAGTGATCTTTTTCTGTAAACTAAGGTAATAATTATTTATTAATAAGGTAATAACTATTTTTCAAGTAATAATGGAACACCTCAATATGATCTATACAATTAGCCATCAATTCTGCATCATGAAATGCTAAAAGATACACAAAATGGTTGGATATTAGCAAACAATATTTTACCAAATCTCCCCATAGGAATTGCTTAATTTTACCTGCTGCTGCTGAAGTAATAATTGATGTTGAGCAGCAAGATTCTGTTCACTTTGTCTAATTTGTTCCTGAGAAGTATCTTGAATTTGATGGAGATGTTGTTGCCAAGGAGCAGTTTGAATAGATTGGCGATTAATAGCCTGTTGAACTATTGCTTGTTGTTCCAAGCTTCTTTGTTTCTGTTTCAAAACTGATAATATAAGATGTGCACCATTAATTTGGAAGCAAAGCATGTTAGCATACAAAATGAAATTATAAATATATCTCCAGCTTAAAATAGATCCATGGTTTTTGAATATTTAAATATTTTTATAACTGTCATGTTATAAAATTTATTAAATCTTCCATTAAAAATTAAAAACTACAAATTTCAAATTAAAACAAATTTGCTTGAACCTAACAAATAATTTCAATCTTTATTTTTTCAAAACAAATTTTTGCATTTTTTTAAATATCAAAACAGAAAAAAATAATAAAAAAAAATGATACTGTTAATTATTAAAAAGATAACATTGTATGTATATATTTTAAATGTTAATAAACATTAAGAAATTAACATATACTGTATCATGTATTATTAGATATGAGCAACAAAAAATTTAAATTTTAAAGTAATATATACACATAAGGATTGAAGCATTTCTATAATTATTCAACTATTTAAAGCATAAAAAATAAAAAAAAGATTATTTTGATAAATTTAAAAAAAATGAACTACAATTTGTCAGCCAAAAGTTTCTTGCTACTAAAATTCAAGATATTTATTAATGCATTAAGAATTTTAACACTATAAAAATTTGTGATAGAAATATTTCACAGGTTAAACAAATTTTTAACATTTAAAAATATCAAAAAAAGCTATTTTTGAAAAATTTCGCTAAGCTGATGTAATAAATATAAATTTAAAACCAGAAGAATACACAAATTATTACAATTCAACTTAATTTAAAAAAGGAGAAGGAAAGGAATGTATTGTAATTTGTTACTTCATAACAAAAATATGTAAATTCATTAAAAAGAAAATATTAACCTAACATATTGAACTTAATATTAGAGCTTTTCTTTTATTTTGCTTGCTTTTCATATAATACATAAATACTTCCACAATATTTTCTAACAATATACTTCATTATTTAGTATTAAAATAAGCTGCAAACAAGATTTTAAAAGCTTACATTACTATTTTAATATTAATTTAACACTAAAGAAATTTCCACAGTTCGGGAAAAATTACGTAGACAGAAGCAACCAATCAAAGAAAAGAAAAACTACAAGTATATAAAAATCAATTATGTTTTATTTGCCATAAAGAAATAAAAGGATCATAAAATACTTACTAGCTTGCTCAGTTGTTACTCTATACTGATAATAATGGAAATAGGTCCCACCAAATAGAAATGAAAATTTTGGATTGTCTTTTTGTTTCTGCTTTGTCATATGTTCAAACTCAGGTCCATTACGAGCCACAAATTGAGCTAACTTGTCAATGATGTTTTTTAACTCTTGATCTAAGTATCAGAAAAAAGGATAAGAATAAATAAACTCTTGTCATATATTTTCTTTTTCAACACAATTATTGAAAATAAATAATTTATAAATATATTGAGCATTTCCCCCCAATTTTTTAAACTTTAAACATCAGGTTTTTTTTCATAATGCTAAATAGACTACTGTGATTATAAAATTTGTTAAGAAAAATTTGGTTCCTTTGCATAGATTGCATCATACTTACTTAAGATGAAATAATTAATCCTGTGAAAATAAATCTACACTATATTATTTGAAAATATTAGTTATAAAAATGTATAATGTAGATTTGCATTATAAAATATATTTTTATAATACATTATATATAAGCTTTTTTCATTTAATTTAAAAACATAATCCTTATCACAGTGAAGAAAATAATAAGAACAAAACATAATTTTTTTTAAAGAATTCTTTCCAATCTAAATATGAATTCATGACTGTGTACAGATATTATTGTTAATAAATAAAAACAATATAAATATGGGGAAAAAGCAATAAAAGTACATATAAAAGCATTAAATTAAATTTACAGAATAATATATTTGTAATGAATAATGCTATTAAGTTATAAGAATATTTGAATACAATATAATCATAGAAAGTACAATTAAATAAAAAAAATATTTAGTACTTTTTATAAACTAATAAAATAGTTGCATAGTAGAAACAAGTATAAGGATTATTGATAATGCATAATTATCTGTTTAAATATCCGTGCTAAATATATACTATAAAAACATGTTTTAGTTAAAAAAATTTAAAAGATCTAAAACAAAGTTAAATATATTTTATGGGCATCATTTACATTTGGTACACATGATGTCGAATTTAAGTATGCTAAAAAGAGTTAAACTTTACCGTAACTTCAGCACAAAATTATACTTAAATATAAAATAGAGCACAACAGTTTCTTAATATATTATATTAAATTATGAAATTTGCCATCTTATCAAAGCTAGTCATTTTAACAGAATTTTCAAACATGAATTACTTTATTCTATAGCTTCCAAAATTTTCTTATTACAAATGGCCAGATTGGTTTTCTTTAAAGCATAAATAAATTGTGCTTAACTGAATCAATTAGCAGAATAACAACTTTTCTTTATTTTATTTGATATTAAAACAATTTATAGTCAGATAATTAAACTATCAGATAAGTGTGTATAAATAAAAAATAACTTCATTTATATTTAAAAATATTATTATAAAAATGTTCTCCACTATTTTAGAAACATTTTCATGAACTATCAACAACAGTACCTGCTGGCATATAGGACACTTTTTCTTTGCAAATAGGTCATCAAAAATGGGGTGCATCTTATACGTCCATACTGAATTTTTGATTACATTTACTTCTGTAAATATCCTATTTTTGGAGTTATGCAATTATTTCTTATCTTTCGTGGAGCGTGGGAACATTACACTTATGCAGAGCTTAATGAAAGCACTTGTACTATCATTGACAATCAAAGCAGGGTATTTTAAAATTTCCAGTTTTTGTGAATGACATTTAAGTGTAAAATTTCTTCAGTTCAATTTTATTGAAATAAAAATTTTTTTTAGCATTGCTATAACATAGAATACAAGCTATAAATGACTTATGCTGAAGAACATAGAAATATAACATTCGTGAGAAAGTAGGCATTTTGGACCACCCTTGACTAAGAAAATGATAACATAGGAATAAGGACCTAAAGAAGAGACTCACAGTAAACAACACTTAAAGAACCCATTTAAAATTTAGGCAAAGACCAACTCAGGGCTAAGTTCTTTATCAATAAGAAGAATGATATAAACATATAAGAAGTATGATATTAATAATGCACTGGATGGTACACAAGACAATTTATCCTCTGTATCATCAAGTGATTTATTCCCAGGATTTTTTAATTTGATTTAGCTTAGTTGACCAGTTTTCTTTGTGGTTACATAATGTTTAATCTGATGTTTCTTTTAGGTGCCTGGCATTGCTTGGTTAATTGAAATACAAGTTGTCATGGAAATATGTTATTTATGTTAGCATTATTACCTGATTCTTGCCAGTTGGTTTGGTTTGTTTATCGCTCAATGGTCATTTTTTGCACACGAGGGCTAATTAGACCGGGACTACAGTTTAAAGTGGATTCTGAATCACTACAAACATCCATGCCCAATGTGGGATTCGAACCCACGAACTGTTGAACTGAAGGCAAGAGCGCTAACCATTCGGCTGATTCTAGCCAAGGCTAGATTTCATTTTCAATTATGCCTTTTAATAGTGTGCACAATTACTTGGTTAAATAAAAAGCAAGTTTCACAAAAAACATATGTTGTGCACATAACAGATTTAGCTTTATTGGTCGGTTGTCTCTAGAACTGATTGAATTATATTGTTTCTTTTTTAAGACGGGTGCCACTCCCAATTAATTTAAATCCAAGTTTTCATAAAAAATACTTGTTATTTACTGATTTGGTTTGGTACTTGCATATTATCACATTGACCATATCTGCAAAAAAATTACGTTGTTTAATGAGGAGATTTAGCACCATACAAATTGCAAATTAAGTATTTATCTATTTATTAAAATGAAAATATTAGTAAACTGTTCTGCATTTTCTTCACATTTTGATAAAGAACAATATTAAAACAAGCAAAATTATACAGCATATTATTTTGGCAAAAAAGACCAACAAAATATGAAAGAACCTTCAGTTTATTGCCCAGTTGTCTCCAGCAGTAGACTGGATATTTAGTTAATATATATATTTTAATATCTAATCTTGGTGAATATTATTTCTAGTTATCATCTTTTCAGAAGTAATAATGAAATATTCAAAATTTAAAATAGCACAAAATTGCACTGTTAAAATCGCTAAAGTGAAGAGATCCATACAGAGGGTAAAATGCGCCAAGCAGGCGATAAAGTGGTGCGATAAGTTTGTCAAACTGGTTTAACGGTTCGAATTACGTATGTATGACGTGTTTTCGTTTATTGGGTAACATGATCGCATGACAAGCGCGTTTTGTATGTAACCCTTGAAACTATTATAGAATAATATTTAATAATTCAGTTTCGATATTCGAATTTTGAAGTTTGTGTGTTGCTAGCGAAAATTAACTATGGATGAGAAAGTTTTGAACTTACGTTTTTTTTTATTTAGAGCGTGATGGTAGTAAGAAAGTAAGTATATGAATGTTTAAGTTGTGTGTATTGCATGTTAGTGTTAGAATATGTCGCTTACTGAAATTTCCTTAACGTGGGCGCCATTGCTCAGTATATTAAAATTTGAGTTTAAACAAAAAATGAAATTTGTTAACGTTCGAAATTTAGTTTTCTTGCCCGGTTGGCACTGCAGTAGGTAGCGCTACACTGATGTTTTTTTAAGGTGGGCGCCATTGCTCGGTATATTTAAAATTCGATTTTAAACAAAATGTGAAATTTGTTAATGTTCGAAATTTAGTTTTATTGCCCGGTTGGCACTGCAGTAGGTAGCGCTACACTGATGTTTTTCTTAAGGTGGGCGCCATTGCTCGGTATATTTAAAATCGACTTTTAAAAATTTCGTTTCTATTTATTAGAATTTAAAACTTCTACAGTATTTAATTATAATGAAATATTCAACTTTTTAATATTTGAAATTCTAAAAAATGCGCGATTTCAAAGCTGAAGTTCGAACGCGATCATTATTGGTTGACATCTATCGCGCGTAGTGACGTAATTTAGGTTGGTGACAGAGCTGTAGAGCGCTTGGTGCCAAAATTTGAAATCGCGCCAATCGCGTACGGGTCTGGTAACTTTTACCGTTAAAATTTGAGTACTGATATTGGAAATTTAATGAAGTAAAGCAATTTAGGTTTGCAAGATAACTGTGCAGTGCTTGGCGCAAAAGCTTAAATCCACGCCAAACTCGTACTGGCTTCGAATTTTACCCAAACAAATTTCAAATACTACTCTAACCACTGTTAGAATGTAAATTACCAAATAAAGTGTTACATAAATATAAGTCTACAAGAACGATGCGAGTTGATTCCTCGACACTGGGGGAACTGATTATAATAAATATATAAACGTTTCAAACCTGCTAGATTTAAATTGTCAAACATGTCATTTAATTCAGAGATATAACAAATATGAGTATGTTTAAGCAATAAAAAATCAGTAGTGATGATAAACATATACCTGTTATGTTTAATGATGTATTACCTAAATGAAAAATAAAAAAAAATCAATTATATATATTGATTTCTGTATAAAGTATATATTTTTTGCCAGAAGCATTTCTGGGTATTTAAACAAACGTAATAACGAAACTATTCAGAGAAACAATCATTGTATTTTTAAATTCATAACTGTTTTCTTTTACTTCACAATAAAAACGTAAGAGTAAGAAAATATAACATTTTAATAGTTAAAGAGTTCCTTATTTTTTCACTTTAATTCTCATAATACAATCAAAATCCCATACAGAATTCAATGCATATACTTTACGTACCCGGAGGAGGTTGAGGCAGATCCATCTTATTTAACACAAAAGGATTTATTATATAAATATATCAGAATAATATGAAAAATAACGTCACATCACATTAATAAAAATATAAAAGGAAAAATCCACATTTTAAAAATATAAACAAATAATTTTGTAATTAAACTTTGCTTTCTTTCAGTTCACATTGTGGTTACCAGTTGCCATACTGCATAATTTTAACAAAAAATTAATTTCTGAATAAAACAGGCTCAGAGAGCTTCGAAGGCTGCAGAATTTTGAAGCTGTACGTCTTATTTTACACATGATGAGTAATTTAAAGAAATTACTCCTCATGTGTAAAATGTAACCATAAAACAACAAATGGATGCTCTCGGTATATTGAATTTAGTATATTGAATTTCAATAAAGAATCTGAGCGATATTATTCCATGAAAATTTCTAATCGCTTGATGAATGCAGACTCCCAGAAATAAACACGAAGGAATACCATAAGTAAATTATTTGCAAATTATTTAATATCATGTCAGTTTGTTTATTTGTACCTCTTAATTTTATTATTGTTATATTATATTTTTTAGAACAAAACAAATACACTTTTGTTTTACTCATTTTATAACGTAAAAAGAGTAAAACAAAAGAGTAGACTCATTTATTATTGACAATAATCAATCAAATCAGATTAAAATTTTGAAAATCATTATAATGGGGTGGTACAGATTGTCAAATTCTGCAGACTTTAGTACCCAAACCAAATCAGTGGTTTTGAAATTTTGTTATTGCCTCTTTTCTTGTGGTTAGTTAATCGCTTGGTTTTATTAGCTATGATTTTTACCCTAGTATCAGAGGTTCAATGGTATTACAGTTGCCATTTACCGGTCTCATCGGTAACTCACTTTACACCGAATTTTTTCAGCGGTCTGTTTTCAGAAACTGATACATGAAACGGTCGCTGTATTTCTTACCGTATATTGTACACAACACCGTCGTCGGCTGCTGACAGAGTGGTCGCTAAACGGTAGCTGTAACTTTCACCATTGGATTAATCCAATGGTGAAATTTAACCTCCTTAAATTTAAGGTCACCTCCTAACTCACCTTAAATTTAAGGTGAGTAGAATCATGCGCAGACTTATTAATAGGTCTACGCATGCATGGCGGCCTTATTTGAAAATCGTTGTGTTTTTTACCACCTTTTTTAGTATGTTTACTTAAGATCTTGAATAATAACATTATTTTTAACAGTATAATTTAGTAAGTACTATATATTCTTTTAAATAAATAAGAAGTACATATCTTTGAAATGTCTAATTTAATTCTGTCATATTGTTTTTTACGAAGTTTATTTTCATTTTATGTTCGTAAACTTTTGTCAAAATAAGCATTGCAAATAATAATCTGTTTTACATAATATGAAATGTTTGTATTAAATTTCACTTTAGTTTGTTCATTTTTTTTATATTGAATATATAATATTAATAATCTACGATTTTTATGATAATTAAAAACCAGTAATCACCCTAAAGAGCAATGTTGATAATTTCTTTTGTATACTTTTGATGTATGCTATTTTTTAAATTAGTTTTCTTTTTTGTTATTAGCATTAATATGTAAAACTTCGCCATGAAGAGGTTAGCATTTTTAAATAAATTTAGTGATATAAAGCTTTATTCCAAAAGAAATTTCTTAAAATCTAGTCTAATGTAAAAATCTATCTTAGTGATAAACATCAGGATATATTATTATATTAAGATATTCTATAAATTGTGGTAAATACCAAATGTCTATAAGTAGTTTCTAAATTTTAATAAAACTTAAAGTTTAAATATTCTTTTACATTTGAAATGTAATCATATTCACATAATAATTAATTTTGATACAATAATTTCCATGGTTTCATAGTAAAATTAATTTTATCTTTTGCCTATTTGTAGTGGACTGTTGAAATTAGTCATGTTGAAGTCAATTTCCAGCATAGGTCAATGTATTGTTTGTGTATTAGTTATTTTTTATACTTAAATAAATGAATAACCAAGAATTTTATGCATATATTATAATATGTTTATATTTACAAATAAATTCTTCTGTTGAACAAAAAGTAAAAAAAGGTACTTTTCTATTACATCCCTGCAATTTTTTAGAAATTTTTCAAAAGCAATAATTGCAGATTTAAGGATGATAAAAAAAACGAATTACATATTTATTGTAATAAAAATTCAGTTTCGTTCTCAGATAAAGTGTTTCTATTTCACTGCATTTTTTATTTTAATATTTCTTAAACTATTTACTTCAATATATATGAATTTAATCACAAAAATAAAATGATCGAAAAAGATAAAGCTTTATTATTTTTATTAAATATTATAAGCATTAGATTGGGCTTTTTCTAAAGCTCTTTTCAAGCCTGCCCCCCCCCATTTCTGTCAGTAACACACATCAACCATTTCTTTATATATTGCTGTACATCAATATCACTGATTTCCTATTAAAATATATTGAATAAATATTGCTGTACACCAATATTTATTCAATATATTTTAATAGGAAATCAAATTCTATTCAATTATTTTTAAATATAAATATAGTTATTATATTAAAATTAATATCTGATTTGAATCAAATATAAGTTTTACATTTCAATTTAATTATTCTCGTGATTTTTATAGAAAATAATTTTAATATTAATTTTTTTGTTATTCTAATTTTATAAATTCTTTTATTCCTCGTTAAAGCTTTTAATATATTTTGCTATGATGTTGCACATTTTACTGTAATTCATTTTTTTACACAATTAAAAATTAAATATTTCTCAAATTCATTATAACCAATAACTATGTTATGTAATTAAATAATTATTTAAATGTAACATTTTTTAAAATTATAGGTAGGAACTACTTAAATTTAGTTACAAATCATCAACTACAATAGGCTTTCTTATTTTTCATTATTTTTCCTGAATAATATAATAAAAATCTATAAATTTACATTTCTTTAAAAAGAAAGCAATAACAAAAAGTGCAAATTAAACTAAATCTTTTTGCTTCATTTAATATGAATTACAAACCAAATATCCTACTTCACAGAGTCACTTTTTTAAAAATAATAGTAACTCATGAAAAATAGAGTATTTAGTTAAATGGGATATAGGGTTCAATGCATCCAACAATGTCAGTCAAGTATGAATATTTGTGTCATGAAAATTTCACTAACTTTGTATTGTGTATCTAACTTCTGCTTGACAATGAGTTGGGTTTTGCTAAAAGAAAATAATAACTTTATTAAATATCAAAAAAATACATAAAACTGAGAAATAGCATAAAAAATAATTTGAAAATTTAGTGAATTTAATTTAAAGTAAAATTAGCAAGATCAAATTCAATGCAAATACAAAAAGAATATAGGTATATGTTAAGTTTGTTACTCAAGATCAAATTAAAAATGATATAAATATGGTAGGAATAAAAATTATAATAAACATTTTCCTAAATAAATCATGCAAATATTTGAAATTGTTTTAAATTTTTAGCACTTATAAACACAAAAATATAAATACTTCAAATTACAATAGTTATCAAATTATAAAATAAAATATTCAATATTTTTTTGTGCATATGTTTCATCTAACATCCCTGTAAAGTTGTAAAAATTTATTTATTATTATGAATACATGGAAAATAGTTACATATTTATTAGTAAACATATTTAATTATTTCCAAATACAAATATTATAAATGTTAATTTTACAAGCTTTATAAGTGAAAAACTTGTCTAAATGAACAGAGCAATTTGCAATTTATAGAAAGCAAAATGTTTTAGTAATTTATTATTTATAACTTTTAATGAAATGGTAATAAATTGTTTAGTACTTGAAAATTACAATGAAGTGAAAAAAAACTGCATTCATATTCAGAAGATTTTAAAAAATACTAAGGCAAATTTTTTTTGATAAATTAAAAAATAATACAAAACATTAAAAAATGTCTTTAAACATTTCAAAAAATTTATACAACACAAATAACTTACAGTTCCATCTGATAACTTTTGTGTATAATAGCTATTTAAGTCTTTTTATTTAAAGTGCAAAGAACACACTACATCTGAAGAAGTCAATTGCTTATTAGCCCGAGGAATTGCCCGTCTCCATTTTTCAAGCAAGTTTGGATCCTAAATCAATAATACATTATAATATGCAGAATAAATTAACAACAAAGTTATAATTATATGTTTACTTATGAGTATATCAGCTTTATTAATAACAAGTTATAATTATATTTTCCTGTTTTATTTAAATCAGTGAATCAGTCACTTAAGTGATTACTTGATTTTAGCTTTTGTATTGATACTAAATTATATTTACATACAATTATATTCAATAAATACAATTTAATTCAATAAATAAAGAAGGCAATTTAAAATAAACAAGGCAATAGAGAAATATGGGGGGTAAAGTTAGATTGATATATAAATATTTGATGAATTACTTACAAGGATTTTTAAATTTTTTCACAATACACAATATCCAGAAATAAAAAAGAAAAACACAATCAACAACCTTAAATGGTTGCATTTTAATTAACCAGCAATTATTTGATTACAAAAAAGAACAAAACTAGATAATTTATTATATTTTGATAACAAAATTCAATCGCCGATTGCATCCCAGATCGCAAAAAATAATACAAATGCATACACTTTATTCATTTTACAACATAAACTAACTTATCAAGATAAAAATTATTCATGGAAAATAAAAGTAGATGAAATGTATTTTGCACGTGGTATACCTTTGGTGCACTAAAAAGGCTTGATAGTTTTTCCCCATTCCTCTTTCTTTGATTAATATCCGATTTGTAGCCGCTTTTATAGCCAGGACAAAAGCATGATTTTGGCATTTTATTATAATAAAAGTATTTAGAAACTATAAAAACAATAAGTATCAACTGTAAAATGCTACACAACACAATGTTAGTAAATTCAATCACTTGCACTTGAGAACTTGAGATGCTTTCTACGCCGCCTGGTGTCAAAAATGTTCAGGAAAGTCTTCCAAGATGGCGTGTCATTTTTTGGAAGCAGCCAATAGGGGAGTTGTCGGTCTATTATATTGGTCGTTGATCAATATCTATGATTCGGCTGTCACGGTTTCGAGTAAAAGCTACAAATAAACAAATTTTGCTCATGTAAATAATGTTAAATAAAGTAACATCAGAAACAAAGCAAGTCAACATTTTCAGTATTTCTATAATTGATAGAATTAACATTAAATTGCTTCTGTCAGAAAAAAATTACTGGGGAATGTCACAAAAATTAAATTTTAAGTTGTTAAAATATTAAAATTGAGGTTTAAATTTAGAGAAAAGAAGTTATAAAGATGATTCAGATACTATAATCAACATTTTGATCCAATGGTAAACTTGGCATTTATAAAATACAAAGGTAATCCATAAAAGAAAATAGAACTTTTTCCTAATTTTAAGTTACAAACAGATAAAACTGAAATTAATTACATAAACATAGGATGGTAAAAATATGTAATTAAAATTATGACAGAAATAAATGCAATATTACGTCCATGTGATTTGTCAGTGACTATGACTCTGAAATATTTTGATTAAATTGAATAGCAAAATTTTACATTTGATTTTAATGATATCATATTGCACTATATTAAAAATTTATTTGTACAAGTAGTTAACCTTAGAAAATTAAAAAAACAAAATGCTAACCTGTTATTAAGTTTATAACATTTTGAAGGGTGGGAAAGGGTCGCTTTACCCTTCTACTCCCCTTTTAGTCATACTGCTTTGATAAATCATTTGTCATTAGTTCCATTAGAATTCTTCTGATAACGTCACTAGAGTTTGTGCCACCTTTATTAGTCAAAACAGTCAGCTGAAAATATTAACAATATAAAATTCAAATGAAGTTTCAGTTCCCTAACCCTACTAACCATGTTATTGCTTATTTACCTGTCAACTATATAATTTTGTATAGAAACTAAATGTTTTTAAGTTTTTTTGTTATACAACTTGTTTAAATTGCTTTGAATTTTAAATTATGTAGGAAAAAAGTCCCAGAAAGATTAAAGCCTGATCAGGTTTCTGGAATTATTTCTTTAAAAAACATATTACACTAAAAATTTATTTTAAACATAGTTTTCTCTGCAAAAGATAGATCAACCCATACTTCTTCAATATCTTGATATATGAAGCATACAATTTGCATATTGTACATACATTGGCCCTAAAACGGTTTCATTATTTTGTTTTGATGTAATAATATTTGTATATTATTTTGTTATATATATTATAAAATATCTCTATCATAATTATATTAATATATTGCTTTGGCTTACTCCTTAATAATTTTTATTGATCAACTAGTAAAACAAAGAAACTGGCATTTCTTATTTTTTCATTTATTTTTGGATAGTAACTTTGTTACTCCCTAATTTATTAATTTTTTGTTATATAATGCTCACTAGATTTTTAAAATTATCTTCATTAGCTAAATAAGGATTAAAAAACTCCATATCTATAATACTTTGTAAAGGCCAAAATTCATACGCAATCCAAATTCATTCGACTTGGATTTTAATTGCTGCCTGAAGGTCTTTTACAGCCTGCTCTTTCTTCGTATGGAAAGCTAAATAGAAATATAAAAGGATGACTTTTAAAAAACTTTAATGATTATACAATTTCCTAGATAAAAACAAAAAGAATGAATATTACAGTATTGACATTAAGAGACGCTTGCCTCCGGTATTAAAACAGTTCATTTTAAAGTAACTCTCAGAATGATTTAGCTGAGATTTTTTTACCATCAATTTTTTTGCTATCACAACATTGTTTCATTATATCAGGCGAATCAAGGATTTGTTTATCATTTCTGGAAAATCTGCCAGTAGGAATAAATAAAGATGACCCCTCTGAATAAAATTTTTGCCTCAGAAAGGGATTCTGACAGATTATAACTTTCTAATATTGAAGGTTTCTTCAAAGTCGATATCAGTGATTTGGAAGGTGCTTCAGAATCAGATGATTCTGAAGAATGTGAACCGTTTTGGCTCTTGATTTCTTGCGATTTTCACAATTTTTAGATGTTATGAGTCAGGCGCACCTTCAGCATCCCCAAGACTCTTTTGAGCTCTTTTCACAAGCTTATTATACAAAAATGAGAAAATATTAAAAAGTAAAATTATAAATATTAAAATCAAACATTAAGAAAAAATCCAGATTTTAGAAGAAAAAATTATTAATCTCCTTATTAAATAAGACTTAAAGACACAGAATTTTTCAAAAATGTAATCTTAAATTCCTGAAAATTAATTAATGTATACAACTGTGACTTAAGTATGTACAAATCATAGCTAATAAATGTAAAGAATAACTAACCACGAGAAAAGAGGCAACAAGAGACTTTTAGCCAATTTTCTCATTGGGATCTCTTTAAAAACTTCAAAAGAACTTCGAATTTGGTTTGGTGCCGTTTAAGGAGGCCAGTAACACATTTCCACATCAATCCCATTTGATGCGGCAACACCACGTTTTTATCATACGTTTTCTCAATGAATTCCATAACTTGAAAGCTATGGGAAAAATATTGAATAAAATTTGGAATATTTCATTAATAAACTCTGTTAGTGGTTTCGGGATTAGTAATTTTTTATTGCAAAAACAGATTGTCGTTGGCCATTTTGTTAAAAGATACCTTTGTTTTACATTCTTTAAATCAAAATTTATGTAAAAACAATGATTCACTTTAAAGCTGAGATATTTGAAAAAATTATGAAAAACACAATATTTGTTATATAACATGCAAATTTTTGTGATATCCAGTCAAGGCACTTTAATCCTTTCTTTTTAAGAAGAGTATGATTAAGTTTAAAATACCTTATTTATTAATTAATCTTTTAATATTTTTTTAAATTATTCTATTTTTAAAATATTTAATAAAGTATTTTTTCATGTTTCAAGTTTTAGTAAACTGGAAGTGTTGATCCTTAATGATTACAAAATCAAAAATGGAATTACTATTTATAATTTTGAGAGCTGCTTTCAAAAATTTCTATAAGTTTGAAAGCAAGCCAAGAAATCATTACTGCATATTATTTACCAAGTTTTATGTACCACCATTTTCATTTTCTGATGCGAATTAATGGTAAACTAGCAATTAATCACCCCTATTACACAAGATTATAAAAATAGATATGAATTAAATTATGCATATGACGATAATTGTACTTACTCTGTAAACATAACTTAATACTTTCTTATCAAAATACGAATTTGATCTTGACACCTTAAAAGGTGTCAAGACGTGTTTATCTATTACTAATTTTGTGAGAATGATAAAGAGTAACCCAATCAAAAATTTAGTCCTCCAGTTATAAAATACTCTCTAATACTTAAAAAAAACATATATATATATATATATATATATATATATATATATATATATATATATATATTACTTTCTGTTTAATATAAGCATTTATCTGTACCTTGATTATCTCTTGAATACATACATAAAATTCTAGGTTATACATTTAAACATAAAACTAATATTGATATGCAAAGTGTACAATCTTGTAAATAAAACATAATGATGTAATTGCTGCAATTCATTATAAATAGGACTTTAAAATTTTAATTAGTTTTATCGTGTAATAAATCATAAAAATTATTGTATCAAAATTATTTACTAAACGAATATGATTAAATTTCGAATATACAAGAAAAATAATTGAAAAATTTTAAAGTTTTATTAAAATAAATAAAATGTCTCTTTTTACTAAAAACTAATTAATCCGGGAACAATTGTTTAATGTATGAATAATAGGAAAGAAAACAAAATTTCTTTATATGGCACAAGTACACCTTTACACATTTCATCAATGAAAGACCATAATTTGTATTCGAAAGTTTCAGACACCAAAAATATTTGAATATTAGTAGATTCAGATGGAATTTCATAGAATTCTTTAAAGGCCTTAAATGATCTACCAAGTATCATTAATGAATTATTTTCACTTACGATTATATCACGAATTTTAACAATGTTGCCATCATTTATCATGACATAATTATTACCATCTGTATCTTTAAGTGTGAAATAAGGCCCTTTTAATTTTAAATAGCGCTGCCCAGCTATACTAAGATTTATCATTAACGATGATGGCTTAAGAGATACTAACTGTACAATTTCTAAATTTTTAGAAATATCTGTTAATTGTATGTCATTTAATTCCTTGTATCTCTTATAAACTTGCTGAGGGTTTTTTTTTTTCGATGATCTAATCAGCTGTTTCAACTTCCCTAAATAATTTTCAAACTGAAAAGCACTAAAATTATCTAAGTGTGGTCATACATTTTTACATCTTCAATAAGATGAGATAATGCATGGATATTATCACTAAAGGGTAGAGAACCGTACAGAGGGTAAAATGCGCCAAGCAGGCGATAAAATGATGCGATAAGTTCCCCAAACTGGCTTAAAGGTTCGGATTACGAATGTTTGACGTGTTTTCGTTTATGAGGTAACGTGATCGTGTGACATGCGCGTTTTGTATGTAACACTTGAAACTATTACAGAATAATCTTGAAGCATTGAGTTTCGATATTCGATTTTTGGAGTTTGTATGTTGCTTGCGAAAATTAATAAGTATGGATGAGGATATATTGATTTTACGTTTTCGCGGAGTACGTATGGAGAAAGAATCATCGGGAAAACATAATAGAATGTTTTTTAGATGCGATAAAAACGATATATTCGTCGAAAATTAAAGATTCGGAGAGCGATGAAGATTAGGTGAGTTATTTTGTTTTTCATTGCAATTTTATTCATATTTAGAAACTAAAGTTTTTATAAAAATGAATGTTTCCATAAGTAAATGAATGTTTAAGTTGTGTGTATTGCATGTTAATGTTAGAAAGTGCCGCGTACTGAAATTTCTTTAATGTGGACGTAACTGCTAGATATATTCGAGTTTAAACAAAAAGTGAAATTTGTTAACGTTAGAAATTTAGCTTTATTGCCTGGTTGCCACTGTAGTAGGTAGCGCTACAGTGATGTTTTTTCAGGTGGGCGCCATTGCTCGGTATATTAAATATCGAATTTCAATAAAAAAATGAAATTTGTTAACATTAGACATTTAGCTTTATTGCCCGGTTGCCACTGTAGTAGGTAGCGCTACACTGATGTTTTTTTTAAGGTGGGCGCCATTACTCGGTATATTAAAAATCGAATTTAAATATAAAATGAAATTTGTTAATTTCAGCATTTCTTAACCTGCAAGAAAGAGCACCTTTACATTAAGAAGAAATTAATTTTCTTACAACACCTAAACAGACAAGATGCATGTAATCCACAGGAAAAATTTGCTTATTATACCAATCTTTAAAAGGGGATTCTCCAGTAAAATGGCATATCGAAATAAGAATCATCGTTTCTCAAAGGAGCATTGATTTCTGGATAATTCATTCTTTGATACTATTTACCTTTTTGTGAACATTTATCACAACCATAATAACCAATAAGCAATTTAGCCAGGTAACAGAAGCTGTTGCTGGTGTATCACAAATTACTGCATTATTAAAAAATTTAATTTTTTACCAGAAATTCCTAGACCAGCATAACAAATTTTTAGATCTGTAATTAATTCTTCAAGAAATTCATTGCATTAGGTTTTCTTTTTTAACAAAGTAAATATTAATGAGAAAAGGTTTACCTATGGTCCCAATAATACTGCCTAGTATTGGCCAAAACTATTATGATAAACTGCTATGCTTAGGCAATCCACAAATATGTAAATTTAAATGTATAACATAATCTTTAGTTTTCAATCCATACTTAAATTTTTGGGCAATAATAGTTTTTAAATTGAAATGGATATATTCATCTTCTGGCATTTTTGTTACAGGAGCACATGTAGGCGTATTAACCCATACAACACAATTTCGTCCAGTAAACGTCGATATGACATCATCAGCGGGATGTACTCTAATCCAGTAGACGTCTCTTTTTGGTCCAGTTTAGATCCATGGCACGTCAAATATTCACCCATTTTACGTCCACTATACGTCTACGAGACGTTGCCAGTGGATGGTTCATGGACGAAATTTAGATGTATTCATACGCACTGCTATACCAGGTAGTTTTATGGATGTATTCTAGATGTGCGAAGATTTTGAAATAATCCCTCATCTATCTTAGTGGCTCATATATTTTTGTCCATTAGACAATGAGAAAATTATTTTTAATTAGCTTGTTACTTATGAAATTGCTTTAGCATCACATTTTCCTTGATTTTTGACAGATTTACGGTTCAAGTTTAGTTAATGTAATAAAATTCTCACAATTGATAAATTAGCATTATTTTTATGCTCATTATTTTATAGTTATCCTTTTGAAAATTTAGTTTCTTATTGTTTAAAATAAAACGATTCTTTTTTCTTTGGAAAAGTTAAAATTACCTCTAAAAAGTTTCCAGTGAATGCATAAATATATGAATTACTATTATAACTAGTGAGTAAAAATAAAATAGTCAAGGATATTTTTATTAGTAGAGTGTAAATTTTTTTATTTTAATATCAGGCAAATTATTTTTCTTAGTTTATTTTTTTAAATTAATTTTGTAGTAAGAGAAATCTATAAGAATTATTTATTTCTCAGCCTAATATTTAAATTAATTAGATATAATTTCAACAATGTCTTTTTTTTTGTAAAAGATAAAAGAGAAACTTTTATTTAACTAAAATTTTCCACTCAATTGAATATTCCAAATTATTATGACAAAAAAATTTTGAAAATTACTTATTTCATTGTTAAAAGCTGAATTATGTTTCTTTGTAAAAGTTAAAATTTGTTTAAGAAAACATTCCAGCTAGAGAGTGTAAATCTTAATTCAAGAAAAATGTAAAAAACGAATAGAATTTATTTTTAATGCACACTATTTTTATTCTAATTATTTACATTATACAGAAATATTAATTAACTGAAATTTTGATTCTTTCATTGATAAATCTTGCTTTTGCATGACATAACCAGTTCATTATCGCAGTTTCCATTTCACCATCGGTTGTCTTTGAATACTGTGGAGTTCGCCACACAGCATCTGAAAATAAAGTACATTTAAAATAATTAACAATAACGATTAACATTTTCAGATCAATAACCTCAGACAAAATAATAGTAAAAATCCAGAAGACAGTTTTCATCAATATTTAATTTATTTCTTATCAATCTGATTACTACATAAAACTGATTGGATGTAAATCTCATTAGTAAAAAACAGCGTAAATTAATCAGAAAAATGTCAAAAATTTCCTTCCATAATTTAAGACATTAAGTAACTTTATAATAACATTGTTTGAAATATTTATATTTTAATTCAGTAAATGTTTTAAATATCTAATTAGCAATTCAATTTCTGAGAAATATCAGCTGTGTAAATATGGTAACCTTTGTGTTTGATTAAATAATTAAAATTACAAAATGTTTAAATATGTTACAAAAACCTTCAAATTATCAGATGGAATTGAACATTACTTTTATAATGAAAACAGTGCTTAAGTAATCAAACAGAGAATTGAATTTATATTGTACCGAGCTCCACGGGTTCGTGTTGATTGAAAGTTGAATAAAGCGACCACTTAATGAACACAAGACTTTTATTCGTAAGAACCTCACTAAATAAACGAAATTCCCGCTGTAACAGTCACAATTATACAGCTACAATTCGTCGGATATAATAAGAAACAGCTTCCAATCACAGGTCTCAAATACCTCAGACAGAGAACAACTAGCAGTCACAACTAATCGTCTTCACTCACTGACTGTCTTCACAAAAACTCTTCCATGTCGGGCTGCGGTATTTATACCTGACTTGGCGGAGAAATCTACCAATTTCGCCAAGATTCTGGAAGCTTCTAGGCTATCTCGAAAAATATTGGTCCTAGAGCTTAGGTGATGGATGTTTCCAGAAGTATCGATTTCTCGCCAAGTCGCCAAAAATCTCGCCAACCGTCGCCAAGTCACCAAGAATCTCGCCAACTGTCGCCAAGTCGCCAAATTATTAGGAAATCCGCTTTTAAAAGTACAACACGTCTAAATACCGCAATTTTTGCCCAAAATGTGAGAATTTCCGATCTGTCTGAGATATTTTAAGACAAATATAATCATTATTTATAAATTTGTAACATTGCCCCCTCTCAAGGACTGCACGTCCCGGGCAGTACAATCCCCTGATAGGAGGCCAAATTTAATATAAGAGAATTTACATTTCAAGATGATACAGAGCACATTACATACACAAGCAACTAAAAATACAAGAAAATAGAAAAGATTAAAATTATCTATACTATTTACAAAGAGACCATGGTCTACTAATTTTTACTCTACATTACGATAAGGAGCTAATCTATCATAATGTACTACCTTTGGTTTTGAAGAAGATGATTTCCTTATACGAACCACGACGTCGTTCAGTCTTTTTAGGACTGTGTAGGGACCTTCCCAGTTGGCTTGCAACTTTGGAGAAAGTCCTTTACGTCGAATCGGGTTCCACAACCAAACTTTGTCACCTTCTTGAAATTCATGTCCTGTCGCTCTTGTGTCATACCTTGTCTTCATTCTTTCGGTCGTCAGGTTGATTCGGTCTCGAGCGAATTTATGGACATCTTCAAGACGTGCCTGAAGGTCTTGAAGGTATTCCTCTGGCGATGAAGATGTATTCGGAGGACGACCAAACTGCAGATCACAAGGGAGACGAAGTTCGCGACCAAAGAGCATCTGTGAAGGAGTATATCCGGTAGTCTCATGGACAGCACTGCGATATGCAAGCAGAAACAGCGGTAGCTTCAAATCCCAATCTTGCTGATTTCTGGAAACCATAAGTGAGAGATTATTCAAGATGGTTCTGTTAAATCTCTCTACCATGCCGTCCGATTGTGGGTGTAGTGGCGTGGTCTGCGTCTTGTCTATTCCGAGAATTTGACACATTCCTTTAAACACAACAGAGGTGAAATTTGTCCCTTGATCAGAATGGATTTGTAAGGGTGTGCCGAATCTGGAAACCCATTGATGCACTAGAACCTCGGCTACTGTAGTCGCCTCTTGATCGGGGATTGCAAACGCTTCAGGCCACTTAGTAAAGTAGTCCATGACAACTAGTATGTATTTGTTGCCATTTGAGGATCGTGGTAAAGGACCCAAAATGTCCAATGCTATCCGCTCAAAAGGTGCTCCTACGTTGTACCGCTGCAACCTTCCTCGGCTACGTTTCTTCGGTCCTTTACGTGCCGCACAGTCATCACAAGATTGGCACCATTTCTCTACATCTTGTCTCGTTTTGCTCCAATAGAAGCGTTCTCGAACTTTCTGTAGAGTTTTCATTACTCCAAAGTGGCCTCCAGTTGAGCTACTATGCAATTCTTTCAAAACATCTGAAATTCTTGATTTTGGAAGAACAAGCTGCCATTTGAATTTACGTCCATCATCGGATTCCCATTTCCTGTATAAGACACCATTTCTTATATGGAGTGAGTCCCAAAGAGCCCAATATTGTTTAGTCGCAGGACTGTAGGTGGAGATATCCTGCCAACTTGGTTTCATACTGGAAGATTCTTTTAATTCTAAAATTGGATTTATATCTGAATCTTCTTTTTGGGCTTCTCTAAGTCCTTTATCACTCCATGGGTCTGGTTTCGGTGGAGGTGAAACAGTAACTTGGCGTACCGAAGGATTTATTAACTGACAGTTCTTCTCTACTCTAGAACAATATCGGCAGCTTTCATTACACGGCTTCCTTGATAGTGCATCAGCATTTCCATGAAGAGTTCCTTTGCGATGACGTATTTCAAAGTCAAACTCCTGGAGTCGTTGAATCCATCTGGCTACCTGTCCTTCTGGATTTTTAAAATTTAAAAGCCAGGTTAAAGATGCATGATCTGTCCGGAGCAAGAACTTTCTTCCATAGAGATAATGGTGGAAATGTTCTATTGCTTTGACGATTGCCAGCAATTCCTTCCTGGTTGTACAATAATTCCGCTCCGGTTTTGATAGGCATTTACTCCAATAAGCAATGACATATTCTTTATCATCAATTTCCTGCGACAAAACAGCTCCGATATTTTCGTTGCCGGCATCCGTATCTAAAATGAATAATTTTTCGGGCTGGGGATATACAAGAACGGGCGAAGATGTCAACGCCTCCTTCAGTTGTTTAAAAGCTTTCTCACATTCATCTGTCCATAGAAATCTCTGTTTAACTTCTGTCAACTTGTGAAGAGGTCTGGCAATACTTGAAAAACCCTTAACAAATTTCCTGTAATATGTGCATAGTCCAAGAAAACTTCTTAATTGGTGGACATCTTTTGGACGACTCCAGTCCTTAACTGCGGAGATCTTTTCAGGATCTGTTCTTACACCTTCAGCAGAGATAATGTGTCCCAGATAGCTTACTTCACGTCGGAATAAATTACATTTACAAGGATTCAGCTTCAGGTTGGCCATTTTTAATTTTTCCAGCACCTTTCGGATGTTTCTTAAATGGTCTTCGAATGTGCGCCCTACAATAATGATATCGTCCAAATATACCAAACAGGCTTCGTAGGAAAGTCCTCGTAATACTGTCTCCATCAGGCGCTCAAACGTTGCAGGTGCATTGCAAAGCCCAAATGGCATAACCTTGAACTGCCAAAGTCCTTGTCCTGTGGTGAATGCAGTCTTTTCTCGATCCTCAGGATGTATCTCTACTTGCCAATAACCACTCTTGAGATCCAAAGTCGAAAACCATTGTTTTCCGGATAAAGCATCAAGTGTATCGTCAATCCTAGGAATAGGGTAACTATCTTTTTTAGTGATGTTGTTTAACCGACGATAGTCAACGCAAAATCGGGTAGAGCCATCTTTCTTCCGAACTAAAACAATAGGCGAAGCCCAAGGACTCTCTGATGGCTCAATAATGTCATTCTGCTGCATTTCCATCAGAAGATTATCCACCTCTTCCTGCTTAGCGAATGGCAATCTTCTCGGATGTTGTTTAATGGGTGGATGATTTCCTGTATTGATTCTGTGCTGCGTCAATTTGGTTCGCCCAACATCATCTGATTTCTTGGAAAAGAGATCTCCGAATTCTAATAATAGATTTCTTGCAGCATTCCTCTGTTTATCATCTAACTCTGCACTCTGAAGGAGTTCATTAATTAGAGTGTCAGGAGGCTCAGATATTGTGGTTTGACAATTTCGGTTAATACAGGTCACTGGAGTGCAAGTCGCCAGCACTTCTCCTTCTTTTATTAGTTTTACCTTATTGCTTAGATTAGCAACTCTTACCGGGATTACATTTCGTGAAAGGTCGACGAGGGAAGAAGCCACTAGTACTCCTTTAACGCTATTGTCGGAATCTGGATATTCAGTCAATCCATAATGAAAATTATTATCTTCTGAAAGAGCTCCGGACACTATTGTCTCAGTTCTTGGTGGTAATGTTATTTCACTCTTTGCAGTTATATGATGGACTGTTTTAATATCTGAATATTTCGTCTTAAAAATCGCTATGTCTTCAGAACATGAGTGTAGTTCATTATTTTTAAAATCTAACTTGAAATTGTTTTCTTTGAAGAAATCCAATCCGAGAATAAATTCGTCATTTATATCAGCGACATATGCCATATGATGGTACACGGCATTACCAAATGCAATGTTTAGATTGACTTTTCCATACACTTTAATCTTATCACCTGTCACAGTTTGGAGGGTAATGCAGGGCGGCGTCCAGATGAGTTTCTCACCAAGTTTGCGAGCCAAATCTGTCCTAATGATAGTTACGTTGGCTCCAGTATCGATTATCATTCTGCAGGGAACTTCGTTGACATGTCCCATAACGAAAAGTCCGTTGTCGCCGCCACTTACGGAAGAAATGTGAAACAATTTGAAATGGGGCTTCTGACTCTCTGGACATCTCCGCCCCGCGAGATGGCCACATATTAGTTTCCCTGCTGTGGTGGAAGATCATTTCCACCATCTTTTCGTTTCGGGCAGTCTCTATGGACGTGTCCGACTGCACCGCAAGTCCAACACTGAATCTTCATGTTTCTGCCACCTTTACTCAATTCTAGGCTACGGACTTTTCGCCGCAGATCTGCAATTTGCTTTCTTAGATTACAGTCCGTATCAGTAGTAGAGACGGCTCTGATTGAGTGCCGGTCTTTACGCGCGGCCTGCTGGGCAGCCTCTATCTTATGTGCGTAGACAAGGGCAGATCCGATATCTTTGACATCGGCGAGTCTAAGTGTTTTCTGTATCTCCGGATCCCGCACACTATCGATGAAGTGATGGAGAGCCAGATCTTGACGTATCTCAGCTGGGCAGTCCGAAAATGCTAGATGGGAAAGTCGCTGAATATCGGCAGCCAATTCTTGCAGACTTTCACCCGCTTTTTGATAGCGGGACTTTAACTGTAGTCTGCTATATTCTTTAGTGCACTTATCTCCAAACCGCAGCTCAAGCGCACTCGATAGGGCTTGGAAATCGTGCCTCTGCTCCTCCGGAAGCGTCTCGAGGATGTCAGCCGCGTCTCCTCTTAAAGAAGCCGCCAGGTGAAAAGCTTGGGCTCGGGGATTCCATCCATTAGCTTCCGCTACCATCATAAACTGGGTCTTGTATACTTGCCAGGATGATTTCCCATCAAATGTTGAGAGTTTAATATTGGCTAGGGAAGGCACAAATGTCACGTTGGGTTCCTCATGTTTGTTTGACATTTGCTTCTCCAAGCTTTCAATCTTCTTATTCATATTGTCTAATGCTTCTTCAACGTTTTCTTCTATCTCCAGAACTTTAGTTTCAACTGAAGTTACTTTATCTTCCATTGCATTCATCTTCTCCTGAATGATGTTGGAGAATTCTTCTTTAACACTTACAATGTCCTTCTTAAGTTCCTTTTTAAGCTCCTCCTGTCCAGATTTTATCTCTTTCATCACCTCGGTTTTAATCTCTTCTTGTCCAGCTTTCATCTCTTCTTGTCTAGCTTTCATCTCTTCTTGTCCAGCTTTCATCTCCTCCTGTCCAGATTTTATCTCTTTCATCATCTCGGTTTTAATCTCTTCTTGTCCAGCTTTCATCTCTTCTTGTCTAGCTTTCATCTCTTCTTGTCCAGCTTTCATCTCTTCTTGTCCAGCTTTCATCTCAGCCATCTGCTCCGCTAATTTTTCGAGAAGACTTTTCATTAAATCCATATCCATTTTTCTTGTGACACGCTGCATCAACTCTTCAACCCCGATTCTGACACCAGTTGTACCGAGCTCCACGGGTTCGTGTTGATTGAGAGTTGAATAAAGCGACCACTTAATGAACACAAGACTTTTATTCGTAAGAACCTGACTAAATAAACGAAATTCCCGCTGTAACAGTCACAATTATACAGCTACAATTCGTCGGATATAATAAGAAACAGCTTCCAATCACAGGTCTCAAATACCTCAGACAGAGAACAACTAGCAGTCACAACTAATCGTCTTCACTCACTGACTGTCTTCACAAAAACTCTTCCATGTCGGGCTGCGGTATTTATACCTGACTTGGCGGAGAAATCTACCAATTTCGCCAAGATTCTGGAAGCTTCTAGGCTATCTCGAAAAATATTGGTCCTAGAGCTTAGGTGATGGATGTTTCCAGAAGTATCGATTTCTCGCCAAGTCACCAAAAATCTCGCCAACCGTCGCCAAGTCGCCAAGAATCTCGCCAACTGTCGCCAAGTCACCAAATTATTAGGAAATCCGCTTTTAAAAGTACCCAAAATGTGAGAATTTCCGATCTGTCTGAGATATTTTAAGGCAAATATAATCATTATTTATAAATTTGTAACAATATATTAGCACTTACATAAATATCTTTCATTAAAAAAATTTTTTTATAAGAATTTTATTTTTTCATCATTTTTACAAAAGAAAACTTTCAATGACATGCTTATTCACACACAAACATTGCACTTACCAAAACTAACTACTTCATATTTAGTCCATTAAAGGATTTCTTATCCCTCGCATCAAAATAACTGAACTCAGGTACAAGTTCATTGGTCATCAATGTTTTAATGATGCTTATGGTGCAATTCCTGGAAGAAGTTCCCCCAGACAAACATAAAATGTGGCACTGAAACAAAACAAATAAAAATATAAATATTTTATAATTAGAAACATTTTATAATTTAAATTTGAAATTACTGTATTAATTTTGGCAACATCCATTCATTATATAGTCAATAATAATTATTATTTACAGCATGAAATTCACATAAGTTTTAGAAAAATAAATCTAATACATTCCTACATTTAATAAAGCATTTATACGAGATTTGTCCGGGAAATACGTATAAAAGTTGAATAATAACTTTATTTTACTGTTTGCAGTCACCGCCAGGTGGCACTACTGCTGCAACCAATCCCATCAACGCTCAGTTCGATTCAGACTGCTCTGTGGGTAAGTAGGAGTGTGCGGCTGCTTGTTGAAAGTTACCCTTTTTCACCTGCCGTCGGCATGGAGCTCTCTCTGATTGAGGAACAGAGCCAAAGTGTGAACGGAAATTTTTACGTTGAAGTTGTAGCGATCGCACATACAACATTAAATCCAGTATATTCCACCAGATGGCAGCAAAATACCAGGGATCTCACAAGAGATGTCAAATCCAACATAGACACCAGATGGCAGTACCGCACCAGTGATTCAGGGAAAAAAAAACGAACTGTCAATCGGACTGTTGACTCCGACCGAAGCTGTCGTCACTATCGCGCCCTATATGTATCACATTTGTATATAGTGTTAATTAAATATCGTTTATGTTTATAACCTTCTGATGGATCTTTTTCGTTTATTGACTTTAGTTTAAGATGTTATCGGGACGATAGATCGTGCATACTACAATTAGCCAAATTGTTGACTCTTAGAAGATAGAACACGTGCATTTATTCTCGAACCGAAAAGCATTCGCTTCCACGGACAGTTAGTTATCCATTTCGATCGTGTAGCTGCCTTCTAATCTGATAATATATAATCTTTCAATGGCTCGCCATATCATCGTACGTGAAATATTCATCATTATTTCGACTGAAAATTAAGGAATTTGTGAATTACGACAGATCGCCCTCACCGATGAAAATACTCGTGCTGGTGCCAAACTGTTTTCGTTTTAGCGGACAATACTGTTTTACTGAACGTGTTTGTGCTCTACTAAAGGTGCTTTATCGTTGCCGACATCGTTATTTATATATATTTTTGTGTTTCTTACCGTTTGAATTCCATGCGTACTTCAATCATCTTAAGTAAGTTCGTTCCATTCTTTTCATTTTTTCATTATTGCCATCGGATCGTTAAACGCTAATTTATTTCATTCCATATTTTGCTATCCATTTTTATTGTTTGTGTTATTTTTAATGCCTTGCTATTTTTTTTCTATTCCTTTGTTTCATTGTGTTATATTACAAGTTACATATTCGCATTTTCTATTGATTGCTTAAAATTGTTGCTTTTTTTTAATTCATAATTTTTCATAATTGTATTGCATCATATGTACTTATTGGTAGCAGTCTTAATTTCCTTTCCTACATTTTGATTACCTTTTGATCATTGTTGTTAAGGTTGTCCCTGGGAAATTCATTTTTTTCTTGTGTTCTGATTTGTTTCTTGTATAATTTCTTGTGGCTCATTCCTATATTTCGTATCACCATGAGTGACGACGAGGTCGAAAAACAGGCTAGTGTGTCTCGTGTTTCTGTCAAACCCCCACCATTTTGGAAAGCAAATCCAACCTTATGGTTTGCACAGCTCGAGGCACAGTTCTCAATTTCTGGCATTACTGAAGATTCAACCAAATTTAACCATGTAATTTCTGCGGTTGAATCTGACGTGCTCAATACTGTTTCTGACATTGTCTTGCAGCCTCCGACCAAGGATAAATACAAAAACCTTAAAGCTCGTCTAATAGACTTGCATTCAGAAAGTGAAGAATCCAGACTCCGCAGACTTTTGCAAGGCCTCGAACTTGGGGACCAACGCCCCTCACAATTGCTTACCCGTATGCGTTCCCTTGCTGGCGCAACGGCAGGAGAAGCTATTTTACGATCCTTGTGGCTTTCCAGACTTCCTACAAGCACGCAAAGCATTCTTGCTGCACTTAGTGATGATCTCCCTCAACTTGCCGCAGTAGCGGACAAAATTTCAGGCCTCACTAATGCTTCAATCATAAATTCCACAAGCTTGCAACCATCTCCTCCGACGAGCACCCTTGAAGCACAAATATCGCAATTGACTAAACAAGTGAGCGAACTCTCAACCATTGTTCATCAAAACGCACGTTCTAGGCAAAATCAGCGCCACTATAGAAATAACAGCAGGCGACGTAGTCCATCCAGGGGACGGAACCGCCAATACAAAGAGCCCTCCAATAATTTATATTTTTACCATACAAATTTTGGATCAAAAGCTAAAAAGTGTACACCACCTTGCTCCTTCCGTTAACCGGAAAACTAGCATCGCGGTCACAGGAAGCCACGATGGCTGACCGCGGCACTTCCCGAATTTATGTGGTCGACAATGCCCTAAACATGAGATTTCTTATTGACACTGGGGCTGACGTGTCCGTCATTCCTCGCCCTAAGAATTTTAATACCCAAAGAGAAAAACTGACTTTATATGCAGCTAACAACACTCCTATTCCAACTTACGGAACGAAGTTATTAACTCTCAACTTAAACCTACGAAGATCATTTTCCTGGCCTTTTATAGTCGCTGACGTCTCAAATCTTATCATTGGTGTTGACTTTTTGAGACACTTCAACTTACTTGTCGACGTCCGGCGCAGGCAACTTCTGGACCCCACAACCAACATCTCGGTCACAGGAAAAATTTCTACGGAGCCACTTCAGAAAGTTATGTTAATAACTGAATCTTCAAAATACCACAAACTTTTGTCTACTTATCCCGCTCTTCTAAACACCTCGGGTCGCAATGGTGATAGGCCCAGTTACGAGGTATATCACCATATTGAGACCACCGGCCCTCCAGTTTTTTCCAAGCCCAGACGTCTCAGCACCCCTCTCCTAAATTCGGCAAAGGAAGAATTCCAATTCATGCTACAACAAGGCATCATCCGTCCATCCAAAAGTCCTTGGGCAAGTCCTTTGCACATGGTTCCAAAGAAAAGCGGTGACTACAGACGCCTGAATGCTGTCACAGTTCCGGACCGCTATCCTGTCCCACACATCCAGGACTGCCCACATCTGTTAGCTGGGCGGAAAATTTTTACCACTCTCGATCTCACACGCGCCTACAACCAGATCCCTGTTTTTCCTGACGACATACCAAAGACGGCGGTGACGACACCTTTTGGACTCTTCGAGTTTGTTTTTATACCATTTGGCCTCCGAAACGCTGGGCAGACCTTTCAGAGATGCATTAACAATGCTCTTCAAGGTTTAGACTACTGCATTGCCTACCTTGATGACATCCTGATCGGTTCTACAAATGAAGAGAAACACATTTCTCACTTGAAAGAAGTCTTTAATTGCTTGCACACTTCGGTTTCACACTCAACCCATCTAAGTGCATCCTCGGCCAATCAGAAATCAAATTCTTAGGTTGTCTGATCACCCAAGACGGGGTTCGCCCACTTCCTGAAAAAGTTGAAGCCATATCATCTTTCCCAAAACCCCAAACTGTGGCCGAGCTTCGACGTTTCTTGGCCATGATTAATTTTTACCGAAGATTCTTACCAGCAGCCGCCCGCCGACAAGCTCCTCTCACTCATTTCCTAAAAGATAGCAAGAAGAAGGACAATCGCCCAGTTGTGTGGTCCGAGGAAGCTAGCGCAGCTTTCGAACGCTGCAAAGAGGACCTGATTCAAGCCACTACCTTGTCTTATCACACAGATAATGACAAACTCATTCTTGCAACCGATGCTTCAGATATGGCCATTGGCGCCACTCTGCAAGCTGAAACTCCACACGGCATCAGACCCCTCGCCTTCTTCTCAAGGAAGCTCACTTCTACGGAAACTCGATACAGCACATACGATAGAGAACTTCTAGCCGTCTATGCAGCTGTGAAACATTTTCGACATTCCTTGGAGGGACGACAGTTCCAGATCCAGACAGATCACAAACCTCTCACCTTTGCCTTTACTACAAATTCCTCATCCTCTCCAAGACAACTCAGGCAACTGGACTTCATCGCACAGTTCTCCACCGATATTAAACATGTCAAGGGATCGGAAAACGTCGTGGCAGATACCTTATCACGCATACACGACATTACCATTCCTTCTGCCATTGACTTCTCGTCCATCGCAGCAGCACAGGAGAATGACCAAGAATTACAGGCACTTTTGTCGAATCCTAGTGCCAGCAGTCTCAACTTTCAACCCTTGAAGTTAGACCCACAAACTTCAATCTTTTGTGACACATCTCAAGGAACTGTTCGCCCTTATCTACCTGCATCCTTCCGGCAACCTGTTTTTCAGCAACTCCACAACTTGTCACACCCTGGCATACGGGCGACGAAAAAACTTATTCAACAGCGATATGTATGGCCATCTATGCTCAGTGATATAACTGCCTGGACTAAGGCATGCCTCTCTTGCCAAAAGTCCAAAGTTCAGCGTCACACAAAGAGCCCGATCCAAAAAATTCCTGTGCCAGACAAGCGTTTTGCTCATGTCCACATCGACATTGTTGGACCGCTATTACCATCAGAAGGCTCAAGATATATTCTGACATGCATAGACCGCTTCACCCGGTGGCCAGAGGCAATTCCCATAGCAGATATCACTGCTGACACGACTGCCAGAGCCTTCTATAATCATTGGATAGCACGTTTTGGTGTTCCCGAACTTGTTACTACTGACCAGGGGCGACAATTCCATTCGAATCTCTTCAAAGCACTCACCAAGTTACTTGGAATTCAGCGCATCAGGACGACTCCGTACCATCCGTCATCCAACGGAATCGTGGAGAGATGGCACCGCAGTCTTAAGCAATCGCTCATGGCTCATATGTCACAGTCACAGCGTTGGACCGAAGCCCTGCCGACTGTCATGCTCGGTCTACGTTCTGTTTTTAAACCAGACCTGCAATCGACTTGTGCAGAGATGGTCTATGGAACCACCATTCGCCTTCCAGGTGATTTTTTCAACCCAGCATCGGTTAGGCCATCACCGGATACTCCTGACCATTCATTCTTACAAGATCTTAAAGAGCAGATGTCAAAGCTGTCACCAACCCCTGCATCGAGACATCTCTCTTCCACGCCTTCCTTTTTTGTACCGTCAGAACTCTCCTCATGCACTCATGTTTTTGTGAGGCATGATGCTGTCAAGCGTCCTCTTCAACGCCCTTACGATGGACCCTTTAAAGTCATCACTCGTCACGAGAAAACTTTTCTGCTGGACGTCAACGGTTCCCAAACCACCATCAGCATTGACAGGCTGAAACCAGCATTTCTTCTCCCACCTTCGTTCAACGAGAGTTCTAACGGGCAACAAGATGTTCCACACACTCCAAGTCCTGTTCAGAACACTACGGCTGAGACGTGTCCTGTTCCCGCTAGCAACCAACCTCCAACTGTCATCACTCGTTCAGGTCGTCGTGTACGATTTAATCTTCGATACTCCTCTTAATCGTGCATCGCACTAGGGGGGAGTACTGTGGCGATCGCACATACAACATTAAATCCAGTACATTCCACCAGATGGCAGCAAAATACCAGGGATCTCACAAGAGATGTCAAATCCAACATAGACACCAGATGGCAGTACCGCACCAGTGATTCAGGGAAAAAGAACGAACTGTCAGTCGGACTGTAAACTCCGACCGAAGCTGTCGTCACTATCGCGCCCTATATGTATCACATTTGTATATAGTGTTAATTAAATATCGTTTATGTTTATAACCTTCTGATGGATCTTTTTCGTTTATTGGCTTTAGTTTAAGATGTTATCAGGACGATAGATCGTGCATACTACAATTAGCCAAAAAGTTTTGACACGTCTCAGAGCTCGTGTGGCCCAGAGTTCAATCGGATTTGGCAAAAGGGGGCAGGTGGATGCTTCATAACGACAATGTGTCCGCTCACACGTCGCTCATTGTGCGTGACGTTTTGGCCCGAAGCTCAATCACCGTTACAGACCACCCGCCTTATTCACCCGATTTAGCCCCTTGTGACTTCTTCTTATTCCCGAAATGCAAAATGGTGCTTCGGGGGTGGCACTTGGGAGATGTGGAAGGCATCAAGGCAGAAACGACACGGCAACTGAACAGCATCACAACTGAAGACTTTCAGCAATGTTATCAAGAGTGGAAACGGCGTTGGCAGAAGTGTATCTCGTCTCAGGGTGAGTACTTTGAAGGAGACCATATTGTAATACCTGAATAATCGTAAAATAAAGTTATTATTCAACTTTTATACGTATTTTCCGGACAAACCTCGTATACATAAGAAAATAACTATTTAAACAATACAAAATCAAATCAACTATAGTATAGTAACAGCCCCATACGACACAATTTCGTCCAGTAGACGTCGATATGACATCAGGTGAATGTACTCTAATCCAGTAGACGCCTCATTTTGATCCAGTTTAGATCCATGGCACGTCAAATATCATAATACCAATTTTAGAAATGTTTATCTTTTTAATTACATATATGCTAAACCTAAGGAACTTAATTAAAGGGGAAAATATACTACTTAATCTTTTACCCTTTGGAATGGATTAAATAACTGAAATTACAAAATGTTTAAAATTTGTAATGAATCTTCAAATTAGCAAAACAAGAGTTATATTAATAGGTAAAATTTAACATTACCATTAAAAGAACAGAACTTAAATAATCAAATATAGAATTGAATTTACATATATATTAGTGCTAAATATAAATAGAAATATTATTTACTAAGGAATGTATTAAATGTTTCGATTAAACATTTTTACAACAGTAAACTCTTAAAAAATTTAATGCATGAAAGTTGCACTCAGTAGAAACAAATTGCCATGTTTTTAATCCTTTAAAGGATTTATTTTCTCTTGCTCTACATTAGTTCCAAATAAATAAGCATAAATAATACAGAAAAATTTAAAAAAAATTTTTTATTTGCTTATTTTAAATTTAATTTCATTCTCAGGTATATAAATTTGCTATTCTCATTTAACTGAAAAGGAAAACAAAATTTCGAATTTATAAATGATGTATATTTTATCTCTTAAAATACAATTCAACTTTATCAATCCAAATAATTAAAGCATAACACGACAAAAAATTTAAAATCTTATAAAAATAAAAAGTAACTACTTATAAAAAAGTTATTTTTTCAATTTATTTGAAACTAGGTTTAGCCCATCATAAGCAATTTTTCATGCATAGCAGAGCAGAATATGAAACACTATAGAAAAAATGAAATTCTTAATGTAGCAATGAACGACTGCAGACTGTGAGACAAACGATAATTTTAAATTATGGAAGCAATAACCTTGATGAACTATAATGAACCTTGATTTAAAGTATTTGATACTATATATCATGTGTTAAATTTCTCTCCTTAATACCTCTTGTTGAATGTATAAATAATTTTACTTTTTCCTCACAATTTATGTGTATATTTTTCTTTTTACTTTATTACAGGGAACCCATCTAGGGATAAAAATCATCCTGATTATGTTCCATCTGTGTTTTCTCACGTGCCACATTCTGAAGGAGAGAATTTCAAATCGAAGGAAAGAGTTTAAAAAATAAAACTCACATGCTTAGTAAGCTTTCATATTGCTTCTATCCAATAAGTTTTATAATGGATATTTTAATTGTAAAAATTGAAGATATACTTATTAGTTGGATAAATGAACTGCATTTTACTTAGAAATTTAAATTCATGTTACATTAAATATTTTATTTATCATTATTTTTAATTAACTAAACAGTTACTGTGATTTTTAGATTTTAGCAATATATTTTTATTAAGATTAAATTACGATTATGTATTATTATAATTTTTAAATAAAATAAATTTGACAAAGAAAAACTTAGTCAAATTTATTTTATTTAAAAATTATTATATTCTAATGATTTTACTATACAGATTGTTTATGTAAAAATTAAATTTTAAAAGATTTGAATTTAATACTTTTTTTTTTATCTGTTCTTTACTTTTGGTAACTTTTAAAGTTGTGATTTTAAGGAACTGTTGCCTCACAATTGCAACTATTATTCCAAATATCATAAGATGCGTTATATATAAGTTGCTCAATGGGAGTAGGACTGTTATGTAAATAATAAAAAAATACATTTCTATACATAGTAATACATTTCTAATTTTCTATCATGAAAAAACATTTTAAACATAAAAAATACTTAAAATAGGAAATCAGAAAATTCATAATTTACAGCATATACTTATAAAGACAAAACTTTTCTGATAATACTTAGAATAAATAACCAAAGTTGAATTATTAAATCAATTAATACCTGAAACATAAATTATTTTTATGTTAATTAATAAGCATACCTAATTCTTGGTTAAGGCGGTAATTAATAATCTGACAAGTTATTAACATGATAAATTACAAATGTGACATACAATTCAAAATAATAATACTTGAACATTAGAACTGGTTGTCCCATCAAGCATGTCTATATCATTGAAAAGTGTGTGTGAATCCGTTTTGCTTTTTTCAGATACCTAATAAGATAATTTAATTATTTAAGCATTTCTAAAAAATACATTTCTAATTATGTAATATTTTTAATATTTTATCAGAAATAAATTTTTTAAAGTCAAAAATAATAATGTATTCCTCATACAAAAATTATTTATGCATTATTCTGTTAACTGTTTTAACAAAAATATCTCTCTAAATATTGTGGTTTTCTTGCTAAAAATCTTTTTACTTAATAAAAAATAACTTGTTTATGAAATATAGCTTAATTCCTTAAAGCTTGGTCACTAAATTGCAATTTTGAAAACATGTTTTTTTCCGAAAATATTCATTTGGGTAGTATGTAGTTTAAATTATTTTTAGTGCTATGAACAATTAGAAATGTAATTCTGTTAATTTGGCATTTTTTTAAAATTAGAATTGTGTTTATAGGTGAAGTGAAATTTGAATTTGAAGATTTCCAGAAACAAAAGATGTAATGAAAATGACTGACTTAACAATGCATGACATTGAAGCTCTGGAAGAAGAAAAATGCTGCTTTAGAAGTGCAGACAAAAGTATATAAAACTTCACTGATGCAAAATTCAGTATTTAACAATAATGCTTTGTCTCCAAAAAAGTCAATTTTATACTAAATTAAAAAATATAACTCTTTTTATGGTTTACTGGATTTTCTATTGAATTCTTGGGAACCTAAAATAGCGACCAAATTAGAGCCACATAAGCAGCTGCTACAAGCGTTAATGAAACTTTGACTAAGTCTTCTGAATTTAGATTTATCTTTCAGATTTTAAATCAGCACTGTAAGTAAAATATTTAGAATATGGATACCTAGAGTAACTGTAGTACTCTCAAAATTTATATATTGGCCTTCTAAAAAAAGGGTTTTAAAGAATTTGTCTGAATGCTTTCAAAAGCCTTTTTTCAAGAATATCATTTGTATTAGATTATTCTGAAATTTTCATCGATACCCCATATAATCTTGATGCACGTTCCCAAGCGTATTCTCATGTTAAACAGCACAATACAGTGGAATTTTTTATTGCTTGCTTACCAACAGGTGGCATTGTTTTTGTATCAAGATTGTATGGAAAGAGATGTTTGAACAAAGAAATTACTATCAAATCTGGATTTCTGAACAAATTAAAGTTAGCTGATACGAGATTCAAAATCTAAGATTTTGGAGTGAAAAGTGCTAAGGTATTCGTTCCTTTTTTTTGAAAAGGGGAAAAAACAGTTGCTGCGGTTAGAAGTTTCTAATTCTAGGAAAATTGCTAAAGCATGAGTACACATCGAAAGAAGTATTAGAAGAATCAACTGCTTTAGAATTCTGAAAACTTCTTGGCCACCTGCATACATTGCAAACACAGATGCTAGTAGTAAATCTTTGGTAAACAATATATCAAGGATGGCCAAATTCCTTGATATTCCGAGCCATTTTTAAAAATTCGAAATTTTTCGCGAGCTACAATTCAATATGTATTCAAAAAGTATGCAAAAATATTAATTATTTTTATACAGATATTATATTTATTGAAAACATATAAATAAAGGTACAAAATATGTGTATTGAATTTATAAATATTAAAAATTAAACATTTATTTTCCTTCTTTTGATAATTCTTTAAAATTTGGTGATAATTGGTGACAGAACTTCTTAGAAATTCATTGAGATACTGGTTAGTTAATACTGATCTACGTTTGAATTTTAAAGGAGAATAAAATGATTCGCATAAGTACGTTTTTCCGAATAGTGAAATATTCAACAAGCAGCCTTTTTTAAATTCAGAATGCTTCGATTCTGGTAGAAATTTCCAAAATTCAGTAATCGGCGTCGACTTATATTTTTTGATTGTATGACTTAATTTTGCCTCATTATTAATTCTAATTCTACAGATGCTTTTTGAGTCCTAATTATATTGCAAATAGTAAACTCACTTTGATCAATGTTAATTTCAAATGGATTCGGAAAAAAATCAAGAGCGATTTCAAATATATCAAGTCTTGAAATTTATTTCGGAATTCCGTTCCTTCTCCAGATGCTTTTTGAGTCCTTAATTATATTGCAAATAGAAAACTCATACCTTTCGTTTCCTTCTGATATACTCGTTGAGTTTTTGGAACAACTTTTTTTTAATTCTAGGAAAATGACAAATTATTTTATTTTTCATTTCCTTTTTAAAAAGTTGTAATTTAGTTTGAAAACTAAATAAACACTGTGTGAGCGGTCATAGATTATATTTCCCCTGAAATTGTAAATTCTGTGTCCACAAATGTTTTATGACATCAATCAAAAACATTGTCTTGTAACCACTCGTCATCGTCTAATTCTGAATAAGTTGCTCCATTTTCTTTTAGAAATGCAATTATCGATCAAACAAATCTACAAATCGATTTAATACGTTGTAACTAGATAATTATCTAACAAGATAAAATAAATTAATGTCATTTGGAAGTTCTTCGTCTTTTAATCCTTCGAGAAAGTTTTTGAATTGTCGATGGTTTTTTGCATTGGTTCGAATGTAATTTACAATATGTAACATTGTTTTCATAATATCAGGATATTTTAAATACTTTATAATGAGATATTCTCGGTGATTCGTGATGAATTCCGGAATTTGAATGAGAATTTGATTTAACATCTCTTAAAAGCCCAATAAGACCGATTTTTAATATGCAGTACTGCCGGAGCTCATCATTTGCATTGCTTACAAGAGGCACATCAAAAGTTTTCATTATGGAAACTAATGCATTTTTAATATCGACACAGCGGGTTCACTCTTAAAGTGCTACTAAATCTAATATTTTTTCATTAACAATGAAGTCTGTAGGGATTTCTGGCGCGAAGTCCTAAAAAGGACAAGCTGTAAACAATGAAGTCACGTGAAACAAAACGTATGAAATCTGCTAATTGCGGAAGATCTGTTATACCTGTCAATTCGTCAAGGGCTAAGCTCGTATTTTCTTTCCTGTCGTTATACTTTAAAAAAAAAACGGTAAATAAATATAGAAAATACAAGTTTTGTGTTATTAAAACAATAACAACACGTGTTACATACTAGGAAAGAAATTATAGTCAATTTACCAAAAATTCCAGACTACAAATTATATCCGTAGCAGGAGTAAGACGCATTGTTTCCCCCAGAGCACAATGTCAACAGTCCATTGTAGTGAAAGTTTACAAATTCAAAATTGGTCTGGAATCTGTGGATTACGCCACTGTTTACAGGCGATGTCTATGATAAATCATATCATTCTTAACTTGTACGGAAATGAAATTTGTTACTATGTTGCACTTGGTCTTTCATACTTGTTGTCAGTAATTTAAAAGACATTTTGAAACACATACGGGAAAATACTAATTTTTTAAAATATAATAAAACAAGAATGAAAAGGGAGCTCGGGTGCATTTATCGAGAGCCACAAATTATCCTTCAAAGAGCCGCATGGGGCTCGCGAGTAGAAGGTTGGCCAACCGTGCAATACATTGTTAATCTTGAGTGCTCTATGTAATTTAGGTAACCTGTTGATTATGTTATAAATTTTTCAAATAAAAACTATGATTTTTCAAATTAATAAATTTATTTTTAAAGTGATTATATTTCCAGATTTATTTTAAAGAAATGACTCTAAAATATTTCAGTAAATACTTTAAAAAATTGGATGTTAGTTATAAGTCTTTAAATCCGTGAATAGTAATTAAGATTGATAAATTAATTTCAAATACGTTGCTAATTGTTAAAATTACATTTCATTTTTTTAGAAAATTATGTCCCCCCGATGGTATCTTCCCCTTGAAGTGGTGGGTGGGCTTGCGTGCTCCAGCAACCCAGAGAGCTATGCCGGCGGTAGCTTAGCTACTGGCAGGGTCTCTTGCCGGACAGGTCTTCGTTGGGCAAGAGCAAGAGATGCCTATGAGAACTCCGATCCAAACCCACGTAAGGAGCTAAGTCAGCCTTCTGCCTTTGGTGCTCCGGTCCACTTGGATAACAGAAGCTGCCCCTTTCCCCTATCTATGAATACTTATTGGTCATTGATTTCCTGAGAGTGTGCAGTGTCATAGACTCGGTCTAGCGCTGCTAGACAACAGGGATCAGCAACAACAACAGAAAATTATATTCATTAAATTTTTAGATAAAAAAAAAAGTAATGGCAATAAAGACCTTTATAAAACCATTTAAAATAAAAATTATTTTGATTCAAAATACTGATTTTTATTACTTGAGAATGTGTTTGAAGAATTAAATTGTTAAAAGCAGTAAAGAATAGGAACCAACTTTTTCAACAACCAAGAAATGAATTCTATAAGCAAACTTAAACTGCATTCTGCTTAATTTGATGTAAATTACAGAAAAACTAAAATTATATCTTCTATACACTTTCTTAACTCTCACCTTCCTTTATATATACATAATACATAGCAAAACAAAATTATCTTTATTGTAAGTAAAAAACAGCAATTATTTATTCATATGCTTGTTAAAAAATAAACACACAATTTTCCCAGAAAAATCTATATAATTTTATTTCTTCTAAAATTTCAGGTAATATATATTTTTTTAAAAAAAAATTAGTAATTGTTTTCGAACTTTCTAGTAATCATCATCATGATGTGTATTTTCTACATATAGACTGAATTTTGTAAATGTTACAAAATAATCACAGTTACGTCTACAAATATCCATTATACTTTGCACCTGATCACAATAAACATAAATTTTTTTTAATGTTTTCCGGTCCAATTGTTAGATTTCGCAAGTTGAAGGGACATTTTATCACCACAAGTACATTTTCACAATAGTCACATTTTGCTAAGCCATCAGGAGAGGCTCCTAAAAAAGGAAAAACGTTGTCAATTTTCAGGCCATATTCTGTGAATTGAAAATTTACATGCTCTTCTTGCATTTTTTTGATAAATGAAGAAATTGCATACTTTTCATTATTAAGATCCCATCTTAATGATTCAGCAAAACTGGTGAATTGTACTGCATAATCCTGGTTATGAGTCAATGTCCCTTTTTGCAGCAGATTACTCGAAGAAACAAAAAATTTGTGATTCGTCCTTTCCTTTGGTGCCTCCATTTAGAACTTTTTTCTCCACTTTGTCTGTTCTTCTATTTCCTCAATGTTAAACAATGTTCCCTCCAGCTTTTTTAAAATAATATATTTTTTTAATTGGAGAAGTGAATTTCTTTTACAATGGTTATATATAATTTTGATATAAGCCATTTTTTAGACTCTTCATCTAGATTCTTGTAATATGAACTAGATATCTAAAAAATATAAATTAAGGTTCAAAATAAAATTCAAATAAATAATTTTTTATAAAAAATATTAAACGGCATTATATAAAATTTTCGTTTAATATTTATGTCACATGCTTAACAATTAATATTATAATTTAAGAAATAATATTTAAAATCCTAAATTTAATTAGCAATTTATTAAATTAACTCTTAAAAATAAGACTTCAATTTTAATTCCTATAAAAACCAAGACGTATTTAAAATATTAATATAAACACAACAAATAAATAAACACATCATAATAATTTTATCCAACTCATTATTGTCACCAATTCATAAATTCCAGCATTATAAAGAACATTGTCCTTGGAAGATAAGTGACGCCACTGATGAATCGCAGACAAGTCCTATATTAGTGCTACACGATTAGCCGCAAACTGCTTCAACATGTATAGCTCCTTCCGAATCCACGAAAGTGTCATCATGGAATCACCCCAAGAATAGATGTCACTCTCCTTAAGATGAAGGCATCTTTAACTTTCGTAATCTATCTCGCTTTAAAAAAAAAAAAAAAAAAAAAAAAAACTGCTGCACATAGTTTTAATCATGGAATTTTAGCTCTCTTGAAGTGCGCCACTCATGACTTGTAGTTTTAGTTTTTTTTTTATTAAAGTTTTTTTTTCTTTTTACATTAAGTAATTTCCAATTGTTTCTTTTTATTCAAATTCAACTTCATTCGTTCTTGCTGCTCATACTTTTGGTGGACTAAAATCTCATTTAAAGCAAAAAGTTACTGTAAAGCAACTACTTTAATTAATAACAATTTCATTGCTAGAAAATAAAAAAGAAAAATGTTATTATGTAAGCACTTCCTGAAATAAAGACAGATAAGTGTAAAACCCGTTTTTGACTTTGCAAGTTTGGAAAGATTACCTTGTTCCTATAACAGGAAAAAATACATTATCAAACTGTCATGAGATAATGACTTGTTCCTTATATCTTCTTTCGCGATGGCATCCCTAAAACTTTAACACTACACGTTGAAATCCGTGAATAAAGCTAGCTGGCAATGATCTGTTACGCGTGACTGAATTTCCTTGGCATTATGTCCAGTGTGTGTGTGCCCATTGCTTTAAAAGGAATACATCATCACTGAGCCTTTTTAGCTCACAGTCGCTTTTTCCCAAGAGGACAATAAATCCTAAGAATTGAAGAAACACGTCATGCCGCTGTGGTTATTGTTCTTTCCATGTGTGCCACACCGAATATATCATTCTCCTTAACAGAATAAGACCCCCTTTGAGATTCAGAACTGTATTTCAATAGGATTTCTTCCATTTTTAAGATTTCAGGATAACAAAATCACATGTCAGTTCTAGTTAAAACATGTAGTTATTTGAATCAATCACTATTATTTGTGAAATAATGTCCGAACATTCAAAAAGAATAAATTTTTTCAAGCACGGCATTTTCTCAGACTGTGATTCTGAAAAAAATTGGAAAGAGACGAAGAGATGAAGTGCTGTGTATATATATATATATATATATATATATATATATATATATATATATATATATATATATATATATATATATATATATATATATATATATAATTTTTGCTTATATTTTATTTACTTACGCTATTCCTTTTCTTTTTCTATTTTAGAAATAGAGCCACACAGAAATAAACGTGTTTGAAATTCTTTATAGTATCAATGAATCGGAAAGTATGAAATACAATTCCGTTTAGAGAATTCGGAACTCTCTTCAAATCTAATATTAAGAATAAACTAATACCTTTATTTTCGAATCTAATCATTTATGTTTTTGTAAAAAACGTTTCAAAACGATTTCACTACATTAAATTTAATGAATTTTATAAACTGTTATTTTTTTGGTAAGGATATTTCTGAGATTTTTTTAGAAAAGGGAAAAATATATTCGAAGATCTTGTTTGAAATAATATTTTAGTAAAACATTTTTCATTCATTGCTGTTATATATTCTATTTTGCCTTCGACGTTGTTTGAGATTTAACTTAACACTATGTTAAATCAAATTCAAATTTAATTAAATATTTTAGTACAAGCTTATATAATATTTTTTCATTTATTTGAAAATAATTATTTTCTATACATATTTGAATTTTCGATCAGATAATTTTGTTTTTTAAGTAATTTCCATTCGCTATTTATTAATTGTGAATAATAGGACTAAAGTTTTGCAATGCATGTGTATTTGATTTACTACGTTGTAGTTTTGTGATATTCAATCGAAAAAGAGGAACAAAAATTATTAATTTTATTATTTATTTAACGTCTCACGTTAAAACGTAAGACAAGAATTAATCCGTATTTTGGGGATTAAAATGCATCCTAAATTTTTTTTTTTGTGAAGAAACGTTAATAATTTTAGAAAATTATGCACTACTATTTATTGAGAAGATATTTAAAAAATACTCATGCCGTATACAAAAAATTTATGGGTATGAAGTTGACAGCGATGTGCAAGTACTAACGAATATCGTGGCATAATTATTGGTATTTTTTCAAATGATGCCAAGAGTTCAGAATATTCTAATTTAACACATTAATTGCTATGTATCATTGCTATATTTAATTTATTAATTTATAAGTCTACATTTTTCATATATTTGTATATAATTGATTTAAATTACTATTATAAACGTAAAAGATCTGTTTTCAAAGGAAAAAAATTAACAGAAAGTATTAAAACCTTTTTTTTACGAGCACTAACTTTTAATTGTTTATAGTTATTATAATATCTGTAGAAAGCTATTACACAGAATGAAAATATACAAAGTATATTTAAATGTAAAAGAAATATGCTTATCATCAAATTTAAAGTTGTGAACTTCATGAGTAAAACTAGTACAAATAGTATTAAAATATTGAAAGTGAAACGATTATTTAAAAAGGTTGGTTTTATTCATTCATAGAAATTTAGTAGGTTTGTAAAATAAATGGATTTTTATTATTCAAGTAAAGAGCATTATTTAAAAAAACTTATTTTTTAAATAATACCAATTGAGAAAATACTAATGCTAATTTTAGAAAATATATAAAATAAACATTTATTACTTTATAATTAGAAATGTATAAATAAACATTTATTACTTGCACTTTGTTAAAAAAAAAAAGTAAGAAATCTATTCATATACTATGCACACACACAAATATATTGAATATTATACACAAGTAAACTCTGAAAAAAGTCATTATTTGACTGTTTTTATTTGAAGAAAGATAAACTAGAATATACCTTATAAAAAAAGCATAAAATTCTTTTTTATCCAGATAATTACAAAATAAAAAAGTAATATAATGTCATAGTTTATATTAAGTTTTATTAATACCAGTAATATTAAAGTTATTCATTTCCCATTAGTGTTATTTAAGCTATACTAATTAATTAATGTTATTTAGTTTGAACCATTTTAAGTAACTTATTTTGAAGTTAAGAAAGTATATAATCTTTTTTAATGTAAGTCTGGTCTTATAAATCTAATATTTACCATTTGTGTGAGATAGAAATGATAATAATAATAATATAAAGTTATAATGAAAGTCAACAATTAATTTTAATTTAGCGATCATTAAACTTATATTTTAATTTATCAACGGTTCATGTGTAATATATTGTCTTTGTTTTAAATTTGAAAATAATGACTTGAATTATATTTATTGATTTTATACTTTGAAAGTACAGATTTCTTTACAATAGTTAATCATAACATATTGCAAATAGTATATTTTGTTACATTGAATATTGGTAACACAATAGAGCATGGTTGATTAAGGTGTTCATTCTCATTATCAGAAGGTAATGAGTTCAAATTCTGACCCAACTGAGATCTGTCATTTTCACTAGTGGTGGTTGTGACACATGAAACAGATTATGGTTGCAATGTCCTCTATCAAAAATGACACCTCTGACACTGGCATGCTGAATCTGAAAGTCTTCTTGCATCGTTCCTACTTCTAAATTACGAAGATCCACTTTCAAGGCTATGATTTCACACCCACTGGCTGCTTCACTATATACGGTGTGTCATGACTTCTGCCTCTTGATATACTGAAAGGTGGAAATTATAGTATCGAGACATTATACAACATGTTGTAAAATTTGGAATAATATTACATTTTTAGTTTTATAAGATTTCATGTAAAAACAATTTTTTATTTGAAACAAGTATATATGTATTTATATTGAAAATTATATCTTCCCACATTCCATAGATCACAATTTTATTTCAAATTACCTTTAAACTTTAAATAGTTTTTGTAAAAAATGTTTGATAATGGCTGTTTTAATTTTTACACTATTATTATACTGCAAAGTTTTTCAAATAAATGTTCTGTTAAATAAAACCAAATAAACATTTACTTATTATTAATTATAAACATTTACTTATTATTAATAATAAATATTTACTTACTATTAATTATAAACATTTACATATTATTAGTTAATTATAATACATTTTACAGGTATTTATATTTCAATGTGAATTTTAATCACTAATATAGTAAGTTATTCAGATAATTTATGATAAAAAAATGACTATTATTATTATTTAAAATTTTTATTGTTTTTTAAAATGCTAAATTTTATTACTCAGTGTGGATGCCAAATTTGTTGATTATTGTGTCAAGCATAATTGTATATTGTATCAAAATGGTATTGTGTGTCACCTGCGCGTGAAAAATGTGTGTAATATGGAAAATTTTAACAGTGTTTAGGTAACCCTTGAAAGTGAATGAATTTAAATTTTAAAGAATATTAGTTACCTGTAAAGTTACGTAAGTTACTTTAAAATTTGGCTTAATATTTTAGAATTCAGTTTAAAAATTCCTTTTAAAGAATTTTCAGTGAAAATTTCTCTGAAAATTAGGTTCAATTTTGAATTCTATTCATAATATTAGATATCTGAATTATTAAATCACCAATTTTCAAATATTGGAAAAATTAGGTAGTGATCGGCAACAAAATTAAATGTTGTTCCAAAGGCCCATGCCACGTACTAGGATTTTACCATTTAAGTTAAAAAGAGCTACAATTATTTGTTATCTAGATGAATTATTAGTTTCAGGGGAAGATGAACAGAAACATTTGGAAAATCTGAATGTTATTCTCAGACAGTTACAAGAAGTAGGCATGAAGTTGTTTTTGTTTGACATTTATTGTTTTACAAAATACCATTGTTAATACAAAATCATAACAGAAGAAAGTGAAAATAATTTCCTTTTTGAAAGGAAGGTATTGAGAAAAATCTTTGCACCAGTGAGATTACGATGCTTCGTGATAAATTGTTCCCAAAGTTACAGTGTATCGACAGTTTTTGTAATTCGACACAATAATTTGCAATGGACTCACCTTCAAATTGCTTCCTCTTGTAGAAACGAAACCGTTCTGTCTCGGTTTATAATTGTTCCAATTTTCCATTTATTAGGTCCGAAATAAGTTCTTACGGCTACTTTCTCCCCTTCCTGAAACTCACGCAAGATAGATTCTGTGTCAAGTCTCGAACTCTGTTTCTGAACAACTTTGTCTCTCAAATTCTGTTTAAAAAGATCAAGCCTAGTACGAATACATCTCTTCAAAAACAAGGCACTCGGAGTTTCTCCCATGAGAGAATGTGGAGTTATTCTATACTGTAATAAAAATCTTTGTACCTTCACATTTAGATCTCCAGAATCATCTCTACTCGATTTCAACGAAGCTTTGAATAATTGCACTATTCTTTCTGCCTGTTCATTCGTAGCAGGATGGTACGGTGCTGAAGTTATATGTTTAATATTATTCAGTTCCAAAAAATGTCAAAATTCGTAACTAGTAAAACTTGCGCCGTTATCACTAACCACAGTTAAGGGAATTCCATAATGAGCAAAAAGAATACGAAGATGATGAATTGTAAAACTAGCTGTAATATTTTTCATCAAAATGACTTCTATCCACTTCGAATATGCATCAGAGACTACAAAAAACATTTTCCCCATAAAGGGACCAGCGTTGTCAACGTGTATCCTTTGCCAAGGTCCATTTGGCCATTCCCATGGATGTCGAATTATCCTTGCTGGTTCGTTCCTTGTTGCGATACAAGCTGAACAATTCTGAACAAAATTGGCTATACTGGCATCCATACCTTGCCAATAGCAGTAGCTTCTAGCTTCTTTTGATAATTCCAGGCCTTCATTTTGACAATTCCAGGATGTCCAACATGAAGTTCTTCCAAAACTTGATTCTGGTACTTTTCAGGAATGTTTACTCTATGACCATATATTATGCAACCATTTTGCAAATAAAAATCAGATTCTCTACCATTCCAAGGCACAGGTAATTCAGTTCCAGATTTTAAACTTTCATGCAGTTCGAACAATTTCCTATCAGTTTTAGTAGTTCTAGCTCTGTCAGTTGCTGAAACAGGCATTAATTCAACTTGCGAAATATTTGTCACGTCTGCTTCAGTCAAGTACTCACAGTCCTTGTCAACCGCTAGTGGTAACCATGAAAGTGCATCGGCATTGCCCTGATTCTTAGTGTTTCGATACTTGATTGTATAACTGAATGCTTGGAGAAAAAGTGCATAATGAACCATTCGTGCTGCTGATAGACATGGTAAACTACGATTAGGTGCGAAAATTGATACTAGGGTTTTTTGATCGGTTACGAGATCAAAATGTCGACCAAATAAATATTGATAAAATCTCTTTACTCCCCATACGATACTCAATGCTTCCTTGTCTATCTGCGAATAATTGCGTTCCGTTTTAGTCAATGACCTTGATGCAAACATTGCTGGTTTTTCTGAACCATCTGACATAAGTGACTTAAAACTGCTCCTCTTCCAACTGGTGATGCATCAGTTTTTAATACAAGAGGTAACTTAGGATCATAATGGCATAAAATTCGGTCTGAAGCAATTTCTTGTTTCAATGTCTTGAAAGCTTTTTCACATTCTGCAGTCCAAAAATTTAGTACCTTTCTGCAGTAAATTATTGAAAGGAGCGACACGAGTAGATAAGTTGGGAATAAATTTTCGTAGTAATTGACTAAACCCAAAAAACTCTTCAAATCAGATACAGTTTTTGGAGCTGGTACCTTCTTAATTGCATCGATTTTTTCTTGTGTTTTGTGGAGGCCGAATTTATCAATTGTATGACCACAATAATTCACAGATTTCTAAAAAAATTCACTTTTTCGCTTATTTACTCTGAGACCATATTCTTCTAGTCGCAGTAGTACTAATTCTAACCTTTCAAAATGCTCTTGATCATTTCTCTCCGTTACGGAAATATCGTCTAAAAATACGTGTACCCCCGCGATGCCTGATAAAACATGTTCAATGGCTCTCTGCCACACTGCCGGAGCTAAGGCTATACCATAATTCATTCTCTTGTAATGGAACAAACCCTTGTGAGTATTGATCGTCAATAGATGTCGGTCCTGCTCATCAACTAACATTTGAAGGTATGCCTCAGATAAGTCAATTTTAGAAAGAACTCCCCTCCTGACAGTTCAGCAAAAATGTCCTCGATACGGGGCAAAGGATACTGCTCAATTTTTAGTCCCGGGTTGATAGTCACCTTATAATCACCACAGATTCGTAGGTTCCCATTCTGTTTGATAACAGGAACAATTGGTGTAGCCCAATCACTATATGTCACCGGCTCAATGATGTCTTCTGCAACTAACCTATTAAGTGCAGTTTCTATACTTTCTTTTAAAGCAAATGGTACTGGTCGAGGTTTAAAAAATACCGGTTTCTAATTAGGTTTCATTTGAAGACGGCAACAAAACTTTTATTGTTTCCCGATACCCGGAGAAAAAATTTTCTCATACTTTTGAAGCAAGATATTTAATTTATTGTTTTGAGAATTACAATTTAACCCGAACTGCTTTAATTGAGCTCCAGTCTAATTGAAAATTCCTCAACCATTTACGACCAAAAACCGCGTTTACTTTTGCATGTACCAAATAAATAGTTTCTGTATTAATTTGATCTTTGTATTGAATTTGCACCACTTCTTGGCCAGCTGATGTTATCATAGAATTATCGAAATTCCTAAGCAATTATTTGGTAGGATTAATGGCTACATCCGGACAAAGTTTCTTAAATTCATTCACATTCATACACCTAAGCAGCTCCAGCATCTAATTCAAATAAACATTTATTCCCTTCAACAAAAATTTCTAATAAAATCTTATCCCTTGCATGTCGTGGTGATTTAACGCTATTAACTGGTACTTCAGAACAAGATTCTATTTGTTTAACTGTTTCGTTACGTTTTGAGCGGTAGACTTTTGCCAAATGCCCGTTCTTTAAGCAATTCCTACAATGAGTGTTCTTGTGCTTACATTCGTGAGCTTAATGTTGAGTACTATCACATCTGTAACATTTCCGAGATTTATCAAACTTCTTTGTAGGTTCAGATTTCTTAAATTTAGAAAAATCTTTTTTAATAATTTTATCTTGCGAACTATGTAATTTTTTTTATCGATACCATTTGATTCTGAATTTCACACACATCTCTCTGAGCAGATTCCATGGCGAATCCAATGCTCTTAGCTTTTTCGTATGTTAACTTATCCTCTGCTAACAGCTTTTTCTGTATATTTTCGTTTTTGAGACCCATCACCAATTTATCACGAAGCATCGTACTTAAATTGTTCCCAAAGTTACACTGTATCGACAGTTTTTGTAATTCGGCACAATAATTTGCAATGGACTCACCTTCAAATTGCTTCCTCTTGTAGAAACGAAACCGTTCTGTCATCCATAGTGGTTTAGGATTCAAATGTTCCGAAAGTAATTTTACGATATCTTGATAAGTCAATTCGGAAGGAATGTTCGGAGTGTCCAGATTCTTTAACAATTTATATGTTGTTGCTCCCATAAGGCTTAAAATAGCAGGGACTTTCATTTTATATTCGATCCCATTAATAACGAAGTAAGATTCTAAACGTTCCACATAACTGGACCAGTCTTCCACAGACGCATCATAAGATTCAAAATTAATGTTCGAAGATCTCATCCTCGTCGCCAACTCTTTTGTCATGTATGCCAGGTATACCGAGAGACTATACGATTCGTTTTACATACACGCAAAGAACATTTATTAGCATTAAGATACACAGGCACGAACGAGCATAACAACAATTACACCGAACATGTACAATACGAAACTACGGAACCCAAAAAGGTAAACAAAGCACGCGGGCGTCACACAGCTTGGAAGGTTCTCTAATCTGGCTGTTGCCAGATACATAACAAGATATAGAGGTATGTGAAGAACCCAGAAATATAAAACCAATTAAGGTATTTAAAATTAGTAAAATCATACCTCAAAATGTGATCAATTAATCTACTTAAGAGGATAAGCTTTTGTAAAATTTATGGAAAAAAAATCTGGGGAATCGGTTGGTTTGTTCATTGCTGAATATTCATTTTTTGCACATAAGGGCTAATTAAAACATGACCTAAGAGTTTAAAAGGATAATTAGATGTCTCAAAGGTAAAGAAATTTTAAGCACTGATTAAAGGTAATACACTACTGGTTTAACAATTTTGAGGCAGCCCAGTAATCTTAAGAATTGATGAAGATTAATGCCATTCTTTGAAGTGACTGTATGTTGATAATTTTGATGTGATATAACTAAAATATTTTCTCTCAAAATAAAGAAAGAAAAACGGCGGTAAGAAAAATGGCAGAAATAGTGACAAATATTTCATACATTGTTGGTATCTATCAATTTACTACACTAATTTTACAAAATTAACAAAAAACGCAAATTTATAGATTTCAAACATCAATGGTAAAATAATAAAGTTGATATGTTAAATTATCCAAAATATTTTTTGATTAAAACAAAACACAAAAATATTTCGAATAAATATTTTGATTTCGATAAAATATTTTGATTCACAAAAAATATTTCGAAAAGAACGAGGGAGCAGAAAAAAAGAAATTACTTCGGAAACGAATGCGAATAAGGAAAATATGGGAACTTCAAAAAAGTAAATATCAGTTTTAAGAAAATCAGAATACGAATTCTAACGAAAATTCCAGAAGAATCCGAACACGAATAACAATGAAAAATAAAGCAACATTTGGAAAAAAATAAATATAAACTATTAAGTACAAATTAAACTGTTAAATAAACTATCTCGCTAAAGTGAAGAGATGGGTACGAAGGGTAAAATGCGCCAAGCAGGCGATAAAGTGGTGCGATAAGTTCGTCAAACTGGTTTAACGGTTCGGATTACGTATGTTTGACCTACTTTTTGTTTATTGGGTAACGTGATCGCGTGACATGCGCGTTTTGTATGTAACCCTTGAAACTATTTTAGAATAATATTTAATAATTGAGTTTCAATATTCGAATTTTGGAGTTTGTGTGTTGCTAACGATAATTAACCATGGATGAGAAAGTTTTGAACTTACGTTTTTTTTTATTTAGAGCGTGATGGTAGTAAGAAAGTAAGTATATGAATTTTTAAGTTGTGTGTATTGCATGTTAGTGTTAGAATGTGCCGCGTACTGATATTTTTTTATGTGGGTGCCATTGCTCGGTATATTAAAATTCCAGTTTAAACAAAATGTGAATTTTGTTAACGTTCGAAATTTAGTTTTACTGCCCGGTTGGCACTGCAGTAGGTAGCGCTACACTGATGTTTTTTTTAAGGTGGGCGCCATTGCTCGGTATATTTAAAATCAAGTGATAAAAATTTCCTTTCTATTTATTCGAATTTTAAAACTTCTGCAGTATTTAATTGTAATGAAATATTCAACTTTTTAATATTTGGAATTCGAAAAAACGCGTGATTTCAAAGCTGAAGTTCGAACGCGATCGTTATTGGTTGACATTTATCGCGCGTAGTGACGTAATTTAGGTTGGCGACAGAGCTGTAGAGCGCTTGGTGCCAAAATTTGAAATCGCGCCAATCTCGTACCCATCTGGTAACTTTTACCGAATATCTTTAAGAAATTAAATACAGAAACAATAATTTTAAAAATGTATATACAAATTATATAGTATTTTATAGTAATAATATAAATTATAAGAATGCCATACATAAACTAAAGAAAGAATGTATCGACACAATTTTAAACAGTAACTTTAAATTCAATTTAAACTTTTAAAGTAATGAAAAAGAGTCAAGCAAATTGTAAAACACACTAAGAAAATCTTACGAAGTTAACTCGCAAAAATTTCTAGTAAAATGCTGAAATGGAACATAATGTTTTAAATTTCATCGCGATGACGTAAACACTAATCGCTTGTGTTTAAATTTTATTAAATTTAATTTTAACTAAAATAGGGTTGTTAAAATTGAATTTTCACCTTAATTCTTATTGGTCTTAATCTGTATAACGAGCATCTCACTAGAATCGCATCCGAAAAAAACAAGGCTCTGTTCGCCAAATTTGGCTTAAAAAAAACGCGCCAAGGGTGACCGCACAGTAAATCTGAGCCTTCAAATTTATGTTTCTAAAAAAAAAGAAATGATGTAAAAAATTCTTTTTTTCAAAATAAAAAATATATTTGATCATATCGAAAAAAAGTTAACTCAATGAGAGTAAGTATTTCAATTTACATTTCTAATATCAATCTATGTAAGATTGAAATCTTGATTTGTCATGTTTGCAATATTTCTACAAATTTATTAATACAAAATAAAAATTATTTATATACCTCTCATTCTGTAATATTTTTCCTGTGTGAGCTGAATCTACAAGTGTTCAATCAAAACAGTTTTACTCTTATTTCTGCTTAAGTATGTCTATCCTCAAAATGACATTAACTTTAAAAATGTCTCAGTATTCACAATAGAAAACTTTTTTTCATTTTGCATAAATAATTAACGGATTTCAATATTTTTAAAACAGCTTCATGAGAGTAGAAACATATTCAATTTTATGTGTAGCAGTTAAGATATTATTCATTTAAAAATGAAACCTTACCATTCAAAATCAAAATATCCTTATTCATGATACATAAAATATTAATATTGTTGATATATTATAAATTGATCATTTTTTCCATCCAAGGGTTAATTAGAAGGTAAGCTACAGTTTAAAGTTTTAATATATTCTGAATTAAATAATTAGAAATGACAATATTATGAAAATTATATATGTTTTTTTGGAGTTTTGCTATCTTTAAATAACTATAGTATTTAAAAGATCCAAATAACTAAGATTACATACAAAATTCCACCTCATGATTTTTCTATCCAAATTCAGTTTTCTTTTATTCAAGAAATCATATTTTTATAAAAGCCATAATTGCCAACTTTGGCCAGTATAACAGGGAAGGTAGCTGGCTGTAATTATAATCGCTATATATGTATACAAGCCAGCCAATCTTGAAGAAAAAAGTCAGATTCTACTGATTTTGAGAGAAAAAATCAGGAGAAACTACTAATGCCATTTTTGCTTGAAACAGAATGTTTAAAATGGTAATACCACAAAAAGACAATTTAACTCTTCAGATTATACATTCTGCAAATGATTTATGCTAAACATATTTTGTGTGTTAATCTTAATAATTTAATAAAATAGTCACATAAAGGAAATATGAAAAATAAAATAATATACTACATGTAAAAAAAATAAACATCAACGTTTATGCCCCAATATTTATTTTATAGGGCAATTTTTACTTTACTAGTGCAATTTATAAATATTAAACTATGTTATAACATAAAATATATTACAAAATAAATTTAATTCAGCAACAAACACTTCTATGAGAACATAGAAATTATCAAATACTCTGTCATTAAAAAACATCAAATTCGAATTACTCCATGCAGTTTATTTTTTTCATACGTTGTTGATTTAGGATTGGTGAATTGCTGTTCAAAACATTTTGAGAATTAAGCTATTAAAACAACTCAATAGACTTTTTTTTTTCGAATGAAATTTCCATCCAAGGGTTAATTAGAGTGTTATCTTTATTATTGGTTAATCCAAGGATTAATTATGTTTTTAAGTTTTTCACTGAAATTGCCAGAAATCAGATTTTCATACTATATCAGGTTTGGTTTGGTTTGTTTGTCGCTCAACGATCACTTTTTGCACACGAGGGCTAATTAGACCGGGACCTACGGTTTAAAGTGGATTCCGAACCACTACAAACATCCATGCCCAAGGTGGGATTCGAACCCATGAACTGTTGAATTGGAGGTAAGAGCGCTAACCATTCGGCTGCCAGCTCGGCCATACTATATCTGGAGAAATGATGAAAAATCAGAAGTTTTCCAATAAAATCAGTAGTTGGCAGCTATGCAGCAAAACCATTTCCAAAAATAATTTTCTCTTATTTCAAAAATAAAAGTGAAAAAAGGAATTTTCACTTGCTTTAAAATAAATCTAGAATATTTTGAAATTTAGCTATCATATAATTTAAATTTAATAAATTGCAATAAATTAAACATTTTTTTGATTTTATGTGAATCATTGATTATTTTATATTATACTTGTATTGAAATTATACAGAATGTGTTATTTTTCAGTTATCTATAAGTTGAAAAGTAATGAAAAATAATCAAGATATTGTCACTGTGAAAATTAACTCTTATAAACAACAGTTAATTAAAACCCAAATATTTCACACAATTTTTACAGAAAAATTTAAATTCTCAATGTATTTTTTTAAAAGTCATAAATTGTTCAATTAATAAATAATAACAATTTTTAATTAAATGTTCATTGTAACAGTCCATGTTTGATTGCTAATGACATACTTAGTTTTGTTTCATTTCATATTAGTATAGCAAAATAAAATCAGTTTTCACACAAACTAATGCAGTTAAAAAATTTTTAAAAGAATTTTTCATATTATACCATTTATTTTAACGCAAGGAAAAGACATTGACAAAAGAAAATTTTTTAAATAATCTCATTACAGATAATTATATTATAAAATGATTTCCTTTATTTTGTTTTAAATGATCAAATTTTAGCATTAATAATTAGATTTATACAGAGATTAAAATTTTATAGTAATAAAAAATTAAAGTAAATCCTGTATTTCATGAAAAGAAAATGGTTTTGAATAAAAATTCTGTCACAATTCATTCTTTTTGTTTATTATATCCCAAATGAAAATAGGCGCTGTTTTAATTAAAATTCTTGACATATCTTTAGCACACATTCAACCATTCAAATATATGAACTTTGTTCAATATAACTTCTTTTGCACTTCATGTTATATGATTATAAATAATACTTTCAACTTTCTTTTATAAATTGAAATATATTTTTTAGCACATAAATAATATAATTTGATTTACAATTGCATAAAAGAAAGTTATTCTTTTCATTGGTAAATAACTAAAGGAATTATGTTATTTAATATTGAAAACATTTATGTTCAGTTAATGAGAACATCAGAAATTATATTAATTCATTGAATGACAAAATGATCCATTATTATTTATAAAATTAAAAAAATATTTGATCTTATTAGATTTTATGCTTAATTTATGAAAATTGAATTTGAGTAAACAATACAATTTGACAACATTTTAAAAAAATATGTAAGAGTGATTTAAATACTTTGATATTAAATATTTCCAATAAACACAATTATTTTTTAATAGAAATGCTTTAATGATAATAAAAATTTATAACATAATTTACATATTACATGATATTGCAAAAATGCATTATACACAATTAACAAATGTTTTAATTGAAAATTTCAATATCTCAAATATAAAAAAATAGAAGTTAAAAAATTATTAATAGTTAAATGTAAAAGTTATGACAGAAACAATTTATTATATTACATACTGACACAAATTATGCATAAGAATATCTGTCTATACCTAATTATATGCAAATTAGAAATTTTAGAAATTATTATAGATTTAACAATTCAATTGCTGTAAGGAAGTTACATTGAAAATTTTCAACAATTTCACAGCAAGAGTTTTGCCTAAGCATTTACCCAATATATGCACATGCAAAACATGTATTTTTTGTTATTCAGTTGTGGCCATAACACAACCAAAGACACCATGCAGAAGGCATTTTCTCAACAAAACTCCAAGAAAAACACCTATATATCAGTATTTAAAAAGGCAATTTCTCGGTAACTAATTTATCTTCGTTTGATTTGGTAAAATTGGGTATTTAGTTTCTTAAATAAAATTTTAATTGTCTGCCTTGAGTTCTACCTATTAATTTCATACTGCATGCAGATTCGTGAATATAATTGGAAATCAAAGCCAACAAATCAATATAAAAATTTTAGTCATCAACATCATTATGATAGTAAATAAAAGCAAATATTGAGGATCTTGCATTCTCCTTTATGGAAAATAAAATTAGTGCATTAATATAAATTTTAAGCATAAAATTACAAGGTAATTAAGTTTGAAATTTGCACAAAATTTATACAATGAAAATTCTATAAATTACAAATTTTCTATATTTTAGTTATACTTCTAGAAGTAATTTTATTATTGACAAATATTTCTTTTTTGCTTTTACATTAAATCTAGATCTAAAAATATTTATGAAAACAAAAAATTATACATTTATATAAATATAATATAAATGTACTTTAATGTTTTCTTTTTTGTTTTGTAGCTCAAAGCATAACCAAGATTTCTAGGCAACTTGAAAAACAAGTTTTTGAATTGAAAATAATTTGTTCATGTGATTAAGAACTACAATGAAATATCTGCAAACTTTAATAAAATTCATGCAATTAGAAATTGCAATATATGCAAAAATTATTTTTACTAAAAAACAAATAATCAGAGATATACAAGTTTCTCAAATTATGCCTGATTATTAAAGCTATATTAATAATTAGCATAGAATTATATTTCAAAAATAAGTTACTATTTTATTTGCCATTATAACAAACTTAAGAGCAGCAATTTAACTTATTTTTTTTTAAAAAAATTAGTTATTTTCAAAATTTATTGATTGACAGCATTGTTTAGCTTACTTGATAATACAATAAATGCTAAGAATAAATTTTAGCTACCTGGTATAATTACATTGAAAATGATTTAATTATAAGACTTCCCAATAAACATTATGACAAGTTTAAGAAACAAGTAACATGTTTTTGTAAAATTTATAACAGGCAACATAAATACACATAACAAATTTACATTCATAGATTATTTTAACCTGCTTTCTTTAGCATTTTACTGTTTCCAAAAATTTATATTTTTCATTATAAAAATGCATGCTTTATTAGTTTAATGAAAAAAATTTTACATTTTAAAATTAAATTAATTATTACATGTTAACTTGAAATTTGTGGCTCAGTAATAGACTTAAAATCATAACAAATAGTTATTCATAAATACAAACTTATCTGGACAAAAATAATCTGTAGTAAACATGTAATAATCATACATAAATGCAAAAAATATACTATTTAAAAACTAATAATAATTTTAATTACTTAGATCATTAATCAATTATTCTAAAAAATTGTCTAAATTTTAAGTAAAACAGGAAATTCAACTGCCCTATTAACAAAGATTCAAGTTATGTGTAAGAAATTATACATGAACACTGTAAAATACAACAAACAGAATAATAAATAAAATGAACACAAATATTTAATACATAAATAATACATGCACTTTGCCAAAATACTTGGCAATGGCAACAAAATAAGCAAATCACAATCAGTACATTTTATGCATGAAAATATCTGGTACTTTTCCATTGTACCCCTGCTTATGAATTTTGAGAAATAGCATGTTTCTTACTGAGAAGCGAAAATATTATAATAAAGATATGACTTTAATGGCTCAAAATTTTATTTTAAACTAAATATATTCTAATAAATTTTATTAGTATAAAAATTGTCTGAGGAGTGATAAGAAAAAAATTAAACAACACTAAACAAACAAAGATAGTTGGTAAAAAGATGACTTGGTGATAAATTAGTAAGTTAAAAGGAACATTAGTCACAAGAAACAGCCAAATACAGCAATATTGAATTTTGTTCCATTAGAGAAAGAGGTGCTATTACATTATACCTACATAAGCAATCATCGATGTGATTGCTAAGTAGTTTCCACCAGAAATAGACATTGGCCTTTAAATATGTTTTGTCACCATAAACTTATTTAAAGTAAAAATGTAAATAAATGTAAATAAATATAATAAAATGTAAATAAAATAATGGAATTATTTGTAACAGTTTCTAAAAACAAACATTTTTTAAACAATACAGTTTTTAAGAGCAGTATTTATTACCATACTGTTAATAGAAAATGCAAATGGAATATTTCTAACAATAATTTTCTTTATTCCCACTACAGCTCTTATTGATTGGTGTATAATAGAACAGCACAAAATTAATCACAGTTAATACACATTTTTTAATAATAGTATTTACTATTACACTGCTAAGAGAAAATTCAGTAAAACAATTCCATATTTTTACAGGTACTTAGCCATTTTGCTTGCAAATAAGCGATTAAGTTATTAATTATATTTATCTTAAACTATTACAAATTGCGTGACCTTATAGTGAAAAATTTAATATTTGGGAAGAAAGTAATGTTATTTTTTTTAAAGAATTGCTGAAGTATTTCTTTAGAGGGAAAAATTTGTAGAAAAGAAATAATTATTTGAAATTAAATTTTTAATTAAAAATTATAGCATATAAGATTAAAAATAATGACAATATAATAAAAATAGGAATTTCAAATTTGAAACTAACATTTCAATTTATACATAAGGTTATTTTTAATAATGTAATATTAAATTGATTATTTTAATTAAAGTAATAAAATGAAATATGCTTTACGTAAAAATGAAATCTAAAAGCAGCTTTTACAACAGATTTTTATCACCATTTTCTCAATTATGAGTTGCTTGATGATTACCCAAAACATCTCTTTCGGTAAACCTTTTATCACAAGTACTGCTGACATAAGGTTTATCAACCTTGTGCTTACGGATGTGTGCTTGTACTTCAGCTGCACAAGAAAATACTTCATCACAAACACTACATTGGGTAATTTCAATACGGGATTTTTTTTTTCTTCGAGAAGGTTTTTTATTTGATATATCAATAAAGGTACTATCAATGAGAGACATAATATTTTCCTGTAATGAATGTTCGTTGATAACACCTTTAAAATCTTGAGCATTTTCGCTGTTGTCAATGCTTGAGCTTAGGGTCAGACTATTTTGATTTGAACTGCTGAATTTCTCAGCAGAATGATGTCGGGCCATATGTCTCTTGAGGTTTCCTCTTTGTGTAAAAGATGTATTACACTTAACACATTGATGCAAATTAGGTTCTAAGTGAATTTTTACGTGACTTTGAAGAGTAGCCTGTTTTGAGAAAGTTTTTTCACAAAAATGGCATCGATTACTATGCTCTATTTGATGTACTTCCGAGTGGCACTTCAAATCACTTTCATTACTAAATCCACGCTTGCATCTTCTACATATATATGGCATTTTTATTAAATGTGTACGCATATGACTAGTAAGGGATTTTGGACAATTACAAACACAGGAACAAATATAACATCGCAATGATTGATGATAACAATGCTCATCAATGGTCTGAATTCCATTATCAGCACACCCACTATAATAACAACGACAATGTTCACAAAACGGGTGCTGGTAATGCTTTAAAATATGAATAATAAGATGATGAGGTTTCTTATAGCTTTCCAGGCACTCAGAACAAATAAATTTAGAATCTTCCGATATTTCACTATGCTGTATCACATGAAGACCATAAGAATCAAATGGTATGTGCTGACTGCAAGTATTGCAAAACAGCTTTCTTGTGCAAGTACAATTATTATGAATCACATTATTACTTTGAGATGCTGAGGATTTGATTCTATTACTTGCATACTGCATATCCACATTAGGCGAGTGAGTCTCGCCATCAATATTTGAAGCAAGAGTTTCAGAATTATTTATTTCTGTACTGATGTTTTCCTGGTGCCATGACAACACGTTTTTTTGTACAGAACAAGAACTTTCGTCAGAATCAGTTTGTGCGTTTGCTTTTTCAACAATCAGATTATCACTATCATTCATATCTCTTTTTAGTTCACTGTTAGTGGCTGAGTCAGGATTCTCTTCTGATCGCGATTCATAGAACGCGTTGGAATCGGTGATGGTTGTTTGATTCAATTCTACTCCAGACAATTTTCTTCTTTTCGGCATCTGTTTATTAAGATCTCTTTTGCATATCATACATGAGCAACAGGTGCAGTCGTCGCTCTCTCTGCAAGTGTTTCGATGGTACTCGAGAGCTCGTTCCGTAAATATTAATTCGCAACTTGGGCAAGACAATCGGGCAGGTCGATCATCTATTGTATTAATATCCGTATTCTTAGCGTCCTCCATGATGTTAGAAGATAATTTATATATAGTCCCAGTTGAATAATCAAAAATATAAGAAAACACAATTCAGTCTTATAAGTAGCATGTGTAAATTCAATATTACAATTTTTTTATATCACAGATATAATTTATTTTAGAATTAAGTGAACGCTTAACGGAGGTTTGATGCAGAGAAACACAAACTCCACACATGCAGTCACCGCTAAGTAAAATGCTCAACAGGCGATTAGACTAGTGTGGCAAGAGAGACTATCGTCTCGAGACAGAGCCCGGAGCCTCGGCTCCCAGAATATTTTGGCTATGATTCAGTGACTTGGCGATGTAAAGAAAGAGATAAATTTGTCTGACTAGGAAGTTTATCTTTATCATTGTTTAACATGGCGGATTTCGCAACTACGTATTCTGTTTTCCTTTAAGGCCTGTTTACACGTTCCGAGTTTCTCGTCCGAATTTACAATATGACGTCATCAAGACCGAGTCGTGCGATCGATCCGAGAGTGGTGTTTACATACGTTCCGATTTCTCTGATTCGATATCTTAACGTTTATCGTAGTTTCGCTTTCAGTTTTCATTTGTTGCTGTTTTATTTCGCTTCTCCTTTGTTGCTGTTCAATTTATTTAATCTCTATTTTTAATATGAATGAGGAATTAAAAATCGTAACAATAATGACGGTAGTGGCTGCTGCTTCAGTATTATCGAAAAGAAGAAATAAAAGTAATAATAGATCAGAGTGGACTAAACCTTGGCTGTCAAATCAGCCATCGTTTGGTGCTTACCACTGCCTTTTAAAATAATTTAATTTTTCTTTTCTTTTACATGGAGTATCTTCTTTAATAAATATCAGAGAACATTAAAAATCGTGAAACTAAAACTTAAAAACTTGAAAAAAATTAAATTAAAATATTAATATTTATAACATTTTCAGTACATTTATAAAATGTTTCAATTCCTTCACAGTTGTATTTTTATACAAAATATAATCAAATGTATACTATAAAAACTTAAATAAAAATACACAATAAATTATAATTTGTCCACTTATTATTAAAACATTTATATTTATAAATTTTCAATATTATGGAAAATGATATAATGTTAGAAAGTAACTCATGCAATTATAGGAAGAATACATTAAGAATTTTGATTTTGCTGTTAATTGAAATATGTAGCTGATTATACAAAATCTAGATTTTTAACATCTTAAAAGAAATTACTTGTGTTATAACAATGAGGAAACTACTGGATATAAGACTGGTCTTATAAGAGATTTTAGAAACCATTTTCAGTTAATAGAAAACTAATTTGCTTATATGAAAAGGATTAATAATTTGTCACAAAAACAATAGTCAATTTTTACAAAGATATAAAAAAAATATTTCAGTGAAGCCATTTGAATCATAATAATGTATGTATTACTGAATTAAACAATATTTTTCTCCATTAAATTAAATTGGACAAAAAAGTAATGCCTTTATATCAAACTTAATTAATTAATAATATTCTGTTAACAAAATTGATAAAGACAATAAGCTATTCTTAATGTATTTAGATTTTTCAATTATGTCTGCATGGAACAATTGCTGCTTATAAAAAAAATTTTGATTAGAGTAAGTGAAAATTTTTATTAGAGATTTGTCGACTTTTTAATATTTAATTATTCTAATAAACGTGATTTATTAGTTTAAGAAAGAAACAGAAAAATCATAGAAATGACAATAATTTGCAAACAAAAGATTTTCATTTGTTTTCAAATCATAACTTTTTTCTAGAGAGTTTTTGTTAATGCTTTGATAAAAATTATTTTAAAGCCAAATATTTTTTTATCAAATTATTGGAATAATGTGATTCATTATATTCATTTTTATTTATTTTCATTAACCTGTTTAAAAGCTTTAAGATTCAAGTTATTTACATCATTTTGAATTCCTTAAAATGTATAGGAGTAGATCAGTTAATTAAAGTCATCTCATCAGAAAATGTAGATTAATTACGATAATTTAAATCTTATTTATTAATTTTTTAATAGAAGAAAATATTTTTAAATAATTCTTAAAATAGATGACTTTGCAATGTCAAATTAATTATATTTAAGTATCAATATAGCATGAGTAATGAATTTCTAAATCAACTAATGTTTTATAAAATAAGAAATAACTTATCAGTGCCACTTCGCTGTGATTGAAGCACTTTCTTTTGTTCACATAAGAATTGGCTTAAATTATTTATTATTATTTTTTAATTTCGTCTGATGATATATTTAATATAGCAGACAGCTCTACGTATCCTTTGTTTCTGAAATTCTTGTTGTGATAATCAACAGAATTTACATTCCATAGATATGGCCGCCCTTTATATTCTTCAATTAGAATTTCGATTTGTTCTTTTGCCCAATTCATTTTGTCAATGTCCCACAAAGAAAACAACTGTTTGACAAAGAAAATTCTTCGGGTTGAAAAATTCGATTTTCGTGTTCTTCGATGACGTCACTCTTCAATAAATCTGATTGGCTGTGGACGAAAATCTCGGATGGAAAAGTAGAACGTTTTACTGCTTTCCGAGATCGGAGCTCGACATCCGAGAACGTGTTTACACATTCCGATTTCGCGATGGTAACAAGTTCCGAGGAAGTTCGGACGAGAAACTTGGAACGTGTAAAGAGGCCTTTAATTGTTATATTTTTATAAATATAACAAAGTATTTAATAAATTCTTCATGAATATAATTTCTTTGTATTTTGAGAACAATGGATGTGTGCGTATTGGGTTTACATGATTTTTTCCTCTAAAGATTTAGGAATTTAATATTATTATATTTTCGTAAATATAACAAAGAATTTGTCTATTAATTCATTGTGAATGTGAATATAAATTTTATGCATTATTAGAACACTTAATTATTTATTCATAGATAATTTACTATTGTTTATAAATATGTAAATTGCTATGTTTATTAAACAGACTATGCATAATCAAGCATAAACTTCTTTTGACATAATTATTACAAGCAAAGTAACTGAAAAATATTTTATACGAAGTTTCTGCTTACGAAAGAATTTTATGTTTTAAAATTTATTTAGCCTGATATTTTGATTTACTTAAAGGAAGATAAAAATTGTAATTAATATGTCATTATTTCTTTACAAAAATATTTTCTCCTCTGATTCAGATTCTTTATTTTCATCACTGTTTAAATTCATTGTCACCATCATGAAGTACATTCTCACTGGGTTAATCATGTCTACTGAAGAAGTATTTATCTTTGAGAACTTAAAGAGTTCTATCTTTTTAATTTCCAGTTAATTTTATGCTTGTACACTATTCCTTAGAAATAAAATGGCTAACAAGATTATGAAAATAATCTGGAACACAAAACTGAGCTGCTTATAAAAAAATTTGGAAGCAGTACTTGTAGCACTGAGTCTTCCCAAAGTTATATGGATTCTGAGAAATGTTTACTGAAAATGAAGAAAGAAAAGGCAGGTAAGAAATAAGAATGCCCATTCTAAGGATACTGAAAAGATGATTGATTACAGATAAATAGTTTTCCCTGGCTCTTTGATTTACAAAACATGGGATAACTCTAGTCCACATGCTCTTCAATGAGTTAATGTACACAATACCCACTGATTTATTTTTGTAGATGACGCTTTCTATTTATCACTTTTGAATGTTACAATGAGGGAGCCGTCTCTCTCTCTCTCCATTAAAAACTATGTGTCACAGCTTAAAGCTTGACTTCAAATGATTGAAAATAAAGATTAGTATGAGAAATATATGGTCATTTTACTTAGTATCACATAAAAAACTAAACTTAGAGAATGTTAATACTGCATATTCAAATAAGGTATAATACCTACGATTATATCTGTGTTTGGCTTCAATCATTACATCACTCAAATTTATTTTGTATTTGTGAACTGTTTATTTTAATAAAAATGATTTTGTAAAATATACAAAATCTGCTGCACAAATTCAGAAACGGATTTTATAAATGTAACAATTAAAAATATTATGGAGATTTATAATTTTTTTAAAAAAAAGATAATATTAATGCATCATAAACTTTATGACATTTATTGAGCTTTAAATAAAGTTAATTTCACTGACCCTCACCTGGATAAATGAAAAACATAGGCAACCCATGTTAAAGTAACTAAGCAAATTACTCAAAGCCAATTTCAAATTGCCTACCAAATAGTAGGAATTAAAAATGAAATGTGTGTGTGTTAATATTTTATAAGTCAATTATTTGCTATTTATACGAACCAATATATGTGTCAGCTCTAGTTGTTTACAAATAAAATTATTAGTTACCAAAAAACATTGTTTATAAATAAAATTACAAACAACCTAATTTGTTTCATAAACATTAATATTTTTTGAGAATTTAATATTGAAATATTCATTGAATATTTTATGAATAAATTCTTAGAGAATCTTTATCTTCCAAATACCTCTCATCCAAAACTAATCTACTTTCAATTTTAATAACTTAAGTAATAAAATGAGACTTATATCCATTCTTGAACTCCTTGGTGCTCTAATGACCTCACTCTTCTTCCCTCAATCAATCATCTCAATTCATCTGAAACTCATCCTTCAGCATATTTTCCTGTTCACATGACAATCTGTTATACCAATGTTCATCGCCCCCCCCCACCGAGCTGGCAATTTAATGGTTAGTGCTCTGGCTATCGGTTTAAAAGTTCGTGGGTTCGAATCCCACCTGGGCATGGATATTTGTAGTGGTTCGGAATCCACTTTAAACCGTAGGTCTCAGTTTAATTAGCTCTTGTGTGCAAAAACTAACCGTTAAAGCAACAAACAAACCAAACCAACCCCCTTACTTAAGGAGCTCTTTTGCCCCAGCTCTATTCTCTTAACTCCCAAAGTTCCCACAGTTACCATATAGTAAACATCTGGGGAAAATAATATGTGGGAAGAATTTTATAAAACATTTCCTTGGGAACAAAGAAAAGTAAAAATTAATTTTATAAAATTGCCATCATAGCTTATATCACGTGATTTAATATATTTCCTTATAAAAATAATTGTAATGAGTTAACTTAGAGTTTAATTTTAAGAGAAAGTATATATATAATTAGAAATAAATCTCAATTATAAAACAACTGACCTTCTATATTACAGAAATACTTTTTAAACATTACAATATAAATATAGCAATTGATGGAAACAAATTTTAGTATATTTAAATGATAATTCGATCTGATTTATATGCAATTACTCCTCAGTTCAATATTTGCATATTTACATTGTTTATGTAAATTTTATTTAAATTATGAGAACTGCCATTGTTAGAAAACCAGATGGTATTATTACTTGGTATGTTGAGTTATTAAGTAATAAAAATTATAAATTACTATCCTTATTATGCAATAATGTGAATATGTATGCAAATCTTGTTTATGCAAAAGTTATTTATGGAGGAATTGTTTTGATACGTAACCAACGTTATATTACCACTGCTTATGATCCCAAAAATGCTTAACCCTTCAGAAAGTACACTCAGGACGCTGAGGCTGGAAGTCACGTGGGTGACTGCTTCACCCTAATGAATTTTATTAAAATGTTAACTGTAAAAAATATTTCATTAAAAGTAACAATTGAAGGGTTTGCTTCAAAAAGGAGGTAGCTCCATCCCATAGCTGTTGGGAGTTATAAACACTTTCTTGTGCGGAAAAAAAAAATCTTTTATTTGGCACCAAAAGGATGCAGCTCCAATCGTTATTTCCAGAGTTATTCAAGAGATGGAGCTGATTGTCTTGTTAGTTTGTAGCAAGAGAGCGGTAGCTCCTGGAGCTACGTCTTTGTTACCCCAGACGACTGACGAGTTTTGTTTACAGGGAAGTTAACTATTACAGGGAGGCACCATTATATGCACTCAGTGATGAGTGAAGATATAAAAGTTCTATATCTATTCTCGGACAACTGCGTATCCCAAAACAAAAATCACGCTTTAACACAGTATCTATTTTTTTCTTGTTAAAAGTGGACGTCTGAATACAGTCTTTCATAGGTTCCCAGAACCGGGTCATAGTTTTATGCCTTGTGATCGAACTTTCGGAAACATTGAAAAGCGCATGAGGAAAGTAGAAAGAGTGTTTGTCCCAAGAGAATATACGCGCATTATAGAAAAGACGAGTAAAAAGTTTACTGTGACGGAAGTTACTCAAGAAATGATTTTTAACTTCGTTGACCTAATAAAAGGTTTCTTCCTTAAAACCCTTCACATCATTTCTAATGGTAGCAAAAGGGAAAAGCTTTTAATAACAAAATTTAGGGTTTTCACTTATGAAATATCCTACATCAATGCAGGAAACATCTTAGCTAGTGAAAGTGTTGGAATACTGTGTAACAAAACAGTAAGAATGTTCAACATCCAAAACAGTACCCCTATAATATTGAACAACCTTCAACAAGCATACACCAACCACCTACCACTCAAGGCTGCAAAATATAAAGATGTGATGGACCTTGTCCAAAAATACGTCGCACAAAATGATATGTGGTTCTACCATCGACTACAGCCAGACAACGCGCCTGATGACCCAGATGTTACAGAAGGAGAATGTAACGATTGAAATGATGTTATTTTCTGTTTGTAAGACCAATAATTTTGCTATACTTTATTTTCAGTTTTCTTTGAATAAAAAATACGTAATAATAGTACATTCTATTTATTTTTACACCTTTTTCCAAGACATAACATATTCCCCCATTCCTCATATTCCATTCTTTTGAGCAAAAAAGAGGTAGCTCCAAGGATCATCCACGTACCACGAACATTTGGATGATATTTTTTGAATGAAAATAATGTTCTAATGTGTAAACTTCATAATTGAAAGCAAGCAACAACAATATTTTTACATAACTTAAAATTTGAATTTTTTAAACGTTTTTTTTAGTTTCCCAAAAACTGAGAAAATTGGAGCTACCTCCTTTTTGCAGCAAACCCTTCAATTGTAGTATTTAATTGGGAATTTATAATAATATTCTTAAGAAAACATTTTAAATGTTTAAGGAGATCAAACATTCATAAATTATATAAGTAGAATTATGTGCTTGTAATGGAGATTCTGAATCAACATTTACTTCTAACAAACATAATGATTTTTGCAAATAAAATTTTGTGCTTGAAATTGTAGTTTTATCCTTGTATCTTGGAATTATAAAACATTCAATATTGTTGTATTTTTTACTTTTTGTTGAATGTTGAATAACTTTTCGTTTACTTGAATTAACTTTATTGATTTCTTTTGGCAGAATTGAGAAAACATTTGGATAGTTCCTATCTTCATATGTGTCTCGATAAAATATATTGCTTAGTATTTATTCCTAAGCGATATTATTCAGCGTTACTAAGAATAATTTATAAAAAATATGAAGTATTTGAGTAACTTGATATGTAAATGATACATAGAAAGAATTATTTTGTTAATTCAATCAGGATATCCAATCTATAACTTTATTAACAATGTTTGCAACCAAAAACTATTCAATGGAAAATATCAATAAAATTATAAGCATGCATACTTATTTTGGACTGATGTATTTTTGGGGACATTTATCTCAATTTAGAAACAGTATTTCAAATATTATGTTTAACAGTATCAATTTTTTAGGAATGAAAAATTGTTTAACCCCTTGCCAGTGTCACCCGAATCCAGTTCGGGCAGAAGAAAAATTAACGTTTCTATTTTGTGAAGCCTGAGATGTTTCTACTTTAGGATACTTTATTTCATATTTTCTGAATAAATGACACAAGTGGTCCTAGTTTTTTACCAATTCTGACTTCGGTTGGGGGAGGCAAAATGTGCATATTGTCAGCTGATCAGATAAAGACATGCTTGGGTTGATAAACAACGACAGTTTCACTTTCTCATTTAATTTTGGCTGTTTTTTTTGGTAATAATTTTCTTTTTTCACAATGTCTGATTCAGACACCAATGAGGAGTATAATTTAGTTTCCTCGGGATCAAATACCAAGAAAGAAAAGGCGACATTTTTGCTTTTTAATGTGGAAAAGTTACTGATATAAGATGGACTAATAAAAAGGATGTTTGTTTGCTTTCTTCAGTCCATACCGCCGAAATGATTGAATTTAAATGTAAGAAAAAAGAAAAATTGAAACTGAAGGAAGTCCATGACTACAGCACTATGGGAGGTCTTGAAAAAGTCGATCAACATCTTACAGACTTCCCAGTTGCTAGAAAAGGAGGTGAAAAATATTACTAGAAAATATTTTCCCATCTCCTACACCAAGCGTTATTTTGTATACTTCAGCAGAAAGTGCGAAAAATAATATGAACTTCAGAAAATCAATTGTAGAACTAAATAAACCAAATGTTCAGCTACGAGGATCAGGGCATCCTAGTGTAACCTTACTACGCCTTACAGGTTGATACTTTCCAGAACACACCCCATCAATGGGGAAAAATCTACTCCAAAAAGAGGCTGTGTTTTATATCCTGTCGTAAAACCGATGAACAAGGAAAGAGAATAAGGCGTGAGAAAGAGTTTATTGTAAAGAGTGCGATATATAGGCTTGTGTCTGCACACAATAGTACTTATGTTTTGGGGTATACCATACTGTAAAAGATTTGTAAAATTTATGTATTGAAAATCATAGTGTTTTTTATATTATACTAGTTTATACTAATTATATTACATTCAGCATCAAAATTTCGTTTTCGTGCTCAATATGAATAAGATGTATGTGTAACCAATGTTTTATGTGTATGTAAAAATTATAAATATAGTAGTTATTGTATTTAAAATTTTATTTTTGTAAAGAAGCATTTTCTAACTCTTATAATAATATAAAGAATAAAATTGAGCAGTCAAAAAATTTTCCATTTTTGGACCATTTTTCTGAAACATATGTCACAGTTAAGGGGTTAATCTCAACAATCCACTGAACTTTTTTTTTTTTAAACCAAATGTAGAATAATCATTACGTAGATTACTCTGAGCTATATAATCTTATACAAACCAAAAATTGTGTTCATAAAAATTTATAAATATAAATAAATATCTGTTAAAAATATGCAAACAATTTCTCTTGTAAGTTTTAGATATCTATTTCTTTATAAGTAAATCCATAAAAAGTGAATAAAAATTTTATCAAAATTTTAAAAACGATGGATGAGTTAATTGTTTTCACAGTAAATTTTACTATAAAGTGCAAATAATAAAATTAAAAATGTAAAATCAATGCAAAACATATTTAGAAGTTAAAAATTTCTTTTTAATTTTTACATGAAAAATTATCTTGTATAGACAATTAATATTTTTAGTTTACATAATGATTTAAATAGATGATGTTTACAAGCATAGTGCCAAAGAAACACACATAATATATAAAAGTTTCTTTTCAAGAATATAATCTTTAAAAGTAAACATGTACATTCAGCTGCAGTTTTTGAAAACATTTTACAAAATTACTTTTAAATCTTTGGTAAAAAATGCAGATAATACAGTTACAAATTGATAATAATATATTCCTGAATTTTATATCAAAGTTAATCATCTAAAAATATCTTTGCAATTTTATAAGCTAAATTAAGTTTAACACAATTATGAAATTAAAAGAATATATGTTTCAATACTCTGAGAATAAAATAAACATTATTTTCTTAAATACTTTATAATTAAAAAAATGTTAAGAAGTGTTTGTTAGTTCTTTTTGTGTATTAATTTACATTAATAAATCTATCTGATTACATGTATAAAACATTTAAAAATAAGGAAAAGAAAAAATATTTTAGAATGTAAAATATGCTTAGCAATTCTAGAACACTGAAATATTTTCTGTAAATTAAAATTTTGTTTACATAAAATTTTTTTTTTATTAAATACTGCCAAAAATTTTTAAGGTAAAGTCATATTTTAAAATCTAACCCATGAATTTAATTTGCAGTGTTAGGATATCGCATAATTTGTTTTCTTTTTTGGGCCTTTTTTATGATAATCTTCGCCGTATTTCAACTTTTTTATAACCTTTTGAATCGAATTAGATATTAATTGTATTGGCAGCTTGCGATTTATCTTAGTAGAATTTTTAATTTAAAAGATAGACTATCCACACATTAAATGCTAATTTATAATTACTGCTAATTTATAATTAAACCATGATAAAGTGTCAAAAACAATTTAGTCAAATTAATTTTTTCATGGCAATACAGAAATCAGAAGGAAACGTGATAATGCAATTCACATTCTTTGTTACTTGCATATTATCCCATCCACCTTATCTGCGAAAAAATAAATGTCTTCAGCACCATATAAAATACAAATAAAGTTGCTATCTATTTCTATTTTAAATATGGTGCTAAGATATAAATAAACTATTCCGCTTTTCTTTCATATTTTGAAAAATATTAAAATTTGCAAATATAAATAAACAAATCGACTGACGCGAACGTCGTTTCAAATCAGACCGGGGAATAAGAGGTTGCTAAAATTAAGTCTGAACAACAGTCACATCTTACACCGCCAAATTATTGCAACTACTCTCTTCAACTTCAAGTGCGTTAGAATTCCCATTTGGAGCCGACGTTCCGGGACCGGTCCCGAGACGCTAGTTCAAGAGAGAGAACTTGAAAGTCAGCTGCAAAATAGGAAATCTAACGCATGCGCACAGAGTAACAGATTCTGACAGCAGCAAACCAAAGCGAATTCGCCGAACTATGACGTAGATATGTGATGTCATTGTGGTATTAAAGCGCGAATGAAACTAATTACATCACATATTGAATTATTGTTTACATTTTGACTAATGGGCAATATCAGTTTTGTGAAACCATGATTGATTATTTATCAAAATATTTTATTTATTTTTAATTTATTTATATAAAAATTCAGAACATGTAATTTTTTGATATTCTTATATTTTGAAATTACAATATTGAAATCTATCATTATCCAACAAAGCTGGTGTATATTTCATAAACATTTCATATTCTTAATTAAGTCAAACATTTTGAAATAGATGATTGATTTTAATATAATATAATTATATTTTAAAAATAAATATTTGCGGTAATTTTTTAAAGCAACTCTAAGTTCTTAAATATAATGCAAGCAAACTATCAACACGATTCAAAAAGTAGTATTAAAATATTTTTCATATAAATTATTTTATGGAAAACAAAAAATATAATAATATATTCTTGTGTGTGTGTATTTTTAAAAATCTAAAATAATCCAGCAATAAGTAATTTTTATTAAATTTATATATATATATATATATATATATATATATATATATATATATATATATATATATATATATATATATATATATATATATATATATATATATATATATATATATATATATATATATATATATATATATATATATATATATATATATATTATATATATCATATATATATATATATATATATATATATATATATATATATATATATATATAACACATGCAATGTAAACATGAATTGTTAAGAAATATATCTTTATTTACTTCCAAATTTTTTTAAATTTTAAAACATAGGTTTGAAACTATTTTATTAAAAAATTATAGCACCTAAACAATCTCAGCAACATACAATATGTAAAAAAATTCTTTTTTTTCAGTTATGTATTTTAAACACAAGAATCATTTTTTTTTCAATAATATTAAATAAAGTATATTTAATTGTAGCTTCTTCTGTTTATTTTATCTAAATTAATTTAAAGGTATATTTAAATATAAGAAAGATAAGATTTTTAATTTCAGTTTATTTCCTTTTCATAAAAATTCCATATTTAGTAATAATACATAACCAATCACATATTTTCTAAATGTTTCACGAAACATATGGCTTATTTCCTTGAGTAGAGCATAATAATTTTTGTATTTGCTCTACTTAAGGAAATAAGCCATATGTTAAAATTGTAATATTTTTATTAGTCAAAATTGTATCTATCTTTTGAGTTCTACAGTTATCTTCAATCTACATAATTTCATAAAATTAATAAGCTTTCTAAAATTTAATAAAAATATTAATTTTAAATAATAATTTTTTTATTTTATATTTAAAAATTATTTTAATGATCTTTGTACAGATGTATCATGAATTACACTTCAACGTAAAAAAAGCTCATAAAGTTAATTACAAACATTATTTCATAGGGAGAGAAAAAATGGATATAATTTGCTTTGTCACCGACACCTTGCCAGATATTGCTTATTTTCTGGATTACATAAAATGTCGCTTGAAATGTCTATTTTATGACGTTTTCTGACGTTATAAAATAGGCGCTATGAAAACAAAAATGCTTATAAAAATAATGAATTAATATTTAGTAAAAAATAACAAGATTTATTTTTCAGGACTGTCAGAATAAATTTAGACATTTCCATGTACCTTTCATTATAAATACCTAAATTCATAAATAGAAAGATAGAAAAAAATATTTTCTCTACATTAATTTTTGAAATTATTCTAAATTAGTCATTAATGAAAAAAAATATTTTTTTTTCGTGAAAAACTTTCTGTTACTGTAACAGAAAACAAGTGGATTTTTATTTATTTTTTCTTCACAAAAATTTCAAAATGAGATGAAAATTTCAAAACTCTCGATGTCTCAAAATTCACGGGAATTTTTAAAATTCCCAAAGAAATAAACCTGGTTTTTTCCCTCCTACTGAGAGATGACTTTCAGGACATTATTTAGAAAACACAGTGTGACGCCAAATCACAAATCGCTGAAATGATTTTGGTTAAATCAGCTCTTACTTAAATCACACGTGAGAAAGTTCTGCGAGTCTCATTTAAGAACGTCATGCGAGCGAAGTATAAATGAATTAGTGTGAAACTGTACAATTTTTAATTTTTACTTTGTTAAATTACCTAGGATCTGCTGTATTTCAGGGTTATCAATTAGGTCTTGATTTAAAAGAGAAGAAATTAAAAAAAATGAAAGTAAGGGGAAAGCTTTTGCCTAATCTCTAAGGATGGGGAAAACATTTGTAATCAGTATCAGAATAACCTTCTGTAATTAATATTTTTTACCATCATCAGTTCTTACAGTAATATTACATTTATAGTACATCAGAAAACAGTATGGATTACATTGTGTCACCACATAAAAACAATCAGAAACTTTCAATCTCCAGAACGAAAGACAATATGCAAACACAAAGCACTCGCTTCAGAGTCCCCAATAATCCGATGTTGTAGTGTTGGAAATGTTAAGTAAATCAATTTTGATAATGGCTGTTTCCATATATGTAAATTACAGGATATTAATCTAATGATGTATTTTTAGTTTACAAGAATAGCAGTTCCATCTGGTTGCTAGTATCTGATTCGACTATCATTATTTATTTTATCACCTTTCTGTATATATACTTCTTATATTTATTGTTTTAAAGATTTTTAAAGCGTATTTCTTGAATTATAATGCTATTAGGTGGCATTTGTCCAATTTGTTACTGTTACTTCTGCTGATTAGTTACTTCTGTCCATAAATGTCGGCAGCAAATGAGATCGTATGATTTTATTCCCAATACGATATTTACTCGTTTTATAAACTCATTATTATTTTCCATTAGTTTAACGGAATTGTTTCCAAAATTTTATTAATGTTATATCTTTTCTAATAAATTTACTAGAAGATATTACCATCGAAATTCTTAGAAAATAAAATTAAAATTTTAATCATTAACTAACCATGTTGACTTCTTGGAATTGAAGACTTGCTATTGATTGTATGGAATTAAATGCTTCAAATTATTGAATAACTCATAATTTTTTGAATATTCAGTTATAATACATAATTTATTTACACATGCACAAAATATTTAATATTTTGTTTTTGCACATCTAAGTATGAAACAAATCACTATTGATTCAAATCCTATTATAATTTTTAAAACGTAAAATTGTTTTTTCTGTTGCTAAGGGGAAAGCGCAGGATACTCCCACTGATGAACGTAAAAGTGAGCTTAAGAAATTTTGAAGGTTTTTGCAAATCTAGTAGGTATTTAAACTTTTCTTCCGTTTCTGGTAAAAGTTTGCTAAACTAGCGAAAATGAAACTTCTTTAGTTTCATTGATTTTACCGTCTTTTCAAGGGACTGTGGTGGGTGAAAAGCTGATATTTTGGCTTAAAGAGGGATTTTCACCTTATAAGTAACAAGATGACTGATCGAAATTTTGATTTCTTACATGAACAGACTGAAATATTAATCACTGTACGCTCCATCGTAGGATTTTACATACACGTAGAAATATCTCTTTAAAAGTGAAAATATCATCTTTGCTATGATTAGATGCTGGTGCCAATTAAATGGTGGAAAAGAATTTTTTTTAGCTGAGTAACGAATTCGGACTGATTTTCTAATATTGGAATAGGCTGGGTAGATGAAGTTGTTCGCCTTAGGGATTTGTGTAAAGGTATCTGTGGAGGTATTGTACCAAAAATGTCGCTGAGAGTCCTTCGCAAACCTAAAAGAATTAACAACACTGAAATTCATTAAAATTTTTAACTTTTCATTCCAGTCTTTTATTAAGGGACAAGTTACCTAACTTTATCACAGTTATTTTTTAATTACAAGAATATATTTTTTTTACCCGATAGATTAGCTAAAACTGATTGGTTCTAACGCTTATAAAAGTAGAACATAAAAAATTAGCCAAATTATCTTCATTGAAATTCTAGTTTATAAAGCAGGAATTGAAAATAGGAAAAGTTAGGGTATGTAGACTTGTTTCTTATCTTCTTTTAATATTAGATCATAAAACATGCTTAGCTATTTGTAGTTAAATTGTAAACTTTAATCTAATAATGTATGTTTAATGTTGTAGCATTTACAGCTACAAGACAGCTTAAACAGAAATATTTGTAAAGTGAGGTGAATAATGAATCAAAAATACTTACAGAAAAAATATGTATTCGGAATAAAATAGAAAATTTTTTTCCTTGGTTATTTATAAAAATTATAAATTATACAAAATGTTCAAATTTTTAATAATTTCAATTTAATCATTGGGAAATCTCTCGCTGCCTGGAAATGTCTTTCTTAAACTTTCAGAAGTTTATTTTAGCTGTCACACACTACTTATTGTACTTTGAAAAGCAGAAGAAATTATGTGAATAATATATGTTTCAATGAAGTACCAAAACATTTCATGCGCACAATACTTGTTAAGATTTCCATACAGCAATTATCAGCTTATAAAATATTAAGTTAATAGACAATAAGGAAATTTTAGAATCAATAACTTTAACTGGCGTCACCACAGCCAATTTTACGCAAAAACTTGAGTAAAATTAGTGCTTCATCTTTAGTCAGAAAATTTCATTTACTAATTATGAAAAGTTTGTTTTCAATTAGGGAAACATTTTTTAATTATAAGGAAATTTCTTTCACATTAAAATTAAAAGGCTATGTTGACCCTGATACATAAATACCATTTCGTTTATTTGATAGTATAATGAAAGAACTAGCGCTTTGTGAAGAAATAAAAATGTATGTTTTATGTAAGTACATATTTGAAGTCAATGAATTTTTCAGCTTAAATTGTATATTGTAAATTTTATCATTTAGTATGCTTGATAATAGCATATACAAAATTTACAATTTTTGGGATTCGTTAAAAGTAAGTAAAAATTATTGTAGCTAACACGTATTTTATGATTGTTATGTGAAAAATTATTATTTAGCTTTTCAATTAAGCCGTTGCGTGGAGAACAATCACACCAGGCTTTGAAAGTTTGGAAAAAAACTGTAACAAATCATTTTTTCGTCCTGCCCTTTTGGAATATTATTTTTCAATGGCTTTCCTTCCTCCAATACTTTCCGGGAATTCATGTTATGATCGGCTGCCTCAAGCGACCAGAATTGCTTACAAATTTTCTTCACTAAACAACTCAATTTCGTGTTCCAGAGACAGAACATTTGAAATCTTTATTAAATGAGATTAAAACTTCTGCAGAAGATATTGATCAATTCAATGAGGACGAACCTTGATGAAAAAAATAGTGATTATGAATTGGGTCACAGCGAAAGCAAGAATTTTTATTCTTCTGTTATGAATAGATGTGGTGCACCTTTTTCGACCTTTTCCTTCTCTGTTTTTTATTGAAATTGTGTCTCCTGATATCGTAAACAAAACTTTCGGACACCAGAAGTAGTCACTGAACCACCCACCCACCCACCTGTCTTGCAATTTCAGCATAGGAAAGACCACTTTCTCGTAACACAATAATATTACATCTCTTTCTAGGTGTCCAATCTACTCTTTTATTTGATGTCATTGCTTCTTGACTAAATATTAAAATTTTTTACAAAAATTCCTACTTGTAATTGCAGTGTATAAGAAACAGGTCCTCCTTCTACAGAACAAAGCAAAATAATGAATTGTTTCAAGTGTAAACATGATATCAGCTTCTACCAGCTTCTACTGGCAGTTACTAATATTTGATTGGTTCTCAGAATAAGAACAGTGATTGGCCAGGAAAGCTAGACATTACAAACCACTTCATAACTGTGTTTTTATTTATATTAAAGTACATATAATTTTTTTTGTATTGCAAATAATTGAATTTATTGTTTTGTATTGAATTCAGTAATAAATTCTCTTTAAAATGACGTATACAAGTTTGCATTTTGCGAAACGTAACATTTTCTATAAGCATACAAAGTTCAAAAACATAAAAATTTCCAAAAGTGTCCACAATTTTGGCCACCATTGTATAACTAGGATTTACCATAAATTTTTAAGTTAAAAAGATTTTGCCACTTATATGATAGTAATTTTTTCAGATTAAACTCAAAATTATTCAATTATAAAAAAATACCTTCTTTTCATTGAAATAAACTTACTTTGTTTTTAATATATAGTCAAAATTAAATTTGTATGAGACAACACTAATAATGCATTAGCTAACAGAAATTATCAAAATTTTATAATCTAGTAGAATTTAGAGTTCTCCATTTAGTGGCGCTGTTGCTGCAGTGGTGATCACAAATTGGTAATATCCGAACAGGTAGGTTTATTTGGTACTGAACGTATTACATTTGTCTGTGATTGAACTGATCCATAGAGGGCATTGTAAATCTGACTCAATCAGAATCAAATAAAATACTGAAATTTCAGCTTGTAATAAATTGTTCAGGAATCAAAATTTGCAAAGCATTGGTAATAAATATTACGATTACTTCGCACTATTTTATTTTAAATTCAAACTTGTAAATGCATTTGCAACAAAACAATCATTTTTTAGATATAAATTTCATAGCCGTTTATATTATACTGCTTATTTTAAAACATATTATTATTGTTGTGATTAGAAAGTGAAACTTTTATAGGTGTTACAAATATAAACGATTGATTTAAATGTAAATTTAAAACAAGATGTTTTTAAATGAGTAATTAAATGATAACAGCTAAATATTTTAGGTTCATTGTTTCTAAAGAATCTATCACCTTTTTTATAACTTCTTTGCAATATTAGTGCCATCTGTCGCCAGCTTTATAACATTTCTCCTTTCTAAAAATTATGTGGATGTGAATGTTATTCACATATAATAAATAAACATGATATTAGATTATTAATTCAATGTTATATTTAATATATGATAAGGAAATTTGTTTTTCAGAGTTCATTTTAAATTTTCATCAATTCAAGAGTTACTACATTGATGTTGGAGTTCGAAGTTGCAGTAAAAACGATAGATTTCGTATTATGATAGAAAAATAACTGTTTTTATTTAGCGAATAGGCTAAAATGCTTTTTATTCTGTTTCTTTAAAGCGTCATTATATTCATTCATATTAAAATAAACTTATTAAGAATGTCTTTTGCTGGGAGGGAAAATCGACTCACAGAATTTTTGAATGGATCTGAAATGAGATATGCATGGGAAGGTGAGTTGTCCTATTTTTATCAGTCATGTATCATTTGACAAGAGCTTTTGGTGATTTCGAAAGTTTATGACTAATTCGCGATTGTTGATGATAGTTTAAAATCAGCCATACTGAAATTTATTATTACATGTGCATATAAAATTAGGGTTACAAGATAGAAAATATAGGCGCATAATTTGGCTAGAAGATTTCGTAATTAATTAACAGCGTTCATTTACGTAACAAAGAATTAAGTCACATATTTTTTTTATTGAATTGAATCAGATTTAGATGAATTTATGACTCAAATACATATGCCAGTACCATATAAATATGATGGCAAAAACAATAGTTTTATATTGCAGATTGACCAAAGCTTAGTGACGAATGTTATTTCAAATTAATCTAAAAAATATTCCCGTTTAAAAGGAATATGATTACATACTCAAAATTTGGGATTTTCAGCGCCAAAATAAAGAAAGAAGCATCGGAATGTCTCCCTTTAGCAAATGCAATAAAAATCATAAACTATGAAGCATAGCATTAACAAATTTTATGCGTAATCACTAAATGTGGCTGATGCAGTGAAATCCATAATTCTTGCTTATCATAAAATCATCCAAGCTTAGACTGCTATAAGTACATTTAAGAAAAATTCTATTCAATTTTAACTTCCTGAAATTAAGTTGATTTTATTAATTTAATTTAGAAGTGGATATTATAATAAACTTTCATGAAATATTTCTAATTTTGTCTCTAGATTTTGGTATTTAATCCAAATTCAAACCAATCAGGCCATTTATAATGGTGCTATTAATGCCAAATTTTGAGTTGATATGTAACTAAATTATTAAAAGTAATATTTTCTTATAGTTAAAGCATATTTTTTATGGAGTTAAAAGTAATAATTTTACAAATGCTTCCAACATTGATACAAAACAGTAATTTGAGTGACTTTAAGTTGGTTTATTTAGCGACTTCTTTTACATCTAATTTGACAGGGATAAGTGTTAAATGGGAAAATTTATGAATAAAAAGGATTATATTTTCGTTTGCGTTGACCAGGAATGGGAAAACTTTTTTGGTTGCGGGCCATAAATCGAAAAAAAAGGTAGGCGGACGAAGATAAATTTTTCTAAAATTTTAAAAACAATATACAGGTTTTGTAATTTAAATATGTTAATGAGATGGGTGAATTTGAGATTTCTCACGTAAAAGTTCCATATATTGAGGTCCGAAGTGAGATGTACTGATTCTAAGGAACGAAGCTACATGCTTATGTGTCAGCCTACTTCTGAAATGTTCATAGTTGAAAACACTTGTTCACATGTATAAAATGAAGCAAACATAGCAGTGACTTTCTGGGCTGGCTGGAGCTTAAACTGCTGCATTCACCTCTATTGGATTCCCATATGTCTGCTCCCCGTTGGTTGTCTACTATTATTACACCTGTCTGTGCTTGCTATTTCCGTCGATTTATGTTTTGTAAGACTATAATAGAAAAGAACATCAGTCCTTTGAAAAAAGAAAGAGAAAAAAATAATATTTAAACAAAGTAGAAAAAGAGATGGATATATAATATATAAATCATATTTTCTTTTAAATTCCGTTTATTATCCGACAAATTAAAATTCTATTCGCGAGTTTGCCCATCGCTTTTGCGTAGACAGTAGAGATGACGTCATCGTTAAAATAAGTTTGCTAATTCAGTAAATTAGGGGTTCTTTATTTGAATATTTTATATTGAAGTGATTATTATTTGCATACAAAAGAGATATGTGTGCATTATTATATTGATATTATAATCACCCTGATATTACCATTATTATATTATGTTACCAGTGTAGTAATTATCATTACATATTATTTCTGTCATAAATACCTTCTAATAATTTTTTCGGTGAATTTTTATAATTGAATTTTTTGGCGGATTTCACCATTTTTCGCAATTTATATTTTTATTAACCTTTTACTTGTCGGAAAAAACGGGAGTGCTAAACATATTCAGCAACTTTTTCTATTTTGGCAACTCTAACTCATCGAGGGACAGTATGGAAGTTTTTCTTCAAAATTCTAGTGAGGATAATTCAGATAAATTTTAGCTAAAAAATTTGCTACTTTTCCCCCGTACGATAATCACTGTAATAGGAAAGAAAAAATCGTCAATTATTGTAGTAAATGTTACTATATAGTAAATATATGTTAGGTTTACATGTTTAGAAACTACCAAAAAATAATACAAATATTTTATTTACATTTAATAAACTAAATAATGATCACTTATGGACAAAACTTATATCAACGCCAACTACTGCTTAATCGATGATTGATTGCGTATGTATAATGTAATAGCACACTTCTTACATTGAAACAAAATTAAATACTCTTGGTGACTTGCAATTGAAATGCTCCTTTTAACGAACAAAATTATTATCTTTTGGACCAACTTGTTTCAGCTTTGTTTAGCATTTGGCATGCTCATTCAATTTTTTGCGAGAAAAAATCAATTGGAATTTACTTAATGTAAAATCAAATTTTAAACCATTAAAAAATTATATCTACATTATATTATTTTTGATTCTCCTTAAGAAACATTCTATTTCTTGGATCATAAGTGGGGGTATAATGGAAAAATAACAAAAATTTTCATGTTTTATAATTTTATATTTTTTATTATTAATTTACTTGTTCAGAAAATAATTATGGCCTAACAGCTTGGCGAAATTTCCTAAATATTAAAAAATATACCAAAAGGATCCTACTACGTATGTGGCTTCTTTGTCAGTGTGGTGAGTGAGCGAAAGGCATAGAGTTTCCGTGGTTTTCCTGCGATATCGATGCTCAGTGTAAATACGCATCTATATCGCAAGCGAATTCATCCTTACAAAAACAATTGACAATATTTAATGTAATTTAAAATTTTATAAAGTTAACTCCTGCTTTCTTTAAATCAATTCTTCTTCTTTCTCTAGTATTTATTTCATGTTTTTAATTAATTTGCTGTAATTTTTTTGCATTTTAAGATTTAAAATATAAGTAAAATAACTTATATTAAAATAAATAAAAATATAAGTTTTTTTTAAAATGTTAGTTAGTTTTGACTACAATAAATTAATAAATTTGTAAATAGATATTAAAAAATTTCCAATAAAAAGTATGAATTTTATTTGGTAAAATATTTGAGTTTTCAGTAATTTATAATGCTTGTCTTCACATAAAAGTACTGAAATATATTTATATATTTAACTTGTTGAAAGTTAGCATTTTTGGTTACTTTCAAGTACTTATAAAGGGAATTTACTAAAAGTATTTATTATATATTATAAAATAATAGATTATTAGTTATCATATTATTTAAGTTAAGCAGCATAATTAAGCAAAATAATTGCATTACTAAATATATATATATATTTAGTAATGCAATTATTTTAAAATTTAATATCAGAAAAAAAGCGTTTTGTATTAAATATTATCAATATAGAGTTCTTTAAACTGATTTTTTTAAAACTAGTAATAAATACAAAAAAAATTATTCTACAACAAAGGAGCTTTCTTGTTCAAATAACTTTTTGATAATTTTAAAAATAAATGTTTTCTATTATAACCTTCATTTTTAATAATCTAAGAATTTCTTGACATTTCAAATAATTTAAGAATTCGACTCGAAAGACGAAAAACCTAACGCTTTTAAGAATCATTTTTGCTTAAATTAGTCTTTATGTTTAAAAAAATTCTGACAAATTTAAAAAATGATACATTTTTCAAATGTCATAATTTTTGAAATCTAATAAATTTCGATTCCAATTTATTTCTATGTTCATTCATTTATTCAAGACATGTTTTTCATCAAAACAGAAATGTAATGTTTGTATTTTTTAAATAAAATGAAATTATTGAAGACTTTTTTTAGAAAAAGTTCATCTATGGAATTAGTCTTCGCGTTTTAAATATAAAATTTGTAATATTTTTTACAAGCATGTCAGAACAATTCTTACAAAAGGAGGAAAATCACTCAAGATCTAATTTTCCTTCTTAATACCTAATCTATATAAATATTTGCTCAGAATTATATCTATCTATATAAACATCGTAATAAGTATTACTTAAAAATATATACATGTGAAGAAACAAATGAAATGTTCCAAAGTCATTTTGTTTCAAAAAATAAAATATAACTTTAAAATATCTTGATTTCACATTCAACAGTTTTTAATCAATATAAAAAATACTATGGGTTTTTTTTATTTTCATTGTGATACCCTTATTTTTTTATTCAAGGAATATTTTAAGTTTTGTATAGCTTTAAAAATTTAATATTACAATTTTTAAGTTCATTATTTTACACTTGCTTTATATAAGTTATCTCATGTGAGGTATAACTAAAATTATTAAATGCAATCATTTTTAGTACTGAAAGTATATTTCAAAGGTATAATAATATAAATACTTTTTAAATAATAATTTTGGTAAATTGCTTGTATTCAGAATTTTTGAAAATTCAATGAACTCGAAAAATTTTCTGGGTAAAAACTTGGTCTTGCATACATAAAATTAGAATAATGGAAGTTTCATTAAATTTTTCTATAAAATTAAAATTTTTAGGGGAAAATTTCGTACATTTGTGGAATTTTCTGTATTAACCATAATTGATAGTAGAGCAAGTCAAACTGCTTTTCACCTGCATCTGGTAATAAATTAAAACAGAGAATTGGATCTCCCCAAAAGTAACAAGGACAGATCTTCCGTTTTCCCAGTACGTGGGAATTTAATGTTACTTGGAGAAAATATGTGTAGCAATAATGAATACTTTTTTGCAACATTTCATAATTTTGAATTATATATATTTGATTCACTTCAAACATTTTTTTCTTCGAATTCCTTTTTACAGGATGTTATTTACTTAACATCGTTAATTTGTAAAAATATCTAATTTAGATTTTTTTTTCAAAGAATTTTTAAAAATAGAAATTACAAATCATTGTTAATATTATATACAAATTTTATACCAAATTATCTTAAATGCATGAAAAAATGCAAATTAAATAGTGGATTTAAAAAGTGAACAAGCATGAGAAATTATTTGCAAGCTTATACAAAACATACATTTTTCTACTCACATTATAAAGAAAATATTTTTTCATAAAAATGTGAGAACGACAGTATGAAATTAAAATAAAACTAGTTGTTGTTAATTATTATTTGAAAAGTCTATTTAAATTAGAATGTAAATAATGTCGCTCTCTGCTAAAGAGGTCTCACATCCGAAGCTTTAAGCAACGCTTCAATAAAATGGCTTAACATTTTAGTTAAGCTAAGTATAAAATCTTTTCATTCAAATTTCAATGAAGGATTTTTATTTTATTTTGAGCATTTTTACTTATTGAGATATAGAAACATTTTCTGAAGTGTGCGGTGCTCATGAAAAACATGTAGCTGCATGTTTCCATGTCTAATGAAAAGAACAAAAAAAAAAAAATTCTTGAGAGTGATCATCTCCGGTATTTGGGGGTCAAAAAGTCAAAGCAGGTTTTCAAGTGCTTGCGTTGGGCAGGTTGACATGAATATAATGCAAGTTCTGGTGCAAACCTCTCTCCATTGGGCTTCAAGAAATCAGCTGCAATCAATAATGCTGACACAAGTCTGTTGAATCCATAATCTGTGAAGTGTGGCAGGATAGGCAGGATAATTTATTGCAGATTAATTGTCATTCAAAATGTTTCGGATGATTGTGCCCCATGTGAGCACACAACGGCTTAAAAAAAAGAAACAATATTTTGATGACTTTATAAGAAAAAAAAGCAAAGGATGTTTTAAAAATTTCCAATTACGTTACCACTTATAAATCAAAATCCAACTCAAGTTTTCGAAGTAATTAAAATATATTAGTAGTGCTAGGTGCAAAAGCCATTATTATACCCCCGTCGATAATCCTCTGAAGAAAAAAATCATAATTTACTGTCATAAATATTCCATTTGCATCCTGTATTGTTTAAAAGCGTTTAGTTGTCTAGAAAATATTAAAAATAATACAAACATTTTATCTACATTTTATAAATTAAATAATTATCACTTATTGACAAAAAAAAAATTATTTAAACGCAAATGTTAATTTCTGGCGGAAACTGCTTAACCATTGCATCGATGATCGATTGCGTACGTATAATGTAATAGTATCCTTTTTTCAATGAAACAAAATTAAATATTGCTGTATTTGGCTTTTTTCCCCTCTTGGCGACTTGTGATGTTTCTTTCTACCGACTGAATTTTCACTAAGTCATCTTTTGCCCCAACTAACTTTAGCTTTATTAAGCATTTAGATTGTTTAACTTTGTTTATCACTCATGTTTCTACTATTTCTTGAAATACTTTTTGTTCTAAATATTTCAAGGGAAAATATTAAAAAATGACTAATGCTCTTAAAAATAGAAATAACATAATGAAAAAGTAACTATTGTCTGAAGATGTACTTAATGTAAGAAGTACCTAACTTGACTAGTTAAACTATTAGTTATGTTTATTTTACACTTCCAAAATCGGTCTATTTAATTTATACGACAGTGCGATTGCCCACTTTCTCTCTAAAGGAATAATAAATGTTTTTATTTAGACTAAATAATATAATATTGACAAAGTATTATTTTTGTACGCAAGTAATAATCGTCTGAACTATCCATTCTTTATAAGAAGATTTCTTCTCTTTCTACAATCAAGAGTACACGGTGTCAAAAAATAATATAATTGAAAATGTTCAATATATTAAAATTGTTTCGTTGACAACGATAAAAACAATATTTTTTAAAACAATATGTAAAATTAACCAAGTGTTAAATTTTTATGGAGAAACTAGTTTTTTTCCATTTCTAATGGCAGATGAGAAGACATTTGTGTCATATTAATGAAACTAGAGCAAGGAACACAAATAACATGAACTCAGATAACAAAACTGAAAAAACACTGTAAATCTATAAATCATTCCTGAGGTCTCTAATACCGCTGACACAAATTCAATACAAAGAAATGTCTCAAATGATTCGTGTCCAGTTTCTCTTGCATGGTGTACCGTTAGCAAAGAGGGCTTGACAGTATTCCTCAGTAAAATAAATAAATTGATTTTAACAAGTGCCAAATTTTCATAAAAACTTTCTGTCGAAATTTAAGACTAGAAAACATCTGAAAGGGTTATATGAATCTCTATACTTTTCGAACACAATAATTACATTGCACCTTGCACCCATGTAACCACATAAAATAGAACATTCTTCATTCTGGGATGATCTTCCTTCAAATAGAGATCTTGAGATTTTCATAAGAGATTCCAAATTTTATATCAAAATAGTTTGGTATTGATGCCATTAATTAATCTCGTCATAATAGAAAGACATTTAAATTATACCCAAAAGATAAATGTGTTCTTATTAAATATTGAAAGAATAAATAGAATCGGAAATTCCGAAATACACTTTATATAGGATAAACAAACTTCTAAAAATTTAAATTCACGACAAAAAGGAAATGAAAAGAAAGGTGGTTGCTAGAATTATAATAAAGGAGAATAATCATTGTATACTGGTGCCATCATCATATCATTCAACACTTTTCAGTTTAAAAATCGTTACAAATTTGTTTAAAGAGGCTAACGAAGAGAATCTTAAAAAGGTTCACTCTGGCCCGTGTTCGTTTTGAGTGAAAGGGCCTCACACGGAGCTCAGACTCCACCTGCGGCTGGAAAGTGATAAGCGTTAACTTTAAGGTGAAGCCTGAGAATTATGTATGTAAGTTCCGTCACAGATTTCAATTTCTTTTACCATCCTTAATTTGACTTCAGTTATCACAAAATTCAGAGAATAATTCAGGAGAATAGCATGGCTTACCGAACAAGTGAGGCCTCTCTCAGCTCGATAGTCTTCTGCTGGATCAGGTATCGAACCCGTTATTGCCTACTTTCGAGAATAACCTCTTTCCCTACAATAATTGATCTGCCCATAATGGATCTATATTCACAAATTTTTCACCCTATTAAAAGGTGGCCTCATGGTGATTTATAACTCTATCTGAAGTTACAAATAAACGAATTTGTGTGTTCCAGAGGAGTGGATCGCTTAGTTAGGGTTTATAGAAACATCCTAATGTTATAAATAAAATAATATTTCCACTATACTACAGAATTTGTATACCCATTAGGATCGATAGCTAAAAATAGATTGATTTATTTGATTGTATTATATTAAGTAATTGACCCACTTATAGTAAAATCTGTTGTTAAAAATACACTCATTTATTTCACTGTACTATCTGTCTACTCAGCATAATAAATAAAATAATTTTTTAAAGTATTATAGGAACTGTGGTCCTCCTATTATAATATATCGTTGGAAATAATCTGGTTCATTACATGAATCGATCTATCCATAATTGTTCGTAGTTACATTTATTGTTTCAAATATAAAAAAATTATTTTATTACATTACGATTACCATACTTAAATTTGTAGTTACAAACAGATAAATATGCTTTACACAATTAAATTAATACAAAGTAGTCCAACCTATAACGTTTGTAAGGCGTATTCATTTCATGTCCTTCTTATAATACGTGTATTTTACGTATCATTTCTCCGTTTACCATTGTTTAAAATACCAAGATAAAGGTAATCACAAAAAATGGAGGAATAAATCCAATTACATAAGTATTTTCGAATATTTGAATTGTGTTGCTCTTTATTCCACATAAAATATATTATTTTGTTACGCTTAAGGTCTATAATTTCACAGGGAAGCTATTATTTTTTGCAAGAAAACTTTAATTTTAATTCAAACTTTCGCGAGAAATTTATATTTTGGTATAAAACTGGCCAATGATATTAAAATACATTAAGAATTGCTTATTTCAGAAAAATTACGAGAAATATTCCCTTAAATGTTTGTTTAAGAAATGCATATCTGTTTCAGAGATATTATAATACGATTTCACCATAAACTAAAGATCAAATATAAGTATTTAAAAAAATGTTTGAATTTAGTAATCGCAAACATTTTTCCGTGTGAGGAAAACGATGGAGAACATATGTTAAATTGTCTAATGTCTTAATTGTGAGGGTCAAAATTATTTTATTAAATTTTTTATGTAAAATTAAGGATATTTTTTAAATTAATATTTAGAAATCTGATTTTAAACCATTGAATAAAAGTTTATGTTTCTTAGAAATTCCGGAAAATATGAAATTTCCTTTATCATGCAAAAAAAAATTACTGATTACCTTTTAAGTTTTACGCTTTGTTTCTCATATATCTCGCAGGATTGGACTCAAAATTTCTTGAAACAGAATATTTCAAAGAAGCACATTTTTCTTCCCTTCATGTGTTTTTGAAAACAAAGTTCAATGACAGAATTCTAATATTAAGCTAAATAATTTGTCCTTGAATAAGATGTTTCAAACACAAGCAATAAATTTTATCTTTGTGGTAAAATAATAAATCAAAATATGTATTTTTAATAGATTAGCTTTAATGCAAAATTAATATTGTCGAAACTAGATAAAGTATTCATTTTTGGTTAGTGAACTTATGTTTACAAAAATAAATTTTTTGAATACTTACTTCTTTAATCAAAATTACTTGAAAATATTTGATTAATCAAATTAAAAGTAGCTAAATATTTTTGTTTTATTACCATCAAAAGAAGACGGATTACTATTCTTCATCATCAAGAAATCATTATTTTACTAAAGTACTTCAAAAAAATCTTTCTCTAAATTTACCGACTTTAATGATTTTCATGTCAAAGTAGTTATAATTCTATGAAAGGAAAAATATTTAATGTAGGACTAATTTAAATAGGTGAAAAATGTGATATTGACATGTGTTCTATATAAAACATTCAATTATCAGAATGCTTTTGTAAATAATAGAGTTAAGATTCCCTTGCTTTTATTTTTGCTTTGATTCTCCTTTTGAAAAACAAATTTTCATGCGAGAGATGCATTCATTTCAATATTTATGCAAAACAATTTAAGAAATAATAAAGATATATAATAACAAACACGAATTCTTGTATGGAGTGATATTTTTACATAATTAGATACGCGGGAAATCTTTATGTACGAGGAATTTAATATGAAAAATTTACATTCAAAATTTCAACTGAAGTCAGTACTTTACTATATACTATGAAGTCTATTGTTAAGCAATCAAGTTAGCTATTTATTTTTTAAATTATTAAAAATGTACAATTTTGTGAAATTTCCTCAATTTGTATGTAATAAAGTAACAGAACCATTTCTTTTAATGATTTTGCAAATTATTTGACGATTTTAGATACACAGTATTAATTTTGAAAAGTATCTGCAATGATTAAAACAAATTAATAATTAAGCAGCAAATTAGCAAGTTAATATATATATATATATATATATATATATATATATATATATATATATATATATATATATATATATATATATATATATATATATATATATATATATATATATATATATATATATATAATATATATATATATATATATATATATATATATATATATATATATATATATATATATATATATATATATATATATATATATATATATATATATATATATATAGGAAAATAATATATTTATATATTTTAAAATTAATATGATATTCATTCAGCTATCATATAATTTTTTTATTTATTTAAGATTTTAAATACAAAAACTTCTTAGAAATAAATTAAATTTCCTGATAGTATATAATTTACAAAATAATTCATCCACAAAACAATTTCCACACACAAAAGCACTCCCAAAACAAACTGCGAACACATGTTGGTTTCTTCAGCTGACAGCAATTGATGGACTTTCCCGCTGAAAGTATGTGATGATTGTGAAAAGCGGAAATAAGTCTCATCAAGAATTAGGGACTTTTGTATTCTTGACAAATGCTAAAGGGGGTAAAACTTGCATTGCAGTGAAAGCCAAAACTATGTTGCCGCTACGAAGCAAAAATGAAACACTTTCTTCACAGAGCCGTTAAGGGGTTTATTAATAAAATGCACACATTTCGTTCATCACATAATTTTTACTTCACATTCTATTTAAACCATCTGAAACGAGAAGAGATGGCGAGGTCATACGAATGCGTTTTATAAGCGTTCAAAGCGTTTAACGCGGAGCAGTGTTATAGGAAGGATTACTGTATGTCATAGATTAGTATACGTTGTAATATGGATTAATACATTTCATATTAAAGAATGTTTCAATTAATTACGATCTATAATTAAATTTTCAGTTGCAAATATTCTAATAAATTTCGATATTTTATAGGAAGTGGCCGCCCCACCATGATAGTACGATCAATCATTTTCTTTGGAATAATATGTATAGTAAGTATTGAATAGCAGCAAAACGCTCATACTTGAAATTTAGAATCTCATTTTTAATAATAATAAATACTACTTCCACCTTTTTAAATCATTGCGATTTAGCATGTATCTTGAATCTACATTTCTAGGTTCATAGCTTTGAGATTTTTTTAAGCATTCAAATTTCTGTTTTAAAAGCATCATATCGCCATGGAAGCTTTCAGAAGAAGTGTCAACCTCATTAGTAGATCATGCTCCAAAACAATGCGGCTTTTGGTTACATTTTGTGGATACTAAGGATGTGCCAAATGGTTATTTTTCAATAACCTGTTACTACTGTCATATTTTCAGTTGATTGCAGTTAGTAATAACTGTTATAAAATAACGAATGAAATTGGCGACTTCTGATTGGTTTAAAAATAGCAAAAAACTCTACATTTTTATGCAGGAACACTTCAATATCACCAATAACGGACTGTTATAGGCGATATTGATGCTTGTTAAATAGTATTTTGGGATGGTTTCCTGGTTTGTTTGTCGCTCAACGGTCATTTTTTGCACACGAGGGCTAATTAGACCGGAACTTACGGTTTAAAGTGGATTCCGAACCACTACAAGCATCCATGTCCAAGGTGGGATTCGAACCCACGAATTGTTGAACCGAAGGCACGAGCGCTAACCATTCGGCTGCCAGCTCGGCATAGTATTTTGGGAGCCAAATGATATAGGATTACTCATTGGGAAATATTTTTTTTTACTGGGAAAAAAATACCTGAACTGTGACATTCACAAGACAATTGGTTAAACTTTTTTCTCTCTTTCTACGAAAATAGTAGAATTCGCTTTCTGGATGGGAGTTTTTCTTAGAAATATTTCTAAATCATATTTAGCCGGTGTTTTCAAAGTATTTTTCGAAAAAAACTTCCAGCTGAAATATTGCTACTTATTCTCCTATTTCAGAAAAGAAATCTTACGGGATTCCCACTAACTAGAAGTTTCTTTTATCCTCTGAAAATATTTCGCTATTAATCTGTTAAAAATATAATGATTCGCGTTAAAGTTCCTTCAAAAATAATTTAAATTTCTTAAAGTTAAATAGTTTTTATTGGGAAAATAATTTCAGAACTGCTTCATCTCAGCTTAATTTGAAATTAGAATATGTAATATATACATGTGTGGGAGAGAACCATGCGTACTAAATTATTGAAACGACTATTTTTCGTATATCTGTAAGGATATAATAACAGAGTCCCATTACAATTGCAGACATATTTATTAATTTCCACCATTCTAAATTACCTTAATTTAAAACGATGCTTAATCCTTTAATTTACCACTTAAAATTTTAAAATTCAAGTAACGATGAGTTTTATTAAAACAATTTTTAAAATATTATTTTACAAATGCAATATTAAGTTTATATGTTAAAGTTTGATTTATATTACTTTGATAAAATTTATCTTTATATAGCATGTATTTTTAATGTAACCCAAATTACTGCAATTTGTTTTGTTAAAATCGCTTTATAAAATTTTAAAAATGTTTTCAAACACACACAATTATTTTATTTTTATGATACAATTTTCCTTTAAATGTTATTTCTTTTCTTTACACTATTAAATATCACAGCAATTTTCAGTCTCTTCTAAAAAAATCATATAAAAATCGGGAAAACGCAAATAATTTGAGTGCATAACCACAGTACTAATGAAGTTTCAGCTCAGAGCATTGCAAATTTTGTTATTAATTTTAATTAACTATTAAGCATGCTTTATGGACATAAGTTTTTAATTTTGGAATTCCCTGAATGAGAAAATTAATATTTTAACTTAGATCTTTTAATCAACTCTTTGAAAGTTATTATTCTCTTGCTTTGAAAATTTTTAGTTTTATGAAGAAAGTGTGATATTTTTATAAAAAATAAAAGGAAACAAAAATGCTTGATTCCCTTAAAAATCCTTTATATTGATTTTCTCTCAATATAACTTTTCTTCATTTTCATTTAAATATAAATAACTTACATTCTTCTATTTCCTATACATAATTCTGATTAGTCACTTATTTAATATCGAACATCATTGTGGCTAATCTAACGTTGAATTCGTGAGGCATTCGTGATATTTACCAAAAATGCAATATTTGAAAAATTGTTTTCTGTTTTAACCTTATTCATCTGTTTAAAGCAAGAAAATTCGAAAATACTCTCATAAACACATTCCGACAGATTTTCATTCAAGTTAAAAAAATTCGTTGCTTGTTTTTCAGTAGGGGACAGTATCGAACATAAGATCTTCCATTTCGAAGATAACGGTGCTATATTTAGGCATAAATACTCTTATGTTTAAAAGTATAAAAAAGCCTTAAATGAGTAAATTTGTAAATATAAGTAATTTGTTCAAATTAAAAATTGCAGTTTATGTAGACATCCTTTTATAATTTATATCAGCAACTCTTTTTTTTGCCGCCCATCTTGTCTAGTGGTCAGTGTGCCAGACCATGTTCGGGTATGGATGTACTTTCTCTCTCTATCTATCCTGTCTTTGTCCCTTCCTTGTATGAATGAGGTGTGAATGGTTGCCTACCCTATAAACGGGTCCCTATGGCATGTGTGTACTGAGGAAGTCGGACTCCACACCGAATATGGTTCAGTTGGAAAAGTGGAGCAGCGCACCCCATATTGCCAGCCTAGCTGTCACACGACAGCACCAACATCAGTAACTTTTAGACTGCTTCATGGAAAAATATTTCCTAAAAATAATTGTTAAACTTAATTTTCAGACTTTATAACTTGGAGGAGGCCTTTTTGAAGCATGTTAAAAGCAATGGGGAGCTGCTATTGTTTCATTTTGAATACAGAAACTTATTACGTGTTATTTGTTAGGTAGAGCCAACTTGCTAAATATTTTCTTATTGCTATTATATTTGGTGTACACAATTTCCTCAGGTAGTTTCACACTTAATGAAATGCAAAAAACCCTAAAACAAGTAAAAGTAAATGAACTGTGCAGAAGATAAATGTATATAATGATTCTTTTATATTCATTTTATCATCACATTTTAATAAAATAAAAAGGTCTTAAAATATATATATATATATTTTCATACTCAAACTTGTATGATATACTCTTAAAATTCAGTTGGTTTAGTGGCAAGACATAATCTTCGAATTGAAACGTTCTGGGTCAACCGTTGTTGAATAACTGGAAATGTTTATTGCCTGCATTGATGTTTGTCGGTGTGAATGACTACAGTAATTCCTCTTGTTGGAGATGTTAATATATTCCACTGTCCATTAAAAGGTTTTTTTAAGTCTATATTTTGTTTAGTACATGATTTTTAAATGTATGAGCTTTTGTTATTATAAAATGCTGCTAAGTGGATGATGCAGAAATTTATTTCATAAGCACTTCACAAGGGAAATTCAATGCGTAATATTTTGCTGTTTTAGACGATTTGAAATATAAAATACTTTTATGAATCATTATAAAAATTATTATGAAAATAATGATTTTCATCTAAGTTTTATAAATAAATAAAACTCTCATAATTGTATCTCATTTATGCAGCTTAGAAAGATTTATTATATTATTGCAGATAACATTTACATTGGAAGCATTTTCAGGATATACCATATTTAATTAAGTGATGAAAAGAAAAAATGAAATAAATTTAGTAAAATGTTCAACAGAAAAATGTGTGACAATATACATCTAGTTCGTTGTTTCATTCTTTTAATTTTTATATGCTTACCTATTTATGAGTAGTAATTTCAACTGTATAAGATTAAAACAAGCCCTGCAATCACCAGCTTTATCAGTAAAATTGTTTTACTTCTAATTTTTAGTGTAAATATTAATTTATTTTTACTTTTAAATGTGTGTTCTAGATATCTTTTTCTCAAGACATTTGAAGTTTAATTTTATTTTTTGTTGAATATAATAAATTATTTAAAATAATTCTTCCTCTACTTAAAACATCTTTAATCAGATATTTAATTGCTTTTATTTTAAAATAACTTATTTTTGAGAAATAATTTGATTTTCCAGATTTTAATCGCTAAAAGTTTTGATAAATTGGCAATTTTAATGTAGAATTATATTTGAGTACATCTAGAGAAAGATTTTATTTAATTATAATGTTTGGAGTGATCACAATAATTATTTACGACATTTTGAAAATAAAATATCTTAAAAAATAGAGCATATACAATTCTTTCATATTAACTTGATTACTTATCAGCTTAAAATACTATTTTTATTACGCTTAAAATGCGTACATTTTTTTTCATTTTCTGAAAATACTATATTAAAAATAGTAAAATAAAACAAACATATTTTACAGGTTTCTATATTTGGTCTCTGAATTTACTTAAACATTTATTAAAATAAAATAAACTTTTATATTATTTTAATAAATAATATAAAAGCTAATGTATAATGAAAATAATATTATAATAAATAAAATTTAAATTATAATAAAGTAAATATTTTATTAATTAATATATATTTAATGTGTTAATTAATAAATAATATATATTAAAAACATTAATTAACTTAAAATATATAAAAATTGTAAATTAATGATGATGAAAAATGTATAAAGTAATCATACTTAGGAGTTTTTTAAAATAATTCTTTTAGTCATGATTTTTTGACAAACTATAATTTTTAACATTTAAAGAATGAATAAAATCTTTACTTTTAAAACTCTTTACTTTTAAAAATTTTATAATAGTTGTAACGGGATTAGACCTTATTTCCAACATATCGATCATTTTTTAAATGTTGCAACTTATACCGATTTTGAAGATTATGTCGATGGAGAATATTTTATTCTCACAAGAAATTTCATACTAAAAAAAGAAAAAAAAAGCACTCTTTTTAAAACAAATACATTTTTAGCCCATTTCGAATGAATTGGGAACCGCGAGCTTCGCGTGAACAGAACAGATATGAAGGATCTCAAAAATAAAGAGACCTCCCTTTATAAATCGACATGTGAAATACGAATTTCAAAGTAGCAAAATTTCTTGTCCAGCAACATAACGAAAACCAACGTTCTTGAAAGAACGAAAACAAACTGTTATCAAATAACATTTCGTTACTACATAACAGGCATTCTAAATAATAACGAGCTATTCTTGAATAATTCATCGTTACTGAAAAACGAACTTTTTTCAAACAACATTTCGTTCTTGTATAACAGTCAGTTATTTGAATAACGAACTATCTTCTGACAACACTTCGTTCCCGCCTAACTGTTACAGTCAACATGCTTATAACTGACGTTAAAAGTTAATCGGCCTACTGAATCTATAAATTACCAACGCGTGTATAGCTGCCTTAGCTGTGCTGAGATATTTAAAGGCCTGTTGTAAAATAACACCATTTTCAAAGGAACGTTTATTAAATAGTTTTAATAAGTGGATAACTGTTATCGAATAACAGTTACGCTAAATAACGACCATCTCTAATAGATACACTATGTACTAAACTAATTTCTGGCACGTCGCACTTTTATAGAATAACTAGATGTTACTGTGTGTTTTATAATTAGAAATTGGCATAATTAAAAATAGTTTAACACTATATTCACCAAAAGGCTACCACGCCAAGAGCAACTACCTCAACGAGAAATCTAGTATTGATCAGTCATTGCAATTAATTACTTTTTAAACTGAATTAATTTTTATAAATTGATTGATAATTTATTAGAAAATTAGTGCTGTAGGTGTAGATTAAGACATCTAGTAGACGTGCATATCAATCAATCAATTAAATTCTTGCTGTCTAACTCAACGATCATTACTTGTAGACGAGGGCTGATTAGAACTCAGTTTAAAGTGTATTTCGGACTACTAGCCGAAAGGCTTATTGTCTAGTGGCAGGAGAGTGGACTTCAGAGCGGAGGATCTCACGATCGATACCAGTTACGTGGAAAGTGGAGGTAGATGTTACGTTTCTACCTTCGGTATGCACGTCTTTTGGCCTAAATGTTGAGATTTTTCAGTATTTTCTCCATTTCGACACATTAATACTCTCTGAAAAGACCTTCCATCAGACAATCTAAGCAGTGTACATAAAAATGCCCTGGAATAGCAGAAGGCCGTTGTAACAGTATGCAACAAGTGTCAAAACATCCACACCGAGTTTGGAATCAAATACACTAACTGCTGAACCAGAGTGATAACTATTTACTGATTAGCTCGATTTTTAGCTGTCTCGAGAATGACTAAAGTGCATTACTTTGACTTATTTATGATAAATGGAGATGTATACAATTCACGAATCATAGAACATGAAAGGGAACTTTGCATGAATGGTAAATTGAGGCTGCAGTGGCACCACCTGATCCTCCATTTTGACATTGGTCTAGAGGGGGAAGAAATTCCCCCCAGACCCATTGGAAGAGTCCGCGGTGGGCTGGTTGATGAGGGCATCGTTCTCATCATCGGAATATTGTAAGTTTAAATCCCGACTTATTCTAATACCCATTGTGTTAGCAAATGTCAACTGGGGCACGATAAAACTGGCGTGGTCGCAATGTCCTGCAAGTGAAATGATAGTTCTGGGGCCAAGTACTGAATGTACTTGGTCCCTGCTTCAAAATCAGGAAGACACCACGCGGCTGCTTCTATCAGAGTCCAACTCAGCGCTAGGTACAATGCTGATGCAACAACACAAGTGGAAACGAACAGACATGCAAAGATTTTTTTTCATGTTCTAAGAAAGTGGAAACTAAGCGCGTTATTAAATCCAGCGTTTTATGCTTTCCTGTGAAGGTTTCGGGCCTGTGGAGCTGTGTTCAAGCCGTCGACCCCTTCCTGCTGGAGGGTGGGTCCAAGAAGCACCGGATTCCCAGTCGGCTGCAGCTGTTCACGGGAGCGATGCTGCTGACCACTGGCTCCCTGGCTCTCACTGGGGGCAGAAGGATGGTGCGGGTGGCCCTCATAACAGTAACTGATCTCTTCTGATTTGTAGTGCTTTTCAAAATTAGACCATTCAATATAGCCTTCATTTAAATATTATACTGCATAAAATATCACAGTTTTACATGACAAATTAATTGAAATAAATCACACATATATTAACACAGGAATTAAAAAACTTGAATTTATTTGACACATCTAATAATTTGTTGGAATCTCAGCGTAACACAGTTCTCACTAACATAAGATCATATTTACATTTATGCTATTGAAAACCTTTTGAGTTTTGAAAAGTTTTTATAATTTCAAAATCATTTGTATCGCACTTTAACTTTATATTACCAAAAATAATATAGTAAAGGAATTTTGAATTCAATGTGCTTTTATAAGGGTATTGAGACAATGTGTCGCTTGAAAAGGAATTATCCGAGCTAGAAGTCTGAAAAAATTAATTTTTATAAAGGTTCTATGAATTTTGAAAGAGAAAGTAAGCTATATCCTTAAGTGTTGTAAAATTGCTATTCACAATACTTTCACAATGAATAATTTTTAATAGGTATTTCTCGGGACATTATGTATAAAAAAAAAAACGCTTCAAACATGATCGTTTTTAAAATCGATTATTAAAAGTGATAATTATTTAACAAAACTAATTACTAATTAGTTTTTTCTAGCTTTAAAAATTTTTATATTAGCATATATGAATGGATTTTAACTAATCTCTGACACACCATTTTCGAAAAAATGTTTTCAGAAAAGTTTGTTTGTCACTCAACGGCCATTTTTTGCACACGAGGGCTTACTAGGCTGGGAACTGCGGTTTTAAAGTGGATTCCGAACTGCAAGCATCCATGCAAACAAGGTGGGATTCGAACCCACACACTGTTTTCAGAGTAAGGAGTCAGATTTGAAATAAAATTTTTCATTTCCCTTCCAAAAATCAAATAAAATTTACTTATTTTGCCATATAAAAATTTAAAATTTATAGTTTCATGAATTTATTTTAATATATGTCTATTTTTGTTGAAAAAAATGTGTTATATTTCTTGTAAAAAAAAAAAAACTTTTATTTCGTAGTTTTTATACGCCGGAGTGAATATATTTTATATTCAGAAGTTTCCAAGAAATTAAGTAAAAATTTATAAGCAAATAAAAATTCACAGCCGGGAAAGAAATATTGTCAGAAATTTCCTATTTGTCATTTATTTCATTTGTGACAATTTCCAATCGTGTGTCATTGCGCGACATGTAAAAAGTAGAATGGCTTAAACTTAGTGTCACAGTGTATATCGCTGTTGCGTGTTACTTTTGATATCATTTTTCCTCTTTAAAAAAGAATAATAGCTACCGCAATTTTCGTAATGAATATTACTTCAGTAGATCATCATATTACATTACTACTTTTAGAAGATACATTTGCCATCTTATTATTTTCAGTAAATTTAAAAAAAAGGTGAATGGGAACGAAATAGAAAGAAATATTAGACAAACATGATGTAAATATTTCCTTCAATCACTAGAATAAACGTAAAAATTGTTTAAATTTTAGTAATTATAATTCAAGACAAATAATATATGAATTACTGAAAGCCTATTAATTTTATCTATCGAAACATGCATTCTTTATAAACATTTTATAAAACATAAAATAATTATTTATAAAATATATTATATATAAAGATATTATAATATTTTTTAAATATAAATTATATTAGTTTATAATAAGAATTTGTGTATTTTTTGTATATTTTAAATCTGTAAGTATTAGAGAATTAAAATATGCATTTTTTTCTTTCTGGAAAATTTTTTTATAAAAAGAGACGAAGTAAAACAAACCAAAATGACATATTTATCTACTTATAATAATTTGATATTAATAAATTTGAATACTTAATAAATTTCCTGACTTAAATGAATTTGAATTGAATTAAAGCTTATTTATATTACATAAAGTAAAACACTTTGAAAAAATATTTTTTTTCACCGATGAAAATAAAGTCACTTTCAAAATCTGATAAAGTATCAGGAATAAATACTATGTCAGTAATTAAACTTTTCTATCATTTCTGATTAAAAAAAGCCGGCAAACTGTGAATTGAGCAGCAAAAATACCAAGTAGAGTAGAACTTCAACCAACCCGTCTATCCGAATAGCTTTTAGAACTTCCGAAAAATACACTACTGGCCATTAAAATTGCTACACCAAGAAGGAATGCAAATAACAGAACGATATTTATTGGACACATACATTATAGTGGAAAGAACAAGTGATTAGATTTACATGAAATTAGGATGTATAGATCTTGAGAAATCAGTACCCAGAGCAGCCACCTCTGGCTGCAATAACAGCATTTATCCGCCTATGGAGTCAAACAGAGGTTGTATGGCATGTACGGGGATCTCAGTCCATGCATCTTCAACACTATGCCAAAGTTCATCAACAGTAGTGGATGGTGAGTGATGGCGTGGCAATCGCTCGGCAACTATTGACCACACGTTCTCAATTGGTGACAGATCAGGAGAACGTGCTGGCCAGGGTAACAGTCGAACCTGTTCTATATCAAGGAAGTTCAGAACAGTACGGGCAACATGCGGTCGTGCATTATCCTGTTGAAACAAAGCATTAGGGAGGCCTCGAAGATAGGGCAGATCCACGAGTCTTAACACATCGGAAATGTAACGGTTGCTGTTCAAAGTGCCGGTAATGCGAACAAGAGGTGATGGAGACGTGTATCCAGTGGGACCCCATACCATCACTCCAGCAGATGGGCCAATATGGCGACGTCCAATGCAAGCTGGCAATGCGCGTTCTCCAAGTTGCCTCCAAATACGGATGCGGCCATCATGGTCCTGTATACAGAACCGAGATTCATCTGTAAAGATGACGTGATGCCATTCCAGCGTCCAGGTTCGTCGCTGATCACACCATTGAAGGCGCTCCTGTCTGTGAAACAGCGTCAATGGTAGCCGAAGCCATGGACACCATGCAGACAATCCATGCTGCTGCAAACGTCATCGAACTGTTCGAGCAGAAACTTGTTGCCTTGCAAATGACTCTATTTCTCGACTCAGGGTTCGTGACGTGGCTGTACGATCCCTTGTGACCATGCGGATAAGATGTCTGTCTTCTCTGCTGTTAGTGATGGGGGGTCGCTGAGATCCTGCATGACGTTCCGTTATTATCCTGAACCCATCGATTCCATATTCTGCTAACAGTCATGGGGTCTCGACCGACGCGAGCAGCAATATTGCGGTACGATAAACCGCAATCCCGGTAGGCTATAATTCTTCCTCGATCAAAGTCAGACACGTGCTGATAGGCATTTCTTCTTCTTACACGAGGCATTACAACAACTTTCTTTGTCGAAAACAACATTGAAACGCAAATTGAGTATGAGAAAACTGCTGTCAAATCTCTGGTTTTATACAAATTGTAGATGTCGCTTCTGTCGCCTGCTTTGAATGAATGTTCTGAAAATCTAATCATTTGCATATCACAGCAAGTTCTACCTGTCATGCAAATTTCACGTGTGTGGTGTGCCGCTTTCCTGGTGTAGCAATTTTAATGGCCAGTAGTGTAAATTACACTGAAGAAGAGAAGGGAAACGAGCAAAAAGGTATAAGTTCAAGAAAAGAAAATGTAAGAGAAGAGGAGAATAAGAAAGAGATGTTTCAACTGAGGAATTTAAAAAATTCTTTTGAAAATTCATGGATGTTCAGAAGTTAGTGCTGAAGATATTGGAGAAAGTATTTTGAGTCAGACCCTAATTTTAAATTTCGAATGATGGTAAACTGAATGGAAGTGTCGAGAAATAAGATGACCTCAATGTCCAAGTTGAAGCAGACACGAGACCCTCAGCTGGTGTAGCTTTGCTGCCTTCGACACTGCGTCGAAGTGGACGGAGGAGCGTCAGCAACACTGTGACCGCACGCAACTTCACACAGTCAAGGAAGCGGACGCTCCATTTTGCCGGCCGGAAACAGCTTACTCTGACCGAGATGTTCAGCAAGTAATGACTCTCATTTACAGCATTGAGCATCGATACTGTATTAATGCAAGTACCTTGAAAAAGTTTATATCATTTAATTGAGTGAGAACGCTTTTTCCTAAGGAATATGTAATTTTTCCCCAATTTTCAATGTACATAATTAATTAAAATAGACCCTTTTTTAGAATAATCCAATTAATCGAATATTTGATTGTCGGAATGGGGTCAGGTCCCATTTGATTCGGATAATTGGAGTTTTACTGTACTTCAAATGTTGGATTTGAGTAGACCTAAACTAAGCGTTTGCATGTAATTTATTTTACTCGTTGATCGGTGGAACTCAATAAAGGACCCGTGAGTCATCCAATGTCACTGCATTTCAGTTACCCTTGGACATCCTAATATCTGGTGCAAGCAAACGCATGGGTTCTCTAATGAACCGAGGGTTATGAATTGAGTTTCTATTGATTCTATTTTAAATACTGAAAAAGATTCAAAGCTCCGTAAAAAATGTTGTTTGTTATTTTTAATTTAAATTATTGTCTCCATCATTTCAAATGATAGATTTGTTGCTTACAGATTTATATTGATGGTTTGGTTTGAGAGAATTTCTGCAGCTATCTAAAAACAAGAAACATTAATAGGGAAATTTAACATTTTCATGTGTTAATGGTAACTGATTGTCAATCAGAAGTTCATCACGTCTGAATGCTCTGAATATAAAGTTTTACAGGGTCTATTATCTATAGCTATGTCACTTAGATAGGGTTCAAAATTATGATTGACCCTCATGACTTCAATTTGTAGCCAGAAAAAAACGCTAAAAATGAACCTGTAAAACCCTATCCGTTTACAGGTGAGAACAACGTTTGTGTGAAATACAAATGAGATTTTGTTTCTGTATAAAATTATAATGCATATAATAAACGTTCAGAAATTTAATACATTTTATTTATTGCATACATTTTCGACTGCTGCTTTCTATTGACCAAAGTCACTCAGCAAAAATAACTATTTTATTATTTTGCAATAATTTATTTACTTTATTAGTTATACTTTATTACTACTACTAACATAGTTAAAAGACGAAATCGACTCCTGAGCTGATGTTCATCTCTTCAAAATTTCAAGCCACTTCAGCTGAGAAACATTACAACGAATGAAAGTTTGAAGTACATCGGCTCTCTGAGCCTGAAATTTTTTTTGTCTCAGGTGTCGAACTTGATACCTTCTGAATGAATGAACTACTTTTTTACTCTCGAAATTTCCATAGTTCATTAAAAAATTGAAGGTATATCAAAATATGTTTTCTCTAAAATTTTCTTCATTTCCCTCAGTTACATCAAATAATTGCGTTAGCAGTTCTTCTGGAAGCGACGGCTGGAGCAACGGCTCTGGCTTCCGACGCGACACTTTCCACCGATCATCTTGCGCAAGGATTTCTGGAGGATTTGGAGTCAGAGTACAGCCGTGAACCACGGGTCACTTTTGCGTGGGACAAACTGCAGGACGATTTCAACTGCTGTGGCGTACGGGGTCCTTCAGATTGGAATAATAGTTACTGGCTAAAAAACAGGCTGTTCCTCAATGACAGCAACTTATTACCGTTATCTTGCTGCCAGGGTGACATCCGTGTTTGTAGCATGGCGAATAGCTCCCACAGAGAACAAGTAAGTGCTGCTTTTATTTGATAAAATTTAACACTTAAAATAACATTTTCCAAATCTAATACTATCATATTTTGCACCACAAAAGAAATCAGTTTGCATGAAATACTTTCAATGTTAAAACTTTTGTCTTTTCTTACACGAATTTTCTGCAACATTTTTATATTGAATCAAAGTTACAAAGGGGGGTAAAAGATTAATTTGTATGCATACGCTTTATCAACATCGTTGGTTTTGCTTGAGTGATGACCGAACCCTGGATCTTCCAGAAACAAGGGCGTTGCCTTTTCCGATAAGTTTGTATAACCATTTGAATCTCTCCGGGTCTTCAGAGCCGAAGGTTCTTAGTTCGATTACAGGAGATAGATGTTTCTGCCCTTTGCATTCACATCCATCAGGGTGGGTGCTTGAGAGTTTTTGAGATTCTCAACTGCGATATGAAAAGTCCTGCAGGTGGCTTCGAACGTCAGGCTTCTATGTCAGATGGATGGGCTCAGCGTATCCTAATGGTTGTTAGAAGTGAAAGAGTTGCGTCGGATCCCAGACACTATTAAGCATTGCTTCTCTCTTTTGTCAGGGTGAATGCTTGAGAGCTCTCTTTCCTTGTCACACATAAATGCGGATCACTATCTATGAGTAGAAAGCATGAGGGATATAAAAAGGCTTTACAAAAGCCTTAGGCTTTCCATTAGGTGGTGTCAAAATTTATCAGGATGTGATCTCAGCTTGGCTATACTTTTGAAATGAATGGCCCTGAACTCTTAGGCAGTCGAAGTGCGGAACAACTGAAGACAGTTGCATTTTTACCATCTGCATGCATGTATAATGGTTTTTGGAAAATAGGAAGTTTTCCGGATTTTCTCCATTGCGAAACTTGGATACATCACATTGTCTATGAAAAGACCATCCAACGGAAATAACACGCAGCGAATATCACACAAGACTTAGACTGTCCACTAGGCTCTTGGGATACTGGGTAGGACCAGATGTACACAGCGAGAGATCAAGTTTCGTTGCCAGTTATTAAAGAGAAATGGACTGTTCCGCATGCGTATTTGTTGGAGTTGTAACGCCAGCATACTTCCCTGTACCTAGCCATGATTTGGGCTTTGTCAGTTAGATAGCAGCAGCCGGATGGAGTCTTCGTGATTTTGAAACAGGAATGAAGACCCCCAATGGATTCGAACTCACTACATTTCGATAATGAGAACGCGGAGAGTGCTTAGGAGTTTTTTCAGTGTTCTTTCTTGGGATATATACTCTACAGTTTATGATAAGTTTTCCAGAAGACAAAATACGCTGAATATTTAAATGTCTTACCATGGCTTTCTCTTGTGTGATATTAAATTTATTTTGCTGTAATCTTGCGAGTTTTACAAATTTTTCACTCCCGAATATGATTAATTATCCATGAGAAGTTTTTCTTTCGAAGTACAATGTCAAAGGATGGTTAAAAATAACGTTAGTATATGCACTACTTCGAAAAAAAAAGATGAAATTATCGGTTCGTGGTGACATGGTTGGTTAGGGCTCTTGCTCTCGTTATCAGAAGATAGTGAGTTCGAATCTCAAACCAAACGAAGATTCGTAATGTTCGCTCATGGCGGGCTATAACACGTTGAGTAGATCGTGATTGCAATGTTATCCATGAGGAATGATAGGGTGGCAGACCAAATCTGACAGTCTTGTACTTGGCCCTGTTAATAAATTACGAAGACCCTCTTCTGGAGTTGTGATGTTACACCCATTAGGTACCCTGATATATAAGGTGCCTTCACTTCCACCCCATGCAGTGCTGAAAGGGGGAAATTCTAGTTGTCGGGTATTACACGGCAATAGATTTAATTACTCTGCTTGTTTTATTGAGTTCATTCCCGGCATTCCGGTTCTTTAGAGCGAAACCTCTAAAAATAGGCAAGAACATCATTATTTTGAATCAATGACAAAAGGGTATGTCAATATCAGAGTTGGCATTTTTCTTTTGGCAGTTTTTTTTATTTAAAAAAAGAAGAAAAACCGAGAACTTATGGATACTATAGGGGTTATCTCTGACTTCCTTATCTTACCATTAGAGTTGCGGATTAGATTAGGTATCAAACTCTTTGTCTTCTGAACACAAAAAGATCCCATGGCCACAGGCGTGCACTTATGAAAAAATTACCATTCAGTTTCATCTTCAACGGTTATGGTTATAAGAAGTCAAAAAGGAGAAGTAGGCAGAGGTATCTTTGAAATTCAAAGTCATTTTGGTTTTGCAAAACATAAGAATTTTAAATTTTCTCTACGGAATCACCTGTCGATTGATTTATTGACTTTTTATGGAGTATCGTCTTTCTCTAAACAATTCCCCTTCAAATTTTGTTTCTTGTTGGTTCTAAGGTACGAAGCTTCTCAATTGGTTTCTTCTTTTTGTTGGGGAAGAAAAGTTCAATTTATTACTGTAAAGCCTCGGATGGATTGGAAAAATCTTGGTTTTTGTTATCAGAAAACAATTCCTTATTTCAAATTTATTGTTTTTCAAAGATATTTTCATTTTCTGACCACTCACTCTCAAAGGATTGATGAAGTTCAAGTGACATTCCTTTTGCTGCATTGAGATGAATAGTTTGGTACTTTTAGCCATAAAATCTGCTGTGGAATATCCACAAACAAAAAAGTTACTAAAAGCTGACTGAGCCTAGAAATGATATAATTGCTTTAATTTTGGAAGGATCCCGATTTTGTAGGGATAACTAAAAAAAAAATGCTTACCATCATCCGTATTATGGAGATACTTATATTTACATCATATGAGAGGTACTGAATGATTTAATATTAAAAAGGGTAGCTGCAATATAACGGTGCAGTTCGAGATGTTATGTTAATTTGTAAGTGGTCAGACAACGAGACTCATCTGGGACGACTTATCCTAAACATCTCTTAACATGGTTATTAAAAAATTTTTATAAGAAAGAAAAAAATATGTGCGGGAAACTCAGCATATATAAATTATTTTATGTATTAAGACTCATTTACAAAGTCTATTAATTTACAATTTATTCTCAAGATGAGATGAGGTTAACATCTGAATTATCAAATGTTAACCTCGTATTTGAGCCTTATACACATGCTTATTTTTAGATTAGAGCCTGGATATTTCTTGAGCAGTGAGCGTATGGCGACTTGGCTCCTATTGGTCCTATCGACTCGAAGCTTCAACTCACGCCAAAAATGTCGTCAAATATCGCATAAAATATTGCCTCAGATTTTACAAACTTATTTTCCAGCTTCGACAGAAGAGTTTTGTTTAGACAATAACTTTACAAATTAAGCGATAATAACACAATAATCCAATAATTAAACAGAAACTTAAGACTTCCACACAAATATTTACACTTTTTTACATTTATTCGTAACATATGAATAAAATGAAATTCATAAAATGTACATACGTACTACGATATTTTATAATGACGTGTTTTGTTTGTCATTCAACAGTAACTTTTTAGTACAAAAACGCTCATCCGATTCGGGTCTTCAGTTTCAATGTCGACCTTCTGCAAACGCACACGTGAGCTACTGAAACTGCAAATCAGCGCAGAGCTTTTGCGTGTAATGGAAAGTTTTAAAATCGGAACTTTTGGGCGAGGAAAAGGTTAGATTTCACGATTAGGCTGACACTGTTGAAGCCTGATTTACATGGGCTCATCATAGTGTTATAGTGCTGCATTAAATTTGTACCGCGAATTTATCATGCATCGAATCAAATATTTATTATCATCTGTGATTGCACAGAACACAAAAATAAATTTATAAAATTTTTTATAAACGAAAACACATACTAACAGTCTCGTTCTACTTCTTTTTGTGTTGTCCCGCAGCGGCATCTCGCGGTCGTCAAAATCATTACAACAGCTTAGTGGAAGTCTTACAGCAAAAAGTACCGGGTTTTGTTTCAGTCACTTCAGGACAACAGGTTTTGGATGTCCACCATTCTGTTCGGAAGGTTCCCCTGTTGTGACACATAAATGTTATCCGGTATCTATGAAGAATCCTCCCGCTAGGTAATTGCGAGCTTAAAATGACTCAGAATATCGTTTGGCAGTTCATGGTGTCAAATCCTTAGGTTGAGGAGGAATCAAACCTAAAGTTTTTCGTTTGGGAGAGTTACAATTTTATATATAGCAGTACTATGCTAATGTTGTGGTTACTTATGAAACTTGGACAAGCCAAGCTCGCTTTGCCTTGGCTATACGAATTTAAGTCAACAGGAAGCGTCTTTCGTTTAATCCGAGCACCACGAAGGTGAAAGTACGACTCTGCTCTTTAAATCTTCCGATAGATGGCAACACCACAGCATTCACTTTCTCTATTTTCGACATTGATCTGAAGGGGAAAGAAATTTTCTTCAGACCATTGCACCCATAGTAATTGCTCAATGACGGATCATTGGACTTTCGATTCCACAGATTGAACGAGCACGTATATCGCATGTACTCGGTGGGTTTTCGGCGGCATTGGGAATCGAGCCCTACCTTTCCAGGCGGATGCTCTAACCACTAGGTTATCACGGCCCTCTTTTATGCTAATGAAAGTCTTAATTAAAGGTATTTAATATAGTCACATAAGTTTTTAGGAATAAAGAATTTGACTAATGATTTACAGATTACAGTTTGACAGATTTCTAAGTCTTAAATAAATATAAACACAGAAAACTTTCTAAGCACATCAATCACAGAAAACTACCAAAAGTGCATGAAGAAACATGAATTGTTAAACATTTACATGAATTGTTAAACATTAAACATTGTTAAATATGAAGAGATATCTCAAAACAAGTGAGAATTTACTTCTTGATATGATTTCATACCAAACAAAATTTACATTGGAGGTTTTTGTAAATGAGCACTCAGTAGTTTCTTCTATCGGTTATATACAGCTGACTTCCTCCATCGAGCTATTTTTCTCCAAGACCAGTAGGTATCGAGTTCAATACCCAACACAGACTGAAAGGTCTTACTGACAACCGGATCTCTCTTATCAATGATAATCTGAAAAGAACTCAATACAGTAATCAATCACTTAAAAGGCGGAAAACTTGGTCATGCCTTTTTCAAGGAATGATTAATCACCCTGTAATCAATCACAGCAGCAATCGTTGATGAGAACAATGGTTGATTGAAGTTGCTTTAATTAATTATAAAGATTTCTTGTTATGTGATATTTGTTGAAAATGTCGGCAATCAATAATCACAGCTTGTAAAAAGATTAGAGTTTTTAGTCACTTAAATCTGTGCGACAAATAATTTATCAGTAAAATTATATTGACAATAATTGCTTTCCACAGTGATAAATTTCTAGGAAAAATAAAGTTAATTGCTGAAACAAAACCTGTTATCGTGATAACGAACTAAATAATATGTTTCTATTAGGTTGGTGCGTATGAAATGTCGGATTCTCTTTACATGCGGACGTTTTCCTCCCTGTTTTCGTTATACTTTTGTATTTGGCATAACCTCATTCATACTCGTATTGTCCATTGCCAGAGACTCATTTCAGCAAAATAGGTTTTCTCGAAGGTCTTCCCTTTTTTATTTCCTTTGAGTTTATTGCCGATATGAATTCTGCCGACATTCGCGTCATTTTCTTATATGAGTACAAACTTGGTAATAGTGCTGCAAAAGCTGCACGCAACATAAACCAAGCGTTTGGGGAGAATACGGTTAACGATCGGAAAGTGCAGCGTTGGTTCGAAAAATTTCGGACTGGCGATTTTTCACTGCCAAATGAGCCGCGCGGAAGACCCAAAACGTCTGTGAAGAATGATGACCTGAAGGCTCTAGTGGAAGCGGATCCAGCCGTATCCACGAGGGAACTTGCTATCAGGATGAAAGTTGACCATACAACGATATTGAGACACCTTTCTGAGATTGGCAAGGTTAAGAAGATGGACAAGTGGGTACCGCTCGCACTGACAGAGCGAAATAAGCTGGATCGGTTAAACGTATGCTCATCATTGCAGCATCCACCATATTCACCGGATCTCTCGCCGACCGATTTTCCTTTTTTCAAGCATTTAGAGCTGTTTTTAAGGGGCAAACACTATGAAAATGAAGACAGTCTAAAAAACTCGATATCAGAGTTTATTAATTCTAAAGACCAAAATTTTTTTAAGACAGGCATCTACGCTTTAAAATCTCGTTGGGAGAAGTGTATTGAAGCGAATGGAGCATACTTTGATTGAATAAACAGCTTTTGAAGAAAGATATGCAGTTTTATACAATCACTTAAGAATCCGACATTTCATACGCACCAACCTAATATTTATTATTCATAAATTTTTTTGTACGATAACTTTTTCCTGACTTTATAATCGTTTCTTAAATACCATTTCTATCTTTCCCTTAATTAATTTTAAAAATTCTAGTAAAGCAACCAAAAGTAATTATGTTTCTTTTTTCCAAGAAAATCTTCTATAATTGACTTTCTACTGTAACAAATTTAACATCATAGTCATGGTTTAGTAATCCTGATTTCATCTGATTGAATGGTTCGGATACTTTTGTGTGTGATTCCTACTCAATATTTTCAATCTAAATGGTATTGACCAAGAGCAGTTTCCTAGAATTAGTCTGTCAGATCCTGGTTAATCAACAGGAAAAATAAATCGGCTTTCTTATAAAGAAACAAACTGCCTTTTAAGAGGAGCCACGCCAAATGGTCTTAAATCTCTTCATTAAACCAGATTATTTATTGCAAAAAATCTTATGGGTTATTTAGCTTTCAATTAACTGTGGAAGAAACCGTAAAAATAAAAGCGATTTAGTCTTATGACAAAATCAATTGTTTTATCTGAAGGGGTTGTCTAATAATAAAGCAGAGCGATTAGATTTTCAACGTGCGAATTCGTGACAAAAGTTTGAAATACGAAAACTTCTATAAGACGTAACCTTAAATTCATTATATTAATTTTGTAATATACATTGAATGTCATGAAAATTGAACTCATAATTTAACTCTATGATTTAGAATGGTTTTATTACCAGTGCACAACGTAATGCACAAAACATTTCTAAGCAATCAAGAAGTGAAGTTTTTAATTGATGGTGAATTATAATGCAAGACACATGTTCGCAATAGCTTGAGGAGGAGAAACATCACTCGTACGTAGTGGCGTTTGGTATTTGCTTTAGCCAAGGGGAAGCTGAAATAGCCTATGCACGTTAAAATGTACACAGCATCCGATGTCAGCGTGGAGAGAAGGGTTCAGCTGCTGTGCTGATCCCATCCCTCGACTGTTATTCAGGAGAGCCTGCGTTTAGCGGTTTTGATAGGCACAAAGGACAGCATCTTCAATATAAAAATTATCCAATACTTATTTGAAATAATCTGATCAATTTTCGGATCGGGTTCTCATTGGTCTAGTTGTAAGACACTGCTTTTCCTAAGCAAAAGTTTCCAAGTTCGAACCCAGCAACTGTTGAACAACAGGAGATAGATGTTGGGTTTCTAACGCATGTGACGACTGCTTGGAAGCATTCTGCCTCTCGATACAAGAAAGCTGACCATTATTTATGAAAAGTCCTCCAGAAGGTCCTTACACAGTGGATGTCCTAAGAGCCACTAGGCAACTCAAACGTTTCGGGGTGCAAGATGGTCTGAGGAGAAAGACGTTCTCTGACCGGGAGGTAGTTGGTCTGATCCGACCGAATATAATTTTGCTGAAAAGGTCTATATTTGTTGTGGTTGCACCAGCATGATTCTCTGTACCTAGCCCTGAATTGTGAGTTATATCTAAATAATCTCATACTGATAACATGAAGCAGCTGGGAGGATTCACCATGATTTTGAAGCAGAGACAAGGCAGAGAACCCAAAATACTTAGCCTGCCAACCCCAGAGGTATCATTTCACTTGGAAGACATTGCAACCACGACCTATTTAACGTGCCACAGCCAAATTTAGAGAAAATGATGGATCTTCGGTTAAGCCAGGAATTAAACCCACTGCCTTCCGATAGTGAAAACGACGCCCCCTAACCAAGTCGCCGTTGCCTTAGGTCTATGATTGTTAAAAATTCTCTCGGTTGATGCTGTGGGATGAGAGCTCAGATGACCTTATTATTTGATCATAGATCACGAATGAATTGTCCACGATTTCGTAGATGGCAGAAAGTTAAAAGCTTATCTAACCTGACCTAATAAATAAACAAATAAATAAAAACTAACTTAAGCAGATCTAGATATCTCCCTCGCCAATTGTTGAATAATGTTTTGTTATACATAAATTTTCAATAAAATTAAATTTCAACTCAAATTTTCTACACATGATTAAATTATCAAATTTAAGTATATATATATATATATATATATATATATATATATATATATATATATATATATATATATATATATACACACAACAATAAAACTAGTGGAAAAAAATATTTGGAAATTACTACAAGAACAAAACTGTATAGAATAGGAAGTAAGCTTAGGGACCACGTCTTCATCAGAAGAGAGATGGTCAATAATGCAAATTAAACTCTCTATTTTGACGTGCAAAAAGGACATTTGTCTGAAGATCTTCGAGCAAGATTCCCGATGAGTGCTTGTATTAAAAGAAAGAAGCATAAAGAAATTCATATCAAAAGTTAAAATAAAAAAAGTATATCAAAATAAAGTAAAAAAGAAGTAAAGCAAATCAAATATTATTGTAATTAAGTATGTCAAATGTATAGTGATTAAATGGCCTGTAATATATATTAGTATATATAGAATATATATTGTATATATTGTAACATACATTGTATTTTTTATTTAATGTGCTACATTTTATATATTATATTTATTACTTTAAAATGTATTTACTGCTTTATATATATATATATATATATATATATATATATATATATATATATATATATATATATATATATATATATATATATATATATATATATATATATATATTCTTATGTGCAGTAGAATATGCTTGGACAGAATCTATTCTCGTAAAAGAATAATCATCTGCTCTGACAGTCAAGCTGCATTACTAGCTCTACAGAAGTCTACTATAACTTCTGTTCTTGTCTGGGAATGTTATATCACTCTGTGTAAATTAGCTAATAATAACCCCACCACTTTAATGTGGGTGCCTGGGCACTCTGGTGTTCCTGGCAATGAATTAGCTGATGAGCTAGCAAGGACTGGATCAACAACTGATTTTTTTGGTCCTGAACCAGTGCTAGGTATTTCAAAAGAATTGATCAGAAAAAATGTCTTTGATCTCTTCAGAAAACAACAGTTTATGAACTGGCACAATGCCAATGATCAAAGACAAGCAAGGCTATTAAATAGCACGTGCCCTAGCAAAAGGCAACAAGAATTATTAAAGCTCAATAGAGACAGTCTAAGGAAAGCAGTGGGACTACTTACAGGACACTGCCACCTTAAAAGACATCTCACGATAATGGGAGTTTCAGATGATCCCACTTGTAGAGGTTGTCATTATATGGAAGAAACTTCAATGCACATCTTATGTGAATGTGAAACCTTTTCTGCACATAGATTTGAACACCTGGGTCAGCACTTGATTGAACCTAAGATGTTACAGGAAATTCCTGTAAAATGTCTGCTGAACTTTGCTTCAGCAACTGGTCTCTTTAAATAGGGCTTTCTGAGGGGTATAGTACAATAGACCTATGGTCGCGGTGCTAGGTTCTTTTGGACCACCCTAATTTTAAATCTAAATCTAAATCTATATATATATATATATATATATATATATATATATATATATATATATATATATATATATATATATATGTGTGTGTGTGTGTGTGTGTCGACCGATGGTGGAGTGCTTAGCATCCTTAACTTCGTAGCACTGGGGCAGTAGATACTGGGTTCGATTCCTGTTAGGGCACGGATGTTCCTTTCTCTGAATGTGTTTCTTTATCTCTTCACTTTCGGGGCATAGATGGCGCACATCCTGGGTGTCCTACTGTGTAAAATACCATCACACCCGCCTTTCGCAGTGCTGAATATATCTTAAGTGCAACCGAGCATTAGAATATATTGTTACAAAGTTTGTTAATATATTTTTATATTCGTCTTGAGATATCTCAGACAGATTCGAGCTTAGATTCTGGGACAAAAATGGAGAGATATAGGTTTACTTTAAGAACAGCTTATCAAGTAATTTGATGGCTTGGCGACAAATGGATAGTTCTGGTAACTCCCACCACTTAAGCTTTAGTGCCGTGATTGAGCGAGATGTCCTGGAATCTTCCAGAACTATGGAGAAAGATCTAGGCGTTCACGCCAAGTAAGCTATAAATACCACAGTTCCATGGACCGAGTCAGTTTCCAGCGTCAGCGATTGACTAGTGGATATGAGCCTTCTATCAGAGGTCTTTGAAGACCTCTGTTTTCGGGAGTTGTTTACCGTTGAAGCAGTTTGAATTGTAACTGTATAATTGTGATTCGTAAATGCTGTTTATTCCCGGCATATTTTAGAAAGTTCTACAAATAAAAATGTGATTGTTACGAGTTTATTTTATCACCTCTCAATCAACATGAGCCCAAAAGCTTGGTACAACTGGTGTCAGAAGAGGGATTAAAGAGTTGATACAGCGTATCACTAGAAAAATGGGTATGATGAAAAGTCTCCTCAAAATGTTGACGGAGCAGATGAATGAGATTTGCATCTCATTCATCTGCTGGACAGAAAGAGGTTAAAACCATGATGATTGAAGAGACCCTTGACAGGAAGATTCGAGAAAACAATGAAACTAAAGTTTTGAAGATAGAGGAGAGTCTTGACAAAAAGGTTCGGGAAAACATTAGAAAAGAATTCGAACAGAAAATTGGGAAGGAAATAAAAGACCATTTTGTTAATGTAAAGGCTAAAAAATTAGAGGAAATATGTAAAGAAGCATTAGAGAATATAAATAGAGAGATTGTGAAAACCCCCCTGAAGAAGCAGATCTCAAATGAACATGAAGAATCCAAAGTGATATTTATGCCTTCTCAAGCCACGATTAAACTTACAACATTTGACGGAAAGACATCCTGGCAAGTAAACAAAACACAGTTTACGATGGTAGCGGAAGCTAATGGATGGAATCCCCGAGCCCAAGCTTTTCACCTGGCGGCTTCTTTAAGAGGAGACGCGGCCGACATCCTCGAGACGCTTCCGGAGGAGCAAAGGCATGCTTTCCAAGCCCTATCAAGTGCACTTAAGCTGCGGCTTGCAGAGAAGTGCACTAAAGAATGTAATAGACTGTCCCGCTATCAAAAGGCCCGCTATCAAAAGGCGGGCGAAAGCCTGCAAGAATTGGCTGCTGATATTCAGAGACGTTCCCATCTAGCATTTTCGGACTGCCCGGTAAAGACACGCCAAGATCTGGCCCCACAGCACTTCATCAATAATGTGCGAGATTTGGAGACACAAAAAGCATTTAGACTCGCAGATGTCAATGATATCGGATCTGATTTAGTCTACACACATAAGATAGAGGCTGCCGAACAGGCTACACGCAAGGACCGGCATTTAATCAGAGCAGTCTCCGCTACATATTCGGACATTAACTTCGTGAAGCAATTTGAAGACTTGAGACGAGAAATCTATAGCGTAATGGAGCGTAAAGGTGGCAGAAATACTTCTCCAGCAGGCTCCAGACTTTACGAAATTACAAGGATTTTCCTATGAGGCCTGTCTAGCATACTTAGATGATATTATCATAGTAGGCCGCACCTTTGAAGAGCACTTTAGCAATATCTAGAAGGTGCTGGAGAAATTGGAAATGGCAAACCTGAAGCTGAACCCATACAAATGTAATATATTTTGTCATAAAGTAAGTTATCTGGGACACATTATCTCTGCTGAAGGTGTAGGAACAGATCCTGAAAAGATCTCCGTAGTTAAAGACTGGGGTGGTCCGGAAGATGTCCACCAATTGCGAAGTTTTCTTGGGCTATGCACATACTACAGGAAATTTGTCAAGAGTTTTTCAAGTATTGCCACACCCCTTCACAAGTTGACAGAGGCAAAACAGAAAATCCTGTAGACAAACGAATGCGAGAAAGCTTTTAAGCAACTGAAGGAGGCGCTGACATCCTCGTCTGTTCTTGCATATCCTCAGCCTGACAAATTATTCATCTTGGAAACAGATGCCAGCAACGAAAGTATCGGAGCCATAGTGTCGCAGAAAATTGATGATCAAGAATATGCTATCGCTTACTGGAGTAAATGTCTATGGAAACCGGAGCGGAGTTATTGTACAATCAGGAAAGAATTACTAGCAAATGTTAAAGCTATAGAACATTTCCACCATTACCTCTATGGAAGAAAATTCTTTCTACTTAAAGATCACACATCCTTAACCAGGCTTTTAAATTTTAGAAACCCAGAAGGTTAGGTAGCCATGTGGATTCAACGACTCTTTGACTTTAAAATACGCCATCGTTAACAAAATCTTCATGGAAATGCAGACGCATTATCGAGAAAACCTTGTAATGAAAGTTGCCAATATTGTAGAGTCGAGAAAAATATCAACTAATAAATCCGTCAGTACGCCAAGTTACTGCTTCACCAACATCGGAACCAGACCCATGGAGTGATGAAGGACTTAGAGAAGCCAGAAAAGATGAATCAGATATAAATCCGATTTTGGAATTTAAGGAATCTTCCAGTATGAGACCAAGTTGACAGGGCATCTCCATCTACAGTCCTTCTGTTAAACAGTATTGGGCCCTATGGGACTCACTCCATATTAAAAATGGCGTGCTATACAGGAAATGGGAATGTGATCTGATGATAGACGTAACATTAAATGGCAGCTTGTACTGCCAAAATCAAGAATCTCCGATGTTTTAAAAGAACTGCTTAGTAGACCTTCTGAAGGACACTTCAGAGAGACGAAGACTCAACAGAAAGTTCGAGAGCACTTCTATTAGGGCAAGTCCAGACAAGATGTTGAGAAATGGTGCCGATCTTGTGATGACTGTGCGGCTCGTAAGGAACCCAAGAAACGTAGTCGGAGAAGATACGCTGGTACAACGTAGGAGCACCTTTCAAGAAGGACTTCACTGGACATCTCGGGCCTCCTACCATAGCCTTCAAATGACAAAAGATACATTCTAGTTACTTTATTTGAATAGGTGGTCCGAAGCGTTTCCAATTTCCGATCAAGAAGTTGTTATCGTAGCGGAAATTTTAGTGTAGCAATGGGTTTCTAGATTCGGTACGTCCTTGCAAATTCATTCAGATGAAGGAACAAATTTTACCTCTGCTGTGCTTAAGGGAATGTGACAAATTCTCGGAATAGACAAGACGCAGACAACAGCCCTTAATTCTGTAATAGAAAGGCATGGTAAAGTGGTTTAATCGGACTATCTTAAATAACCTCTCACTTTTGGTTTCAAGGAAACAGCAAGATTGGGACTTGAAACTACCGCTATTGTTCAAGTCCATATTGCATATTGCACTGCCGTCCATGAAACTACCGGATATATGCCATCGCGGATGCTCTTCGGTCATGAACTTCATCTCCCTTGTGACTTTCGGTTCGGTTGTCCACCGGAAGCATCTTCATCACAAAAGGAATACCTTCGAGATCGCCAGACACATCTTGAAGATGTCCATAGCTTCACCTAAGACAGAATCAACCTGGCGACTGAGAAGATGAAGACGAGGTATGATTCAAGAGCGACAGAACATGAATTTCAGGAAGGTGAAAATGTTTGATTGTGGAACCCGGTTCGACGTAAGGGACTTTCTCCAAAGTTGCAAGCCAAGTGGGACGGTGTATCACAGTCCTAAAAAGACTGAACGACGTTGTGGTTCGTATAAGGAAGTCACTTTCTTCAAAAACGAATATATTACATTATGAAAGGCTAAACCCTTATCATGGTGTAAATTAATCTTAGTGGACCATGGTCTCGATGCAAATAGTGTAGATAATTTTGATTCAATATTTGCTATACTTTTTTTGTTTGTATTTGTCTAATACGTTTAATTATTTTTGCATATTATGTGTTTTTTATAACCTTAGAGCAATGGTTGCCAAGATGTCGACCGCGATGACATTTTAGGTAGTCCCTGCGACTATACCGATATTGGCCTAAGATATTAACAATTTAATTTATGACTTATGACATAGAATTATTAGTTACATAAAATTAAAATTTGCAACAGTTTACGCTTTAAAACTTAAAACAAATGTGTTAAGTAATACAATGAATTTTTCGTTTTATAGTGGAGAATTAAATAGAAACAACTTCGACGCTGCAGGCGGACCACCTACTCGCGAAGCGAATTTATGGTGTTTAATGTCCTTCTGCGTGAAAAACCCATAACAGGAGGATCAAGAGACCTCGCCAGGCAGGGAAAACATAACCGCTCCAGCAGCCGCTGGTTTCGAGACCCATTCTTGCTCGGCTTGGCAGATTTCTGGCCACTATTGTGGCCAAATATCGTCTGTCATGAGTCTTTGGATTTGTATTTACGCCGGAACACTTTAGCACTTAGTTCATGTGTCACGCATATTCACGGTTTCCATCTTCTTCCAGCTTTGTCAAAATCAGGTTGCTTGAGTCCATCCTTTCCGAGTTTCAAGTCTGTTTGATTATTGTGGTTCTCGGTGGTTGGGCTCTTTGCATGTCATGTCCAGGTATATGGTCATTTCGTCACTGCTAGGTGGTGTGCTCCTCAAGTAGGTGAGGCATGACTGTTTTCCTCAAGATAGTGAGGGCTGAAATTTTCTGTATATGTTTGTATTCCTTGTATTCCTGAATACGGTGAGCTATGCCATGTTTGTTTTATGTCTGTATGTGTGTGTGAAGTGACTGAGAGCACCGGAAGTTTTATTCATTATCTGCGTCTATCACAAACGGTTTGATGATTTCTATTTCTTTAATTATACTAATGAGTTTGGCTGCCGCAATCCTATTTGTGATTATTATATCGCTCCATGCTTGCAAAATCGCTTCTGTCGGTTTTGTGAGATGATGTGAGTGGGCAGTCAAAAGCATAGTGTTGTGGATTTCCTTCTTCCCCGCATATACAGCCTGCTGTAGTGGCTTTCCCTAGCCTGTGAACAAAGGTAGAGAATTGGCCGTGCCTTGTAAAGAATTGTGCCAGTTGTTGCTGGCCAACCAGTCGCTTTGTGTTCACTTTTGGGAAGAAGGTATACGTGTGCCTACCTGTGTATGCTGTGTCCCACTCTAGTTGCCACTGTTTTAGTGTTTCGTTTAAGACTAATTTCTTTAGTTGCGGCTGTGGTAGTTTTATCGTGTTGACAGTTGTGTTGCCTGTTTTGCCTCCTGATCCGCTTCTTCATTACCTGCGAGGGCAACCCAGTACAGTTTTAGACTGTGTTTATCGCCTAGTTTTATTAGTAGCCCTTGTGTTTCTTGTATGTATTTATTGCGCTGTGTGTGTTTTGCTAGTGTATAAAGACAAGACAGAATGTCTGTGTGTATGTGGACTGTTCCTGGGTTCTCTGTTTTAATATAACTAAGCGTGTTTTGTATTGCATTTTGACATCTGCTTGAAAGACCGAATCATTAGGGTTCATGGACAGGTGGGTGATTTTAAGTATGTCTGTTCCCTTATAAGTTACGAAAGCCGTACCCATATCATCATCTGTTTTTGAGCCGTCGATGTAAATGTTAATTTGTGGTAATAGTGGGTATGTTTCTGGCGGGAAGTGTATGAATTTTTCCAATATTTTATCAGCCGGGTGAAGCGGATGAAATGCTGCCTTCGTTTGATATTCTTCTGGGGTGTTGTTTATTTGTCCTATTCTGGCTTCTGTCTTGAATCTTTGGATGTTTGCCACGGTCGCTTCCCTAAGAACTTGGAGATGGAGCGGTATCACACCCACTAAACGTTAAGCGCTGCTGTTGCTGCGGTTCTGTAGGCCCTCGTTATTCTGAGTAGGAATATTTTTTGTGTCGTTAGTAGTTTCTGTTTACCTTGTTTCTCTAGGTTGCTCTCCCATACCAATGAGGCATACGTGAATATCTTTCCTGATACGGTGTGATACCAGGTTTTGAGTAGTTGGGAGTTAATTCTCCAGGCGCGCGGTGCAACTCCAATTAGATGTCCTGTGCTATAATTGCTGTTTGACTTAATGTGTTAATGTGTGCGAGCCAACTGAAGTTTTGGTCTAACGTCACACCTAGAAACTTTATAATGGTAACTGCTTTGAGTGATTTCCCGCCTATTCTAGTTATTGGTTCTCGCTACAGTTTGTGCGGTTTGGAAAACGCAATTATGTTACATTTATTCACTGATATTTGCAAGTGGTGTTCTTAAATAGAAACAACTTGACAAAGTGGAATGCTTCGATTATGTCCATTAGCCGGTACGATGATAACGACGCAGCGAGTCGACTAGTCTACCCGTCACCCCCGTCCGTTTAGTTTCTGTTCTCAAGTTAATCGTCTTACGTTGCAGGTCGCTCGCTTACTACCGCACTGATACGATAATTTGTTGTTTCAACCACCCTTCCAAAATGACTCAGCCAGGTACCAGTGCGAAAAGAAGTAAAACATACCATTATCACAATGAGTGGGAAGATGATTTCTTTTTTGTTATGGTGAAGGAGAAATGTGTTTGTCTCATATGTAACTCAAGTGTGGCACTACCAAAAAAAAGGCAAACGTTGAAAGACATTTCAAAACCATGCACTTAAAATAGGCTACAGATTTTCCAATCGGCAGTGAACTTCGAAAAGTTAAAGTGCATGAATTAAAGTCGAATTTACATTTAAAGCAATCGCGTTATTTACGAGACGAGGCACTAAAGCTAAAACAGTATCATTGGCGTCGTTTGAAATTACAGAATTTTCGATAGAGAGAAAAAAAAACCACTCGAAGATGGAGAATTGATAAAAGAAGTTTTCTGTAAAGCGGGAGAAGTGCTTTTCCACGATTTTAAAAACAAATCTTAAATAATATTTCTTTGTCACGTAACACTGTGATGCGACGGACTGAAGATATGAATAATAATTTGGAGGATTTATTAAAAGACGATTTAAAAGCTTGTAAGTTCCTATCACTTCAATTTAATGAATCCACCGATATTAGTAACATTGAATAGTTATGCACAGTGAGAATGGTTTTTGAAGATATGACTTCAAAAGAAGAGTTATTAACAATAATTCCATTGAAAAGACAAACGAGAGGCCAGGATATTTACAATTCATTTAAAAACTTCTTTATTGATAACACAGAATGTCCAATATATAAATTGGTCTCTATTACAACATATGGAGCTCCAGCAATGGTTGGGAGTCTAATTGGTTTTATTGCTTTGTGCAATAATGATGAGGAAATTCCCAGTTTCACCTGCTATCACTGCATTCTCCATTAAAAGGTATTGAGTTCAAAAACTGAGTCTAATGATATAATGCAAATTGCTTTTAAAATCGTCAATTCAATTCGTTCAAGAAGTCTTCAGAGGCGACAATTTCGTGTGATTTTGGAAGAAACTGAATCAGAGTACGGAGATTGCACACAGATGTGAGGTGGTTAAACCGCGCGTTGCTTTTTTAAGAAAATTTCGTATTCTGTTACCATAAGGAAAAACTTTTCTTCAAATGAAAGGAGAGCACATTACTGAATTGGAAGATGATAAATGGATCATGAAACTAGCTTTTCTCTGCGATATCACAGCAAAACTTAATGACTTAAGCCTAAATCTACAAGGAAAGAATAAATGTTTAACAGACATGATGGGCGAGATTAAAACTTTAAAAAAAAAAAAAAAAACGATAAAAAGGAATGCGTCTCAATTAAGAAAACATTAATTCAGAAACTTCAAAAACATGGAGGAAGAGTGCATCCATACACCAAACCGAGACTTCGAAAATTTTGCCGAACTCTTAGATGTTTTGTTTGAAGAATTTGAAAGAAGATTCGCTGACTTAATTAAGTTGGAAGAAATACTCAATTTTATGATATTTCCAATTAATGAAAATGTCAACATTTATGGAGTATCTGAAAAATAGGACATTTAATGGATACCACATCAGTCACGGTCAAGGAAGAAATTATTAAATTAAGATGCGATATATTTCTTAAATCCACAACATCTAGCGATACTGATTTTTCGAAATTAATTTCTGAGGTCACGTTTCCAAATATTTACAAATTGATTTTGCATTTGAAATCATACTCTGGATCAACGTATCTTTGCGAATCTGCTTTTTCAACCATGGACGCCATAAAAACCAAACATCGGTCGCGTTTAACAGATGAACAGATACACATTGCAATAAGCTCTTACCAGCCACAATATGATAAACTTGTCGCAGATATACAGTTTCAAATTTCAATTAAACGAAGTCATAAGATGGTTAATTTTTGATATATGAATACTTTGATTATTTTCGTCAGTAAATTTTAATTTTATGGATATTAATATTAAGTTTTTTTTTTATAAAAAATAGATAATTTACCTTTTTTCTAGTTACCGAAAATAAATATACAAACATGTACGTTATGTTAATTTAGCTCTGCCATTGATTGACCACCATCGATTTTTTAACTGTGGAGTAGACCACGAATCCCAAAAGTTTGGCCACCCCTACCTAAGAGCATGAATTTCGTACTTTATACTTCGCCATCTCTCTGGGGATTCAACTGCCCGGGACATGCAGTCCTTAAGAAGGAGGAAATGTTACAAAGTTTATAAATATATTTTTGTATTCTTCTTGAGATATCTCAGAAAAATCCGAGCTCAGAATCATGGATAAAAATCGAGAGATATAGGCCTAAGTTATAAACGGCTTATCCAGTAATTTGGTGACTTGGTGAGACAGGGATAGTTCCACCACCTTAGCTAGACCGTTATTGAGCGAGATGGCCTGAAATCTTCCAGAACTGTGGTGAAAGACCCAGGCTTTCACGCCAAGTAAGCTATGAATACCAACGTTCCATGTACCGAATACTTTCCCATTAGTTATTTTCCTAAATTCTAATTATTGAAATACATTTCTAGTGTCATAATATTTGATCTAAGTCAGTTCGTTATTTGTAAAATTATCGACGTCAATTGCTCTCTGTGGCAGTTACAATGCGCAGGTTTTTATAGAGTCTCGGTTTTATAGGTTGGCTTTTGATAAAATTTCTCTAGATAAAATTACAAAATAGTAAATGAGATAAATAATAATAATTTCTTATTTCGGCATCAAGTGAAAGAATTATTCTTTGCTCAGAAGGAGACTATACAAAATTATTTTTTTGGCAAATATTTCCAAGTAATTTTATTTGTGAAACAATTAACATTAAATAAAAATTATTTATAATAATTACATTTTGAAATTATAAAATTGTAGTTTGCGCTAAAAGTTGAAATGAAAAATATGAGAATATGTATTATATTTATCATTAATATTTATGTGACCCCTAGAAGCTTTCACGCCGACTCGGCAGTGGAATAATTAGCATTCTGACGTTCAGCTCAATAGATCGTGGGTTTGATTCCCAACTCGGTCATCGGCCTTAGCCGTGGACACAATCTCTCATTAAGATTCTTTTTCCCAGGAATGTAGTAATTTCTTACGATGGTTTTTAAAACATTTTTTTTAACATTTTTGTAACTGGAAGCTCTTTTTCTTACATCAAAACTTGAAGACATTTTTCTGAGTTTAGTTAGTTACTATTCAACTGTCAATTTCTGCCCACGAGGTTTAATTCAGTATGGACTTGCAGTTCAAAGTGAACTCTGCGACATGGTAAATGTTTAAGCCGGAAATGGAATTAAACCCATGAACTGTTAAACTGAAGGTACGAGAAGTAACCCATCAAAACTACCATACAAGCACTGAAATAATCAATCATTTTATGCTTTTAATTGAAACGATAAATTCATGATGTGAAATTAATTAGAAATTGAATTGAATATTCATACAAAATATGTCGAGTTCATTAGTTTAATATCGAAATATGCATATAATTTTAACATATAATTATAATTTTCTAGACAATATTTTGACTTAAATTTAAAGCTCAAAATATTTTTTTTAAATATTTCTGAATTTTATTTATGCATATGTTTTTTCTTTATTTAATATTTTATCCACTTTTCAAGTTTCATGTAATTAAAACATTTTAGTCAATATTATTTTATTTTACAATTTCATTTTTAGTATAGTTTAGTTGACACACAAGCATCATAAATTCTACATTTAAATCTGAAGATTTTACCAAATATACTCTTCAACAACAGGATGTTCATTAGCATAACTTTGAATTTAATTTCTAGCGTTTAATTTTATGCTTTACGTTTCCGTTTACACAATTTATATATATTACTATAAGTAACTTGATTTTCTGCTTTATTTAATTTCTATATATGTTATGTATGTAATGGTAAAAACACATAAAAAATTTAGATTTATAAAAATTATTCTCTTACATTTATGTAAAATAATAGCAAGTAATGATAATATTTAAACATTTCTGCTCATTAGCATCAAATAGAGAATAATGCGAACTTCATGTATTATATTCTCCTTGTCTGAAATAAGGTAAAATCACATGAAACGAATATCAAATTAAAACACAACAGTTAGATACAGCACTTCCTCAGTAGGGATAAACGGGGGGAAATGTTTTCCCTCTTCTAGTCAGAGTAGATATGCATGAGTACGATAAAACAGAGGAGTACACATACTCTCGCATTTTGGAGGGGGGAAATCCGATTACCTATCTCCTCGTGCTCCAATAGAAAGGAAAAAGGGATTAACTTTATCCGTCGTATCCTTCTTATACATTCGTTGCGAGATCTTCCAAAGGCAAATACTTGAGGAGGAAAGGACCTTAAGAGCGTCGTTCCATCGGAATCCCTAGGGGAATATTTACTGATTTGTCGAAAAATATTGAGTAAATTTTATTCAGAGATAAATGGGAGGTTGTTCGGTTATTTACCCCAAATGCCGAGATGTGTTTAGATTATAGTGTATCATAGGAATACATCTGGGCTGGGGACTTGGGGAAAAAATCAATGATTGCAAGGGGAATTTCGTAGGCCTTAAAAAGAAGCTTTCAGGAGCCAATAAAAATCTCACTGTTTTTTATAATGTCATTATGATGACATAGCTCTTGGAGTTTAAAGCTGCAGTAAGAGATCTTATAATGTTTACTGCATATATAAATTCATCGAGAACTTCCTACAGGTTGAATTCACGACGAAAAAAAATTCTAAAATACCTATTCCGATAGACACTAAGCACCCAAGATCATCTTTGCTATTCAAGTGGTTATATTCCAGGTTCGACTTACAATGAACGCAGTCTTATCATTGGACCAATAATAGTTCAATTAAGACAGTGCAGTTTGGAAGTCTTTCTAACAGGTTCAATACCTGATCCAACTGTTGAAATATGGTTATTTGTAGCGCATTTTAACTTAAAGTCAGAGTTAATTTTTTAAAATTTTATTTCGAAAACTCATCAGAGGAAAAGTATAGCATAGAGCTGATTTATAATGTATGTTTCATATGTTTCATAAACTGTAACAATCACACGAGGTATTTAAGAATTTGAGAAATCAATATTAGAATGTTAAAGGAGATATTTAATTATATTCTAGAATAAATGGTAAATTTGATTCACACATATTGTTAAGTTGAAATTATTTACAAGCCCAGTATCAAAAGATAACAAAATGATCGATTATTTTTACTGATTATAACAGAAGGATTGATTTAGATTACTCATGGATATTGTGCATCAGTACAATTTTTTTGGGAAAATTGTGAATGTTAAATGGATACAATGGATATGATTCTATTCAAAAATCTCTTCCCAATGAAATATTCTAAATTTTCAATCCATACAATAAATCTTATTCAGGTGGCTCCAAAATATATTGGTCACATTTGTTTGCATCTATGTACAAATGTTACATTACATTTACATCTCTGATAAGAAGTTCTGCTTCCTAGTCTCAGTTGCGGAACGTTCTCGATGCCGCAGCCGATTATGCGTGCAGCGGATTTTCTATTTATTTATTTACAGTAAAAAAATTACGTATAAATAATAGAATGACAGGAAAAATTTTAAAATAATAGCTGGAAGAAAAATAAATTATATTAATGAGAAAATAAGTTACTATTTAATTCAAATGCTGAAAGTTATTTTTTTTAAATTAAGATTTTCTACTTGTTACTAATAATTCAAAAATGCAGTCAAATGGTAGAATGATAATTCTGGTACCTTCATACTCTGGTATCTGGTAATTACTCTGGCATCTTAAATATTTTATGAAAAATTAAGAATTGTATGAAAGGAATTAAAATTTGAGACATGAAAAGGATTAATTATTCTATTTATGAAATATCTGATCGAATATTAATAATGCCTCTAGTGGAAGATAATGCAAAAAATTTACTATATAAATTCAATATAAAATTGAGAATGAATAAATTATTATAACAGTCAATATGTTTATAACGCTAAAACAATCTCTATACCAATTTAAAACTTATTACACCAATATAAATTTGAAGAAAAATTTGTCAAAATATTTAATTTTAAAAATGGTTATTTCAAATTTTATGTACATTTTATTTCTTATATTTTAAATTTGTCCCGAAGTCACATGCTTCTAGTACATCTAGTACATCAAGTTCACAATTAAGGTATAAATAGAAAAAGTGAAAAAGTTTATGAAAAAGTAGAAAAAGTATAATATAGCAACCATGTATAATTCAAATGAATTTTATAAATATATTCAGAATTAAAAAATAATAGAATATGATTTTCAATAATAATTATTAATCCTTTTTCTATTTTTAAGCATCTGATAAAATTACTTAGAATTATATTACATTTTTAGGACAAAAATACTGAAAGTATTTGAAAGATAATTTCATTTTGAGTGTGGTAAAAAATTTCAACAAATATTAGAAAAATTTGTATGAGAGTAGAAGAAACATTCACAAAGTAAATTACAAACATGTGTTGGAACCTTTAGGTGCATCGAGGTGACACTGCTCTGAGGTAAAAAGGAAAAATGCGCGCCTCATTAGGAATTTTGTTTTCTTGACAAGAGTGATCAGAGGTGGAACGAACTAGCTGTGCAGTGAAAGCACAAGCTGTATTGCCCCCACAAGAAAATCTTAAACAAGATTCTACACAAAACCTCAGACAGTTAAGGGTATATAGGTCCATGAAATACCCTTAACCCATTAAGAGTATAGATGACTAAACTATATGTTCGGACAACCAATTACCAATTCAATTTACAATTTTAGTGTTTAATTTATTCTGTTGTTTCTGGGCTCATTGTGTTAACAGATTACATCAAATAACTCGTGTTCATTTTATTTAAATATTTGTTTTGTGAAAACATCTTAAATTTGCTTGATAAATTTGAACAAGTTACAAATTAATTTAAAAAAAATAATGTAAAGTGTGGTGCCATACTGATATAGTAAAGTTTTGTTTATTTTTAATAAACGGTTTTACTAAATATCATGGGAAAATACCATGTAAAATAGCAAGACCAGATATTGAACAAATAATAAATGATTCAGTTTAGTTTGTTTACCTCCCATCAGTCATTTTTTGAGCTCGGGGGCTAATTAGACCTGGATGTATATAGTTTAACACTGACTACGAACCACTACGAATATCTTAACTTGAGGTGGCGATCCAACTCACGAACTGTTAAACCGAAGCCAGATTATTGACCATTTAGCTTTAGCTCAGCTATTCCAAATGATATATAAGAAATATTTGTACCAAATATTGCTCGCTCATTAAAATTATTTGTAAAGTGATATACATTGCAACACATATTTTATTGTAATAAATAAAAATATTAAAACGGGAATTTTGCACCTATCAAAATACTAACATTTATTGATATGAAAAAACCAATTTATCACATACATTTGTTTATTCTTTGGAGTTTATTCTCAAGCATTTATATGAATAGGCCACTAAGCCAAGCGTAGTATGATTATCGTGGTTATGAGCCGAGTATGGTTAACAGACACTATTGCCTTTAATTATAGTTCTTCGTGACCTCGAGTGCCATCTTAGACTTGTCTCGTTTAGAGCCTCAGTGAAACTGTAGGTTAGCCTTCGTATGCAAAAAATGACAGTTGAGCGAGAAATGGTATATGAGAAACATGCATTCATTACTTGTCATAACTTATTTAGTATAATAATAGTGATTTCATCATTACTTATAATATAATGCATTATTATAAATTATTATTAACGATAATCTCAAAATCTCAATAATTTTTATAAGATATATAATACATGTTGTTTCATATCCTCCATGTCATGCAATTGTTAGATCCAAGAGATTATAAACCTTCAAAATGTCCAAAAACATTAAAGGATTTCTAATTAAGTCGTCGCGTGGGAGAATTGAAGACAATCGAAAAGCATTTTCTGAAGCGCACCTGTTGCATGTTGGAAAAACCCTCTGTCCCCTGCAGAAACAAAGTCCCCTTATGTGGCCTCTGGAAAATCTAGAAAGAGCAGCATGACCTTTTCAGTCGCAAGTGAGGCCTAGAGAACCACCTGGACTAGTTCTTGTGTACCTTTCTTTTATTGGAGAATCTTGAAATTCAATCTTGCTAAAATTGTATGCAGAGATTTCGTAAAATGTCTTGATAAGGGCAGGGGTCGGGGCTTCTGCACTTTCCTTAGCCAGTTTATCTGCAACCTCATTTTCCCATAAATATTGACGTGCGAGGGAATCCATTACAGATATACAGTCCGATAAAGAGAACTCTGTTTAACCATGTCTAGTATGGAAATGCTAGTTTTGTCCCCCGCGTCGCTCCAATCTTTCAGATGTTGAGTTGCGCTCTTGCTGTCCGATAGAGCCAGAACCTCACCATAAATATAATATTTTGATAAAAGAGTCACAGTAGTATTAAGTAATGTGTGAATTTTGTGAATAAGTAAAAATATTAGACTTTCGAAGAGCCAACAGGTGGAGGAAAATCCAAGTTTTTATTTATTTGCTGGCACTTGTGAGTAGCACGGAAAGTAGTATTACTCACGCCACACCACTACAAACTTATAATGTGGCCCACATTCATTCGTCTTCTCAAAAAAAAAAAAAAAAAAAGACGCGGAAACATTGAGAGTGAGAGAAAAAAACATCTATCCCCAAACTGGGACCAATAACCTAATAGTCAAAAGCGCTAACCACTCAGCCATTGGCCACTCGGTTATAATATCTAGAAAGAAAACAACTGCAGCAAAAGTGACCTCAAAGCTCATTGAGCATCTGGATTCTTCAGGGACCGTGATTACAGTTAGACGGCACCTTCATACACAGAACATTTACGGCACAACAGCCATCCCGAAACACTGAAGTTAAAGTTAAACGTCACCTATAACAACACCCTAACCACAAAGTTTAGTCAGTTGATAAACGGAAGGCAGTCAGACGTATCACCTTTCCCAGGTTTCCTCACAAAAGGATTGATTCTCGTCTTTAAGATACCCGCACATCATCCTGATTTTCTCCTTCCAACTGCCAAGCACAGAGTTGAACTTCTCATGGTATGGCCAACCGTATCTTGGGGCTCTGCAATCGTAATCCTGAAAAAAGGATCATTATTGTGAAAAACCGTTTCAGTTGTCCAGGTTCAACATATGACTTTGTTACTTTCAGGAAAGGGAATTCACCATGATAATTCTGCTCTTGCTGATGGGTTTGTACAATTAGATAAATATGGAATAGAAATTAAACTTAACTTGCATTGTTTCCATGACTCGGAATAATCAAATCATTTATGGTCTATTAATGAGCATTCAATACAGAATCCATATTATCTCCACCAGCCTTCTCCTTCCGAAACTTTACCTAATTATTCCATGAAGAATGATATATTCTTCTGAACATTATTCAGCGCCTTTTGACTTGACTCCCAGACGAAATCAAGCTATATTACATGCAAATAGGATCATACATTATAAAAGTAAAGAATTGCTTATAATCCTGACATGTTTTTTTTATTTTCACTGTTAAATTACAGGTTGTTATTAAAATGATATCAACCTGTAAATTAATATTGCAAGATTATATTAGTTTTTCTAATGAGGAAGGGTAATTATTATTTTTTAGCGCGTTTTCTAGAACTGGTTTTGATTGCATGAGCGACGTTGATTTATTTATCCAACGTACAGTAGACTTTATATTTCAATCTAAGAAATTTTCTATTTGATAGCTATTATTTGAAAAAATATAAGCATTCCAATTTCTTTTTTGGTTTTCTATCGCAACCGAAAGAATGCCTATCTATATAGGCCTGATTGGTAATGTTAACATTTTAGTTAAATCGGAATTTATTGTACAGAAAATATTCTCTGTTAAAATTCTTTCTTATATAGTGATACACGAAAGTTAGCATATACTACAAATTTTCACATTTTTTAAAATAAAATGCAAATAAATTTCTTTTTCTCATTCGTACAGCTACCAGTATGCATTTGAATCATTAGGTGTCTAATAGATATCAGACATTTTAAGATTATCGTTATCATTTTCGGGTAAAGTTTAAAATATGCCTTTTTCCAAACTCACAAAAGTGAGCATACAGTTGGATTTAAATAGATTTTTGCAGGTATTTGGCCAGCTTTTTATTGTCTTAACATAATTGTAAGAAATATAAAATAGTTTTACATAAGGATTAGAGCACATTTTTGAAATTAATTTTATTAATTTTAAAATGGCAACTAAAAGAACTGAAACATCTTTAGAAATCAGAGAACTGGTTAGTAAATTGAAAAAGGCAAAATAACTCAACCAAATAAGTTAAATTATAGGTAAAAGTAGAGCTACAGTGCAAGGAATAATAAGAAAATATAATTTGACAATAACTACGGAAAACTTGCCTCGTACTGCTAGATCAGCAAAATTGACTGGTAGAGATAAAAGAGAAATCATTCGAACAATTCGTAGTAATTAGAAAACTCTGCACTAGACATAGCCAAACATATTGAATAGGTTACAGAAACTGATGTAGATTCAAAATGTGTTAGAAGATCCTTGAGAGAAGAAGGATTTAATAGCAGAATTCCGCGTAAGAAACCTATCCTTAGTAAAGTCAATAGAGACAAAAGATTAGCATTTGTGCATCTTTATGAAAACGATGATTTCGTTTACTGCAGTAGTTATTTTTACAGATGAATCTAAATGTAGCACTTTTGGCTGGGATGGTAAGCAAAACGTTTGGCGAAAACCAGGAATAGAGTTAGAATTAAGAATCTGATTCCTTCAGTAAAACATGGCGGAGGCTCAGGATTGGTTTTGGGTTGTTTTTCAGCTTTAGATGTTGGCAATTAGTCTTTATAGAAACCACTAAGGATCGTTTTGTCTATTTGAATATATTGAAAAACAATTTGAAGAAATCAGTGAGAAAAATAGGCATGGAAAATGACTGGATATTCCAACATTATCAGGATCCAAAGCACACACAGCTGGTGTTGTCAAGGAATGGCTGTAGTACAACACTCCAAAACAACTGCACTTCCCTCCTCAAAGCCCTGACCTTAATCCTATCGAAAATTTATGGAATAAACTGGACAGAAGAATCAGAAAGAGGCAAATTAAAAGCAAAGACGATCTTAAAAAGGCATTGCTTGAAGAATGGCAAAAAATCCTCAGCACTGTAACCAAAGGACTGGTATATTCAAAGTCTAATCATATGAGAGCTGTTATAAATTCAAAAGGTGGACCAACTAAACATAAAAATATGGAAATTTCAAACGTAGACTTTTCTGTATGTTCACTTTTGTGACTTGCGAAATGACTGATTCTTCAATATTTAATATTATTTTGTGTCTAATGATTAAAAACTGCTGTTTTTGCACATCAATTTTTTGTTTCTAATCAATTTAAGCTAAATTGAACTAAATTCTTATATAAGTATTTGAAATAAGTTTCTGTTCATTTTGAAAAGTGTATGCTGACTTTCGTATATCACTGTAGGTAAATAGCATTGAAATTCATTTTTCGGTTTCCTACTGTAACCGAAAGATGGCCTGAGTACAATATGAGCATAAGCTTGAGTGGTAATTTCAACATTTTCGTTTAATCGGAATTCGCTAAAAGGAAAATATTCTCTATTGTTAGCAGTTTGAATAACGAGCATTGCTATTTAAAATATATATTTGTTGTAGTAACCATGTTTTGCATAATGGAATATGTTAAAGCTTGAAATGGGAGGCATCTAATATTTTCTCAATTTGCATTTTAAAACGTTTCTCTCCAAACTCATTCTATATAAAACAGTTTCTGGAATGCAATCTATATCATTGTGAATCCAATCCAATCCGCCTTTCAAGAGCTTCTGGTAAGCTACCTGTATTTGAATATGTTTTTGAATTCTTATAATTAACAATATCTTGAATTAAAGTTGAATCTAAAGAGGTGCTCGTGTCCAGCCTGCTTTTTAAGAGGCATTTAATTTGTATTTTTAAAGATTTTTTTTAATCCAATCATATTTTACAGAATTTTGGTATTTAATCCAAAAGTTAATGAGCCGTTAGTACTTAATGTATATTTTAAGAATTTTTGAACCTTACCTGCATTTGAAGTACCTTTTAAAATACAAGTAACATTCGATCTTTTTGAATATATCTTAAATACAGGTAATATTTGGCCATTTTAAGTATATATTGAAATAACACTTGAGAATTCTTCAAATGGATTAAGTTAAAAAAAAGCTGAAAATCTGGATTAAATACTAAAATTTAGTAAAATATGATTGGATTCACAAAACTCTCGTAAAATACAAATTAAATACTTGAATTTAATCTGTATTTCTGAATACAACTCATATTTTATAAACTTCTCGAATCAAGCCTAGCTCTTAAGATGACCTGGAATTCACAATTCATATTTTAAAAGAATTTCAAATTCATTATCTATTTTTAGTGACTCTTGAAGATTATTTGGGCTTTAAGAGGCTCGTAAATTCAATGCGTGTCTCAAGAAGTTCTCGAATCTATCTCGAAATAAATACATTTTAAAAAATCATAAGAGATATACTTGAATCTTAATTTGAAAATTTTCCGAATTTTAAGCATATATTTTTAAGAAAATCTTGAATTCAATTAACATTCCAAGAAATTTTCATATTCGGTTCGAATCTCAAAAAGTCTTTGAGTTCTGCTGTTCGTGATCAACCATAATAATAATTGTTATGGTTGATGGTAACCATAACAATAATTGTTACGCAAGCTACAACAACGCTTAATTAATTGCTAGGACCTAGATTGAGAACGTATATGACTTATAAGATTCTACAACTAGGACGATTCACAAGAAAGGATGATACCCAAAGTCTAAACGAAAGATAGATGCATAAACAGAGAGCGAAACATAACTGCAACTGTATATCACAAGAATAATTTGTACGCCACTTTCCGTAATTTTCTTATTTAAGGTAAATGTTTCTTGAAATTGCTTAAAAGATTAGTAATGATTTTGAATAAGGCAACCGTATCAAAGACATTCATACCATTGTTGAAGAGTTTTTAAGAAGGAAAAAAACCCATCTCAATCAAACAATTCTTTCTTTGCACTCGAAAAATGTTAGATATGAGGCAGGACTTGTACGATTTTTTCATACGATCTAAGATGCTTATTACTAGGTTAAGATAATTTTGATTTGAACTTTTGTTTTTAATGGAAGTGAACCATATCGATATAAAATGTCCTTCTATGAAGTAAGCTTTCACTATAACTGATCACACTAAATTCAATTCTATAAATTATTTGATAGGTGTGGGACATTGTCCTAAATGATTCGATAGATGAAATATTATGTGTGGTGATAATAAAGATGTTTATAATTTAAATTTTGACTACAACAATTCTCGGAATAAAATAAATGGGCGATAATTCTTTAAATCATTTTTTAAAACATTCACACGAACAGATCATGACACAAAAACAGCAAATAAATAAATAAAAAGATAATACCTAACATTGAATTTCGGAATGTAAAATCTTTTAGTTTACGTCATACCAACTGCAGTTAGACTTATTATTATTATTATCATTAGATGGGCCCAAAATAACTGTTGCCATTCTGCCTGATAAAATAGTTCTGCCCCATGATTTGCCTACTTGCAACTCGGATTCGGAGGAAGATTGAACTGAAGGGAAACGATCCTCTAACATTGAAACCATAGATTCGCATTCTCATTGTCAAATATTTGTTTCTTCATGAAATTCATAGATTCCATTATTAAAACTTTTAATTGAAAAAACATGTTAAAACAAATTGTATTAAAGTAAAAAAAAGAGCAATAGCATTAAAATATATCATTCTCTCTAATTTATATCATTTTTCTCGACCCAGTTTAGGAAAAAAAAACACTGAGATTTATGTTTTGGATTGATTAATTTTTTTTGAGATCTGTAAGTTCTTTTCTCTTTCAAATTACAAATTTTTGAGTAAAAAAGTCAAATTAGGAAAACAATTCCAATATATTCATGTTTTCTATTTTTACCATACTGATATTTGAACGGAAATGGCAGCAAAAAAAATGGTTACCCCACTTGCATTTAGTTCAATAGTTAGTGGGTTCGAATCCCTTCTTGGGCATGGGTATTTGTAGGGGCTAGAAATCCATTTTAAACTGTAGGTCATGGGCAAATTAATTCTCGTGTTCAAAAAATAACTGCTGAATGATAATTATACAAACCTATTGAGATGCATAAATTTCTTTTTTCACAATGCCCTTTTAAAATTGTAACTTTATCACGTGCTTATAAAATGACGTTTGGAGGAAGATATGCAAAACAAGTTAAGGAAATAAAAAAATTTTTATGTGTAATAAGGAGCACATTTATAAATAGCACTTATACTTTTAATTTAAGCTTTTTAACATGCAATATTGATTTTTGCATTTGATAATGATGGGAAAAGACAAAGCTACAATTGCCTAGCCTGCAATATGATTTATCATGCAATGTTTATTGTTAAAATACTGTTTTCATTCACTTACGTACACTCAAATGACAGAGAAACTGACGTACAGTCATCTACTTCACTGTGGCATTCATTGATTGTTACTACAATAACAGCCCATAAATGACAAAATGGCTTAAGATCAAATACTTTTTACGCAAAAACAACAATAAAATTTTAAACTTCCTGAATAATATCTATACTTTTAAAAATGCAGCATTGTGTAGAGTTTAAATAGTTTCTTTTATCATTTTGGAATATATGTGTGATTTCATTGAAAATAATTCAATAGCATATTTGCCTAGTTGAATAAAAGAAAAACGTGATTAATTGATTTCGAATACTTTGCTCATTTTCAAGCGTGTAAATATGGAGTTACTAAGCTATTTATTAAAATAAAAAGTAAGTTTTATAAAATAATACAGTCAAATTCAAAAGTTAATTTTTTTAGAAATAAGTTTTAAAGTTTTTTAAAATGTTGTAAGGGAAGTACTTTATAAAAACTTTTAGTGGTAACAAGAATAACTAAAAAACTCAATAAATAGTTTGCTTTGTTGTATACAAGAAAAATGAGTATTCAACTGATTCTGAGTATTTTACTTATTAAATATTTAGATTTAATAAACTATTTGTAAAATAAAAAGTTATTTTTGTAAAATAATGCTGTTTAATTTAAAAATTAAAATTTTGTAAAATACGCTTAAAACATAATGTAAAGGAAATATTAATCTCAAAACTTTTAGAATAAGAATAGCTCCCACCCAAAAAATTCAATAGACTGTTTAGTTGTACAATTAGAAACAAACTTCATTGATTTCGAATACTTAACTTATGATCAAACATATGTAATAATATTATTTAGTTTACAAATTAAAAGTTTTTAAATGGCAATTTGAGGGAATTATTTCATAAAGCTTTTAGTGGCAACAAGAACAACTGATTGGTGTCGAACTTCAGCTGCCATGAAATGAGGTATTGAAATACGCCGAATCAATTATTGTGTTTTTTCTTTTGTAATTATTCTATTTGAAGGTAATAAAATGAATAAATTTTAGATATTCCGGTTTTCATTTTATTGAATGCATGATGACAATAACACGATTAGTTGAAGTTGTTAAAACAATTTTAATGAATGAAACGTTGAAAGTATAGATCACATGAAACTGTTGTTGCCAATTGAGAAATATGTGTTGTAGAATATATTTCTAAATCCACATCGTGTGCGCATGCGGTAAAGATATACAATTTTCCCCTTACGCGTTTGAAGCCGAAAATTTTTATTTAGCGATATTAAGGAAGAAAACTTTGTGAATCCCTTATTACCAATAAAAGACTTCCAAGATTACTTGTGAAACTACATAATATGGTTGATACGTATATTATTTTTGTTGAATAAATTTAAATAGGTCATAGTTAAAAAATAAAATGCTTTAAATTTTTAATTAGAAAAGAGAAATATTGTTATTAAATGTAGAATTCTTTGATAACTTACATTAAAAATTGTTTTAAAATTTCAATAAAGGAAATTTAGTCATTAGATGTAATTTTTGATACAGAATATCCTTACGACATTATGTGTACAAATAAATTTCCTCAAAAGCTTAACTTCATAAAGGAAGCATAATTTATTTACCGATAGATTTTCTTATGTACTATATATATATATATATATATATATATATATATATATATATATATATATATATATATATATATATATATATATATATATATATATATATATATATATATATATATATTGATAAAATACTTGCAAAGTGTAATGATTCAGTGAAATTTAATATCAATATAATGAGCAGATCAATCAAAGTACTAAATGATATTTTCATTTCAGCTCTACTGAAATAACAATCGTCAAACAAAGTCAATTTTTTTAAAGACTGATAAAAGTGTTTTGGAATCAGAATGTTTTCGTTTCAGAATTGCAATTTGCTTTGTTTCACTTATTATTCACAAGGAATTATTGGACCAAGGCCAATGGTTGTCAAGCATCAGCAAAGAAATGCTTTGCTGATGCTATTATAAGAAAATTATTATAAATAAGAAAATTATAAACAGCAGAGAGAAATTCTAGTTTCACAGACCAATGTGAACGTATACTACTTACGATCAGGAGTTCATCAACGCAGAACAAAATTTTCCTTTCAACATAAATATATGGGAAAATATTGAACCTTCTTAAAATCATAATAAATAATATTATTCTCTTAGGGACTTGCCTCATAGAATATGATCATATTATTTAAGACTTTAGAGATTAAAATTGGTGTATATGTATATATATAATGGATAGAACAAATTTATAATGTGACATACACAGAAATATTTTTTATTTTATAACAACAAATTATTTTATTTGTTAATCAATGTATTCATATTATGAAATTATCAGTCCCGTGGGGCCTGGGATATATTCAGAGGAAACAAAACAAGTAAAAAATAGCTATCAAAGAAATTAATAAATGTCGGTAGCTGTGTGAATAATATAATATCAAAGTAATTTTCTGATTTTTGAACAGAAAGGAAGATGAATTTATTATTTTATAATCAATAAAAATTATTTGTTAATTGAGTAAGTTATTTAAATAAAGAAAAATAATTAAAAAAATTCTTCGACTAAAAATAGCTCTGAATAAATATATATTTGGAATACTTGGACTTTAAAAAAGAATTTAGTTAAGGTAAAATATCTCTATATCAATCAATGATTATATTTATTAATTAATAAGATGAATTCGCATAAAAAATATAAATTATTAAATAAATAATAATTATATATTAATTACTCCAAGTTAGGAATAAAATGATTTTCTTATTGTGTGCTAAAATTATACATGTAAATGATAATTACAAATAAAAAATAGCTACCAATGAAATAATATGCATAATATTCTGATCTTGTAATCAATAAACTTATAAAACTATCAATATAATTTTATAGTAACAAGTAACTTTATTTTCTAATTAATAAATTAATCGTAAAATAATATATATAATAAATTCGTCATAAAAATACATATTTAATGCTATAATTTTTAATATGAATGAACTAATCTATAACGAATTATTATTCTAAGGCAATGAGTATTTTCAGTTGTTGATTAAAGCAATTAATTACATACATAAGAAATAAAATTATTTCAAATAAAAATGAATAAGCAAGAAATACACGTAAAATACTTTTTCAAAAATAAAAGATCAATAGTAATGAAAACAGTTTTTTTTAAAGTTAATGTATGGAAATAAATTACGAGAAAATTACTATATATCTTCATTAAATATTTTTATGACATTCAATAAAGATGTTCAATTTCGGAATTATTATTCGTACTAACTTTCGTTATTTACATTTCATTTGTGAATTTATTTAAATATGACAAATTTTAAACATGTATTAGAGCAGTCTAGGACCTTGTGTCATAAAACCTGTTGAATATTTTCAGAACTATACATCTTTTTAATTTTTTGAATTATTTGGAAAAAACTAAGCTGATTTAAGCAGTCGTTAATATTTTGGAGGCAAATTTTCTATTTTTGATGACCACTACATAGAAGACTCTATTTCATTCTTATAATATTTTTCTTTCTTTCTCTAAGCTACAGCGTCAACTCGGGCAAAAGAGAGAGACAGAGGGCAATTTGTATAAAATATATATTATTAGATTTGTTCAAAAGTTACATACTTTGCCTGAGATTACGATGTCAACATAAGAAAATCTTGCTGGTAATCGTATAATTTGTAATTATTGACTTTTTCAAAATATCGTGAAAACTGGATGACATGTAACTAATGTTCCATATTCTTACTCATTAAAGTTAATATATTTTTAAAAGATTAACTTGATTATTTGTTCAAAATCAATCATTTTAAGAGCATCAATTTCATGAGTATATAAACAATGAACTAAATGAATTCACTGAGTATAAAATGAAATGAAAAATTATTCATTCTAGCAAATATGTATTCAGAATCCCCAATCCGATGATGCAGTTGATAAGGTTATAAGCCAAAATTTAGCATTATCATTATTAAACTATTTGATAATACATGGCACTTCTTCCAAATATTGACAATATTTTGTTTAAATTTAATATCATTTAATTTGTTACAATGCTGTATTAAATCATTTTTGTGGTTTTTAAGATAAAACTACTGTACTTTATTATTTAAATAAATAGATTGGATTCAAATTTTCATTACTACATAATTGTGTTAAATCTACGTATCGAAAAATATCACTAATGTATGTGTTGGTTATATTATTCCAAGTCGCAATTGTGTATGTTTATGTAACTGATAAAAACCAGTAAATGAAATTACACTTATAAACCCTATATATGGATACCCTTCCAAAACTTGATAGTAGTGAAAAATATGGTACGATTGCCAAATTAGTGGCCAAATAGAATATATAATGCCAGATGTGATTTTCTATAAGTCATTGTTTGCTTTAAATACTATTGTATTATGACACATCCATAGTTCTTTTTCAAACTGGCAGGAAAAACGATTTAATCTGAAACCGTACCATGTTCTACACTTCTACCTTTAAAAATCATGTCTATTCTGTTGCACAGGGTTGTGGCTCGGTGGCAGCTGAAGCCTTGAAAGAGTACCTGCGAGGTTCTTGGATCTGCAGCCTGGTGTGCGTCTTCCTCCACTTCACACTGTCCTTGGCGATCAAGTACCTCCACGGCAGGGTCTGATGCTGTCGTCTTCCACGTGCCCTTATCAGTTCTCCGTCCAGATCTCGATTTACAATCTGCCTGGACACGAGAATGATAAGGAAGCGAGGAGACTGCTTATTAACCTTTAAGATCCTAAGAAAAGATTAAGAAAAAATTACAAAACTATTCTACAAGCAATCCTACGATAAGTAAATCTACAGGTATAGATCACAAGTCAACTTTTTCTACAGAATATTCCTACAGCCAGTCTTGTGTTATTATTTTACAAGAAAATGTATGAAAACATTCTACGAGTTGATCTCAAGGAAGTCTTGTGATAAGAAAAGTGGGACTTCTATTCTATTCTTCCTGGATTTATCATTGGAATTATCTGTCAACAAAAAGTATAAATTTTACTAAAATATATTGAAAGAAAAGACACTTTTTTTTATTTAATATTCAATGGCCAAGAAAACTTTGTGTCATACAAAAATAGATAAATTTGTTTGTTTAAATATCTGTCTATGAATATATATTTTTGAACAAAATAAGTAAAAATATAATTTAATCGAGATGTTAGAGTTACCTTCTTAATAAAATATTTTAGTTCTTGATAAATTGCAGTCTTACATTAACAGCAAAATTGAATCATACAGAAAAAACTATTAGAAACTTTTGAAATAAATTCAAAATGTGTAGAGGAATTCAGCTTATTTTTTATCCAAAATTTTTTTAAAAACTGATTTTAACATTCACTAAGCTTTATAATCTAAAATTATGTAAAATCAACAACAATTACGATTTATTTGTGATTTGAAATTAATTGTAAAATTTATATTTTAGATTTTTTATCATGGTTCAAAATGGTAGGTTAATGAACCGATATTTTAAAAACTGTTTCATGATATTTATAGAATTCGTTTTAATTTAGAATACATACAATTGTCTTAATATTTTGATTCGAATTCGAGTTTATATTTATTAAATACTAAAAGTATTTCATTCAAATTGTCATATTTATGAGAAATAAAATCATTATCCATTAAACTTTATTTACTTCACCTTATTACAAAATTAGGAAATACAAACATCGAAAGAGGAATATAAAATTTCATTTATGGCACCATTATACATAAATAATTTTTGTAACTCTTGGGTTTGATTTCGGTATTGAATTATTCATTAAGCTAAAGTATTACTTAAGCATATGTACAGACAGAATTTTGAATTAATCGAAATTAGATATTCTTAATTTTTAAGGGGTGGGAGGAATTATATCGTACAAAATAATTAAAAGGAAATAATTATCCGATTGGCTTTTTTATATAAGACAATGAACAAAACTAAAAATACCAATTCTCACGAAATCAAAGTTATATAATACAATGAGGAAAATATAATAAACTTCTTAATTGAAAACAGAAGAAAAAACTTTTATACCTTAAAGATTGAATTTTTCTTACAAGTCAATCAACAACTACATAATCAAGCATAGATTCGTGTTCATTTTGGTTTGAATTTGAATCAATGAAACAAGAAAAACAATTTTCCATTTGACAAATAAAATAATGTTTAAACAATTTTTACATTATTAAATAAAAGTAAAATTTTAATAATGAACTCTCCCTGAATAAAAGTAAAATAAAGAAGAACTAAAAATAATCATTTTCAAATTTATATTTTTGCTGTAAGTACAAAAAGTAATTTTAATTTTCGTTTTATATAACTTTAATTATTTATCATAAAAAGGAAGCATACTTTTAACAATAATTTTGAATAACTAATATTTATATAAATCATGGCAATCTCATAAATTGATATCGAATTGTAACGTATTAATTGAATATAAATTTTTTAACCTTCTCTAATAATAGAAGATAAAGAATCTATACGTTTGAATAAAATAAGCAAATTTTGAATTTGTTACACGAAAATATCCAAATATCTAAGCAAAAGATTAACTATTTTAACATATAAAAATCATCAAGAAACAATAAAAAATTATGCTTGTTTATCGATCATATTACTATATAAGCTTCTCCACTTCCTAATACAGCATATAAACTAAACAATAATAACTGTATTTACAACTGGAACGGATTTGAAAGCAAAATAATTTCGAAATGAAGAAAGTAAAATTTAAATACTATCAGTTAATTAATTTAAATAACTGTTATTAGTCATTTATTATTAAAAATTAAATTACCATCGCGTGTAATAAAAATATTTATATAAACATAACATTTGCTTTTTGTTTCGATATGAGATTTTATTCTTTTTTTCCTTACTGATTATTAAATACGTGAAACTTTCCCTTAAATATATAAGATAACATTATATGCATTTTAATAAATATATCACTGTATAAAATAAGTACTGAACAACTAAAATCAAATATTATTAAATAACATATGTTAGTCATTTGCAATGTAGACTATGTGTATTTATTAGATACTTTTAATATACTATGACATTTATAATTTACTTATTTTAACAAATTCATTTAAAAACACACAACAAAATATTAACAAAATCTGAAACCAAACACAAAATAAAATATTTTAAGAATTTATATTGTTCAATGCAATTGAAATGCTTTAAATCATTAGATAAACACAATATTATTAATGAATAACATCTAATTATTATAGATATTTACAATACAATTCAAAATTTTACTAAAATTACCCTCCGAAATATTAAATTCTCTCATTGCTCTAACCCGAGTTATTCTCAAATCCTCTCTAAATACTAAAAAACTTATTCCATTATAGGCCAGAGAAAATCGAAAGTCCACATTGTTTTTGGATTTTATTATTATTGGTCAAATACTGATCACGTGGCTTTCAAAAACTATGATGATTCGTTTTGAAATTTTATTTTCAAGGTTAGTGTAAACACAAAAATTGAAATAAAATAAAAAATCGGAAATATTTTTAAGTTTTCGAAATGGGAATTTTTAAATTTTAAACTTTTATTCATTTTACTCATTTTCTTAATGCATTTTATGAAATAACTTCAAATTCTATTGGATTTTATATACTTATCATTTTTTAAGATTTAGGAAAAATCAATGTACATTTTACTTTGCGGAATTCATTTGTTTTATAGTATTTACGACGAAGAGAAGTGAATCAATGGATCCACTCAAAATAATAAATTAAGTGTAAAATCTTTTAATGAAAAACGATTTTAGGTATGTTAATGAAATTTATTATAAAGTAAGATTATATTTAAAATAAAATATAATGACGACAGAATAAATGATTACTTAAAAGTGATTTAGAAATTAAGCAAATTAAAACACGAATATAAGGAAATAAATTTATTTTTGGTAACCAAATATTTAAATATGTTGAATTTCGTTTTGATAAACTCTGTAGATTTTACATATTGTTCTATTTAAATGAATAATTAAAATACTATTTAATAGAAATAATAAAAAAAACTAATCATCTTAAAAAATCTTGAGTTTTGAGATTCATTTAAAATGTGTTGCCTAACAATAGAATGCTTTCTAGCACCAATCTCTTCTAAGTTACGGACTTTTTCAAATTTTAGAAGCAATGAACTACTATTTTTTTTTAATTTTTTGTAATTATTGAGGTTTTTAAAATTAATTGATAATTGTTCAAAATACATTCATTAAAATTTAAGTTTTTTCTCTTATTATCAAGCAAAACAAGTCATAATTTTTTAATTAATGAAAAATAATCGAATTTTTAATAAGAAATTATTTTAAAAATGATTTAGTGGATTAAATTAGATGTATATTACTAATATTAAATATTAATAATCTTGAAATTTAATATTGATCAATTTGGGCTATCTGGTTATAACTTATTCACAAAAATGTTTTATTTATTTTTTGTATTACTAGCAACATGATAGAACCGCATTATTGTCTCGAAGATTCTTATGAGACTAGTTAAAAATATTTTGAATTAATGTATACATCGTGACCTATATATGAATAAAAACCAAATAAGAATTTTGGTCTCAAAAAACTTTTAATAATGTCGTAATATTCATAGTAGAAAATATTTTAATGATATTTTTTGTCATCTTAATATGGACATACTGAATAATGTAAAGTTTACTATAAAAAAGGTATTGGATTAAAAAATTAAAACTTTTTGTCATAAGTGGTTATGGAATTAAAAGAAGGGGAACTTTCGTAAGTTATATAATTTAAAATTATACTTTTTTTCAAAAAACCTCTGATCATGTTCTTCAGGATCTTAAAAATCTGGAGATGTCCATCGGGTTCTGCTCGACTTCTGCCCGCTCACATGTACGAAATGTACTTTTGGGAAATTATCTGAACAAAACAGCCTTACATCCCATTTGAGCTATTTAACCTAATGTCTCTGTGCGTTTTTCACATCCTTCTCCTTATGAGGCAGCTCCGGTGCATTTCGAAGGCTTTTTTTAGACAGCGGCTTTTACTATCACAACGACAAAACCACTGACTTCATAAAGGGTTTTGTGAGAATGATTTCAAGGATCGGTTTCAAAGACGATTGTGAGCTGGACTATTATTTAAAAACATTTACTGCGAAGGGGATTTCTGTGAATTGCATTTATGTGTCAAAAAGGAGAAAACCCGAAAAATTTCAAAACATCTTGATAGATATGCAAAAAGAAGTGTCACAAGCGCAACAATTATGAGGATTAAACTGATGAACACCTATCAGGCCAACTTGTATCCTTTCGAAGAATATACCGGGTTTTTTCATGCATCGATTAATAGTTGAAATATCAAGTGTTCTTTTAAAGCTAAAATAAAATATTACACGAATCATTACTTAAACGATTTTAGTTCTATAATGACTTTCTGCGTTAACCAAACAAAACAAGTTTGGCGTTATAAACATGATATTAACGATAATCGTAAAAAATATTACAAAATCAATAACTCGAAAATCAGAAAACACAAATCGTACATCTATCTATAATTCTTAATTTCCTTTTTAGTATTCTTATCTATAAATATCCCAAAACAACGGACCCTGTTAGAAATGTGTACCCCAGTGCATGTCTCTGTTTGCAGTTGATTCGTAAACGTGGTCCCATGAATAATGAAAATCGAAACTTAAAGAACTTCTGCTCCAAGTCAATTCTTTAATTATAATCAATTTGAATTTTATTGAATTTTCTTTTATAATAGGAGGTATTCTGCAGCTAGTGGAGTAGTAGAAAAATTAAATGACTAAAAAAATTTAAGTATAAAATAATATATTTTGAAAAGTATTTATACAATACAGAAATGGCACAAAATATATTTTCGTAATTTAAAATTTTACTCCTTCCATTTATTTTATTTTTTAAAATTAATTTCTAATAAAAATCTTATGCCAATTGAAATTTTATCAATTTTATGTTTTAATTTTAATAGTATTTGAGATTATCAGAATAGTGCTTATGTTACTGATATTTAATTGAAAAAATATTTGGTTTTTTAAATTATTATATTTAATTGTATAGTTTATATACTTACTGATATTTAATTGAAAATAATATATGGTTTTTTGTATAATATTCAATATTACTATCACATTATATGATTTATCGTTTTGATAAAGAGTTATAAAATAAATTCATAAAACTTTTTATACATATATATATATATATATATATATATATATATATATATATATATATATTATATATATATTATTTATTAAAAGGTATTATATATATATATATATATATATATATATATATATATATATATATATATATATATATATATATATATATGAATAGGTATATTACATATATATGCTAGTCAGGGAACGTCTAAGTAAGTTCTTTTTAATTTTAGAATAAAAAAATACAATTTTCAATGATGTGTCTCAGCCATTAAATAATTTAGTTAATTTTCAAAAAGGATTAGGTGATACTAGTTAATTTACTAAAATAAAACGTGTATTTCTAATATTTAATAAAATATTTTTCAAGATAAAATTTATAAATTTGTTTATTTATTACCGATTTTTTGTTCAAAATTGTTTATATATGAAATTTGGTTTGTCATAAATATTTATTTTTTTGTACGAAGTAGTATTAAAAGGTATTATAAATCAAAGAATATAAAAAACTACCCTTAAAATTATTACCATTTTAATTCATTATAATATAGGATTATAAATATTTATGGATGTTTTATAACTTTCAGAGCAGTAAATTAAAAATTACACATTTGAAAAATTTAAATGCATATTTATTAAAATATTTTTTGGAATTTAGTTTTATTTTATGAAGTGTAAAATAACATATAAATAGTAAAAAATATATAAAAGCCTGTTAATATATTATTTTGTAAAATGTAATTAATAAAGCTTGCAAATGATTCTGCTGTATTCATTTGTATACCCGATAGTTAAAAAGTCAAATAAAAATAAATCTATTCTTTACATAAGTTAAAGGGACGCATTTTCTAAAGTGTCTGTGAACAAAACTTGTAAAATAAATACATTCAATTTTATTTTATTTAACTTACCTAGTAATTAAAAATAGGTTTTCTTTTAATACATTTATAAAAATCTATATAAAAGGGAGCACCTTAAAAATAGTACATTTATTTTGTATTTAAAGTTATATTAAAAACAAATGTAAAACTTTAAAATTGTTAATGGTGAAGCGCCACCTATCGGTTAAACTTAACATTAACATATTAAAATATTTATGGATGATATTAAAAAGTGTCAGGTGTAACACATTATGTTTATTATTATATTAACATGTAAGTTGCTTAAACTAGAGTGCTTTAAGTAAATAAAAGTTTTTATTTCTTTATAGATGTTCTAAGTAAATAAAATTTTTGTAAGGAGTTAACTTAATTATTTTATTGAAAATGGTTATAAAATAATTGTTTTTAATTCATTTGTAAAAAGCTATAAAAATAAACATAAGGGAAAATAACATAAAAATTTTATATTAAAACTATAGAATAAACTTGGAAGAAAAATTAAAATTTTTTTAATAATTCATGTAAGAAGGCGTGACCTGTCGGATAAATTTAGTATTACATGTTTGGTATAATGAAATACATAACTTAGTATAATGAAATGTTCCGAATAATAAAAGTTTTTACAAATGACTTAGCTTAATTTTTTCAACCATATTAATATTGAAACAAACTAAGAGCTAATGAATATTAAAAAAAGGCTTTTAAAATTGAAATAGCTTAAAAGAATCTCACATTTTAAATCTTTGCTTACAAAATAATTTATGTTATTTAAAATTGTTAATCGTTAATGTATGAAACTTAAGAAATATTCTTGAAATTTAGTTTTTTTATAATTAGTTTATTTCAATTACACATTCATCCTAAATTTTATATAATAATATTTAAATAATTAGATATTTTTAAATTACTTAAATTTATCTGAACTTAAAATTTAAAAAAAAAAATTGTAGAAAAATGTAGTGCTATTTTAAAGCGGCGTATATTACCTTCGCAAACAATATTTTTAATATCTTCCTTAGCAATATTTTCTTCAAAGATTAATTTTATAAAACTAAGTTTAACTTTACTGAATTTGATATTAAAAGTATGAGTTCTTTATTTCTATCTGTGTGTGAGTTTAATGGAAGAAAGTTAATATTTCTTCCATAAATAATTATAATGAATAATTACACTGCTGGCCACTCAAATTGCAAAATCAAGAAAGACAAAAGATATCACAACAAAATGTATTTTGTAGATAACATCTTTATAGACTTGTGCGAAGTGTGGCTCCTGCCGGAATCAGCAGCCAGAGGAGCCGCCCTTGTTGCAGAGCACCGCTGCCACACGCCACGGCATTGATTCTAAGAGACTTTGGATGTGTTCTTGGGGTACAGCAGACCAAGCAACTTTCACACGTTGCCAAAGTTGATCTGGTGTGGCAACTCGGGAGGTAATCTGGGTCAATCGTTGAGCAACTATTGACCGCATGTTTTCCGGAGAGTGAACTGGCTAGGGAAACAATTGAATCTAGCGATTGACGAAGAACCTTTGGACCATGCGTGCCACTTGTGCTCGCGCATTATCCTGTGTAAATATGGCTGTAGGCAAGCTCTGAAGGTAAGGAAAGACAACTGGCTCCAACACCTCAGAGATGAAGCGCTGGATGTTTAAAGTACCTGCAATGCGTACTAGAGGAGTGTGAGAGTGATATCCAAATACCGCCCTATACCACAATACCCGGTGCATGACCAGTGTGGCGGTGCATAACGCAGCTGTTCAGCACCCTCCCTCCAAGGTGTCTCCAGACTCGGATGCGACCATCTTGGTGTTGCAGGCAGAAGCGAGACTCGTCAGTCAAGACAATTTCATTCCATTCTGTAGTACACATCCTTCTTCCATCGCAACATTGGCGGCGGAGACGTCTGTGGTTCTGTGTCAAGGGTAGACAATGCAATGGACATCTTGCGGACAGACCACTGTGCTGTAAACGGAGTCAAAAGGTACGCGCAGACACTGGATGATCCGTTACAGACTGAATGTAATATGCTGTGGTTCGTGGTGTGGCTGCCATGCGCACATTACCTGTCATCTTGTGAAGTGGTGTTTGAACATGTCGGTCCGTCGTATCCTCCTGCATCCAACGATCACATATCCGCCTTATAGTTGGTTGGTTTCATCCAACACGACTACCGATTTCCCTGAAAGATATTCCACAATCTCGGTAGGCCACTGTCCTTCCTCTGTCGAACTCAGATACTTGATCTCGAAGCCTTAAATGGCCCTAACTTGACTTAAATAGCCTTAAAATCCAAGCTTTAACTTGGATCTCCAAGCCTTAAATAGCGTTTTGAAGTGGCGCCATGACGTGCGTCTGCGCTGAAATTCTAATCATTTGCATACCTCACCTCCGCTGATGCATGTTGTAAATTTCCTGTTATTTGCTTCAGGGTGTTGCATTGACGATGGTTAGCAGTGTAATTATAAGTATTAAGAAAACATTTAGAATTCGGGATGAATGAATCATAAGTTTGTTGAGAAATAGTAAAATGTTAGATTTTTTTTTTAAGTAAAATTTTTCATAAAAAATGTTAAACAAGCAGCAAAGGGAAGAATTTAAATAAAATACATAATAACCCTAATAAAAATTAATCGTAATTTAACCTCAATAGGAAACGATAATAAATTTTCTTGTTTTAAGTTTTAAAAAATACTACAACAATTTTTTTGACATAAAAAGAAAATTTTAAAGGTTTGAGATTGTAAAAATAAGAATCAATTAAAATATTTTGGCAAAAGATTGTACAGATTATAAAATTTATAATAACTATTAAAAATCAAATAACAAAAGAGAATTATAGAATATAGTTAATTAATTATTATATTTTGTTTATAATATAACCAGTTGAATATATATTATTAACCTTAAGAAAATTTATAGCACAAAGTTCCTCTGCTTGTTGGTGTTTTTAATCATAATTTAACTAATAAATTTAATAAGTTCGATATTATTTAATTAAATAACATTTTATTTAAAAGCGGTCTTTTTCGTATCGTTCAGTCTTTTTTTATCAAGCATTTATATATGTAAGTGATTAAAACAAAGTGAAGGAAAAATTACATTGAAGAAATGTATTTAAGAATATAATACATTAAACATAAAACTACTAAACATAGATATTATAATGAGATTAATTACGTAAATAATAATGAATAATTAAAGAAATGATAGAAAAATTCTTGATAGTCAAATGATAGACAAAAAATGATATAAAAATATTAACCATTCAACTGAATAATTTTGTATAAGTTTATATAAAGTTTCTGAAAATTTATGATTTTTTAGATAGTATCGAAGTCTACTCTGAATGTTTTAAGATAAATATTTTTTTAAAGATTGAGTTATATTATACTTACACGCGAAGAAATGTAAATATTAATGAAGTACAGCAGAAGCTTACTCAAGAAATCAAAATTTATTTAAAGAAACCAGCATTTATAATTCAAATGTCTGGCTGTAAAAGATGGAAGGGTCCATAAATTCCTTACACGGCGAGCAATATAAATATTTGAAATTTACTCTGGAACCCAAAAGCGAAGCAGACCCTATTAAAAATTAAGACAAATACGCTTTGCAAAGAGAGATTGCCACCATTCGATCCGAGCGAGCAACTACATCAAGGAAGAGGTAGCGCAGATACGGAATTCCTAATGAATACCATTTCGCTCGTGGTTCGAAAATGGGAGGGATGTTCCGAAAAGGCAGAAATATCGATTCCTGGAGACGGCGGATTCCGAAGCACTCCTGCCTCTCACTTGGGGAAAAATCTTTTGACGCCATTTTCCGACCATTCACTTCTCAGATAAATTCTGGAAGAATGAATATCTTCACGAAAAAAATTATTTCATTACAATTTACAGAATAACTGTTTACCACTTTTTTTTTATAAACGATGAAATATGAAATAAATTTTTGTCTTATTCACACTTTTTTACATTAATTAGGCTTACTTTTTAAAAGCAGACGATAACTGTAGAATTGGATTTGTTTTAGCAGACGATGATCTTAGAATTGGATTTATGTTTTTAGCAGTCACACAATAATTTAAAATAATTATTTATTTTACATCAATAGCCATTTAAGAAATAATAGTACAGACTAGTTTGTCAAATACATCATAAGGGATGATTTTATACATTTTCTCTCATTTCATAAGAAAAATGTAATTCAATGACACACACACAGTTTTTAAAGTAGACTATCATTCAAAACATTTATTTTAGAATCAAATATTAAATGGGAGCTTTATACTTTCTAGTAAATGACAGTTGCTTAAAGCAAAATAGAATGTTCCAGAAGTTTCATAATAGAGTGTCTGATTTCACAAATTTTCAATGTAATTTCATGTTTAATTTTATATACACTTTTAATTTATATATTAATTTTTTATTAAATTAGAAGCAATTTTTTAATTAATCTTAAACGTTTTAAAATGGAAGCCACCTAAAATATTGAAAAATGATGGTAGAAATAATTCGCTCAAAATAGTAAATATTTGTTATTTTTGTATTTTAAATAAAAAAATTTTTCTAATGTTACCAATTAATTCCGAGCATAGATTTATTTTTAAAATAGATTTTGAGTATACGATTAAATGAAAAATTAAATATACAATAAATAATTATTTTATAACTGATTTGAATTATTTTTCATAAAACAGAAAAATTAAATATAAAATTAAGTTCCAAATTATATTAAAAAATATCATGTACATTATTTTGTTTTCAGAAAAAATATTTCATTTTGAAAGTATTCTTTCCCTTACTATTATCAATCAATTTTTAAATTATTTCAATACACAATTAATATTTATAATCTACAAATATTTAATTATTTTTGATTGATCATAATGAGTCATGAATACATTTTTTCTGTGAATTATTTTGTGCTAATAAAAGAGAAATAATATCAAAACATTTTATTTTAATAAAATAACTTTATTGAAGTGTTTAAGAAAATGTGTAAAAAGAAATGTATGTAAGAAAAATTAAAAATGTATATGTGTAAAAAAACTAAAGCTTTGAAATATTTAAAAAAAATTATTAAACAAATTAAATTTGATAGTTATAAATATATAATCAAAGTAGAGTAAAATGATAGATTTTAGCATGTATTGAACGGATATGTAGCATATATTTTAAGAAAATTGATGAAATTTTATATGGTCTAGTTGGGATATAAAAAATTTTTTTTGTTTTTATTTCAATTGAAAAAACGTTTTCTTAAATTCTTCTTCTTAAAATCTATGGTTTTAACACTTAATGTGATGACAAAGTTAGGTATAATTAAAACAATTTTTAATTCTTTGTTAAAGACGCGAAATTTTAATTTTTGATACACTATAAACTATAAAATAAAACGAAGTGAATTTGTGAAATCAAAATCAAATTTACATAAAAATTAGGATAACATATGCGTTGGTGCCTCAAATCATAAAAACGAATACAGTTATTATTGGAAGAATTAATTTAGTGAATTTCGTTAATCTTCTAAGGAAAAACCCCTGCTAAAGAGATCATTTACCTTACTTTTAATATCGTTTTCAACTGATGTTGATTTTATCACTGTAGACAGGGGTGAAGAAAAGAACTCCTACTTACCTGTCTGAGTCTGTGCTGCTGTGTCGCCAGGTATGTGCTTCTCCAGACACGCCCAGGACTCGAATCTGAAACTTTCGTGACTGTGCTCCTTCAGAATCTTCGATTTAATTGCTCCTTCTCCCAGACTCTCCTGGCTCTCGCTCCTCACAAAGAAGCATCCGGCATCCCTGAAGAATTCTTCCTCGACGCCATCTTGGACGCTCAGCCGGATGATCGGTAAGGGGGTGGGAAGGCGTGCAGAGGAGGGTGAACGATAGGTCCGGGGATACCCCCCTTTTTCTGGAACACAGAGAGCCCCCCTCCCGCGAATTGGGGTGGGGGTCGTGGTCACAGAGAAAGGTATACTGAATGAAAAGAAAAGCCCACACGTCTTGGAAGAGAAGGAATCCAGGCCAACGGGGAACACGAAGAGCGGGTAGGCAGGGATGTTGACCAGTATCGCGGTTACCGCATCCTTGGCACGCGCATGCGCACAGCACCATGCAGTCGAAGGGACGATCGATGACCCTCCTCTTGCGCCTCCCTCCCTCTCATCCGTGCGGAGAGTGCGCTCTGACTCCCAACCTGTTGGTGCTGAAACGATCGCTGCGCCACCTGGGGCACCGCCCCGGATAAAATTATCTTCTAACACAAAAGGGAAGATGTGGGGGTGGGGTAACGAAGAAAAGTTATAGGTCAGGTTGAAAAGAAATCTTCCTCTTTTCCTGGAAAGTAGAAATTTTCACCGTTCTTCTTATGAAAGAGAATACAAACATTTACCAATCGAAGTAAAAAAATGAACACAATGATATTCTAAAACGGCACATCATTAGAGTTAAAAGCAGAATTCTTTTCTAAGAAGGGATATATTTTTGATTTATATAAATGGATGAATTGAATATTGATCCTACAATTGTATTTAAAACTATAATTGCACGACAAAAAATAATAGGTTCATAATTATTTGCTGTTTTTAAATAGAAATTAATTAATTAATTCAATCTTACTTATATATATATATATATATATATATATATATATATATATTATATATATATATATATATATATATATATATATATTATATATATATATATATATATATATATATATATATATATATATATATATATATATATATATATATATATATATATATATATATATATATATATATATATATATATATATATATATATATATATATATAGTATATCATATCACCATTTGTAATTACTTTAATCAAAATTAAAGAAATACATTTTATTAAATTTCTAAATTCACTTCCCTTTTGGTTTCTTCTTCCATTTCTTTCATCCATTAAAACATTTTTTAATACTGAAATACTGACTGCTAAATTTAAAATTTTCTCATTGAAAGTTGTCAAGTGAAGTCCACAGAACTACTTGACATTAAAAGTCTTGGGAACGCAAAGTTTTTCTCCGCTGTCTCTCCTCCTTAGCGAAGAGAAGTTAACAACATTTGCAGACGAAATACTTGCCGCTGAAAAAGGCAGCTTATTTGTGATATTTTCTCAGTCATGTGCTTAATGTTCTTTAACTGTGCTCTTCCTTTTATTTTTGATGCTAGGGGTTTTAGGATATAGTACCTTTATAACAAGTGTTTATTTATTTAATTTCTCTTATTCGTCGATAATATATAATTATTATTAAATAAATTTTTAAACGAAAAATAATATAGCTATATTATCTATTTTTTTATCAAACGAATTTATTACCTTAAGATTACCATATTGGTTCGAGATTATAAAGAAAGTTTGTTCGCGAAATGTTGAATTCTGTGTGCAAAGAGTAATTACTCAAGTTTTGACAAATTTAAGTAATTTCTTTACAGGAAGAAATTTCCAATGTCATCAAAGTATTCGTAATTATTTATTGAACTTTAAAAAATATTTTTCATAAGTACCATATATAGAATACAGATAAAAAGCCAATTTAAATTAAAAATTACAAAGATTTATGAAAAATACTTTATCCAATTAAGAATTTATTTAAGTTATTAAATTTCAGTTTAAAATATTTCCTAGTTAACGTTTAGATGAGTCAGCTATAGAAACTGTCAAATAAATTTTGAAAATTATATGGAAATAATTTCTAAAATAATGATTATTATTTATATAGACTAAAATAGACAAAAAATACGCATGAAAATAATATTAATATAAATTTATAATTGTTACTCATGCGTTAAAGTTGTCAGATAAAGGGTTTATTGATTATAAAATTATCCAATGATGAAACATTTTCTGACGATAAATTTGTTACGAAGTAAATAAAATTTTCTGATGACACATTCATCATCAGATGATCGAAATTTTCAAACATGTGGTAAGCTTTTCTTCTTAATGAATATTTTAAGAAAAATTTTTTCTCAAATTATTTAATAATTTTGTCATGATAATTATTTTTTATTTTATTATGCATTTAAACACCTAATAATATATTTTCTTACTGACAGAATTATTTGTTTTTAATTAATTATTTTCTAGATAAATTTGATTATTTGCAATTCATTTTATCAAGCATATTTAGCTTTGCTTGAAAATTACACATAAAAAGAAAATTTGCTTTTTTTAAATTTAGTTTTACTAAATTTTTTCTTCTTGTTTAAGATAGAAATAAATTTACTTATAAATATATTTTTATATTGTTGTGGATTTTATATTGTCTCACAGTAATATTTTCATTTTGAAATGTTTTACATCTTTATTTAAGTTTCAAAAATGGTTTCAATTGCTTTAACTAAGATAGTGAAATTATGTTTTAGAAACAAATATATATATATATATTAGAAATCATTAGGAGGTAATAAATTAGCTTTATCATTGAGAGTGTTTTTTCAGGCAACAGATGATAACATAGAACTTTTCAGAAATCATATGACAGGCGGATACTGAGATCCTAAAAATTTACTCACTGAAGAAGCTGATGAGTTTTTCACCGAAGGATGGAGGATCATCATCATCCGTTCTGCATCCAAGATCTCTGCTCTTCTGCTAGGAATCTCCCTGATCCAACAGACGCCGCGCTTCTGGATATCCGGTAGTCACCCGGACAGACAGATAGACGGTCCATGGGCGGCCATGTTGGTGAAAGCATCGATCTCTGGCGGAGGGACCCGCAAAAACGTCCCCTGCGCCTCCCCCATCCCAGTCTCTTGGCAAGGAGCCAGGTTGCCGTGGTAACTCCTCTCTCTTTTCCTATTCCACAGGTTATCTTGCTAGCTCTCCCTCCGGGTGCAGATCCCCCACCCCTGCCGGTAGTGGGTGGAGGAGGCGTAAAAGAAAAAGGAATATAAAAAAAGAAAAGGGCATTTTTCAAACGCTCCAGGATTCTCTGATATTCTGGAACGCGCACCTTTACACACTTCTTGTCATTTAAATACCCGAGTAATCGATCCCTATACCACTTATGTATTCTTCCAGGGGTGTACCAGAAGATGATGGACCCCCACCACCACCTTCAATGGATCGTCTGTTACTTCCGGTTTTTCTCCACAACCCCACTGGGGTTAAGGGGAGTGAAAATTGGGTTTGCCAGATGTATGCTTTTTGTATGTATTCTCCGGCTCTTTTCAATCGTTGGAAAAAAATCCGGAAGAAACTCGGGTGCCATTAAATGGCCCGAAAACGATAAGAAACATAAAGGTGCACTACGACTATTTGGTGGGCTGTGCAGCGAATGTTCTGCTATGTAGGAAATAACCAAAGTACTGCAGTAAAAATCACAGCTCCACCTTTAATTTCCTTTTTTCCTCCCCACATGGAGAAGAGTTTATAGGGTGGAGATGCCCCCCCCTCCCGACTTTAAATGTCCTGCCCTTCAGAAGTATCTAACCCATGCCGTTTCTTTCTAATGTTTTGCGCATAGCTGTTATCAATTCCTCGGGAGTTTACAGCTGGAACCGTGGCTTGTAAGCAATTTTCCATTTAAATTATTTTTATTGTCTTCGAATGGAGCTGCTGAGTTAGAGAGGGTGCGAAAAACACTTTTCGAGTCCAGTTTATTTCCTGATTTCTTCCTAGAAATCAAAGAGTTTTGAAAGAAATCCAAACGGTAAATGAACGTGTCATCCTCGTATAATGCGCACCATTTTCAAGGGTTAATATTTAGAATTTAAGTGCAAATTCATGAGTCGGAATAGTAACTACAACCGTTATTACTGCACATTTCTCCATAAATGTTTTATGGCTCCAATTCTGACTGCACATGTATATCGTTTTCGAAATACTTAAAAATTATTTGAAATAAAATGGATGCCAGCTTAGTACTTACGGTTTCATTTATGTAATGCAATGTTAAATGTTAAAGTTTTTTATTTAATAGCTTATGAATTATTTATTTGTTGCTTATTTACCTGATAAGGTTACTTTGTAGTTCTTTCTATTAATTTCGACTCTGAATAAAGTCATCTATCTGTTATCAAACTAAATATAAATTATGAGATCGATGCCTGGGTTGCTATTTTCTCCTCTAACTGTGAGATTTAAAGTTGAAATCACAACTAAGACATAGGTATGATGCTTCGTTTTTCCATTACAGTTTTTCAAATCGAGGCAATTTTAATCATAAACTAAAGTATAAAATGAATTTCGAAGTTGCGAATTGAACCCAGATGCCTTGAATTGTAAATCAGAATGCTGATCATTCAGCTTCCAGCTGAGAAAAAATTTCACTGGAGTCGTAGTCTTTGATAGTGGCCAAAGGTACCTTAAGCTTTCTTACATTGAATGAATAAATAAATTACTGCTTTGATCCAGAGCTTCAAAGTAAGAGGGAGTGAACATTACTTTAAACTTTATTGCAAGAAATATATAAATATCATCAATTAAACATCTTGCCATAACTTAGCAGCAGGTTGTTTGTCGAAAAGATTTTCAGGCTCGATCCAGGCTTATTCAGGCTCGATCCAGGTTTATTCAGGCTCGATGAACAACTAAAGATTCATAATGTACGTTAGCTTTCTGCATACAAATATATTACGGTTGGTGCTTGAGTATTTTCCACGTCTTCTTTCTTGTAATATAGTAAATCATCCATACTAAGTTGTCTGGGAAAGAAAATGCATGGGTTTAAAATTATTCCACAACAGCTTTAATTTGCTAAGTTGTTCACCATGTTAAGTTATATTATTCAATAAAAATACAGCATCATCAATTAATACATCCACATAAATTTTTATGTGGATCTTATTGTCTTGTGGATTTTTATGTCTTGAATTAACATCCACATAAATTTTTAGAATTAGGTGAAATTAATAAATAAATTTTGGTACTTTTCCATTTCACGGGCGCAAATCTCGCCAAGCGAAAATTAATTCGCCAATTGGCGACAACACGCAGTATACACACAAAAATTTTTAAATAATGTAGTTTTACATAAAAAATTTTAAATTTATTTATTTAATTGTTGTTCTCGTGTTCACGCTATGTGTGGAATGATGGGTGCCAGAGCCTCAATTTATTTATTGATTATATTAGATTACAATTTATCGGGTGATGCATATTTCAAAATCTTATTATTTTTTTTAAATATTTTTTATGTGAATTTGTTACAATTATTATTTTTTAAGATGTATTTTTAAAATCCGATTTTTTCCAGAGAGATTTTATGAAATTATTAAATTTGAATATATAGCAATATAGCATAAAATTATTAAAAAAAAATAGTTGAAATAAAGTTGTTGACACAAAAAGGCCGTCACATGTTTAGGAAACGTATCAGTAAAAGGTTACCAGCGGAGATATTCCCTCTACCACCGGTTGTAACATTTTTGGCGACTTAATAGCCTGCACCGGCGAAATGGAAAAGTACCTAAATTTTCAATTGGAAAAAGGAAAAACAAATTACTAAATTATCGCTTAGAATCATATAAAGAAATGATTTATCATTTAAATGTATAATAAGGGTTATAAATTATTTCAAACAAAAATATGCTTATAAATGTTTAATTATCTTTTCCAAAAAACAAAACATCTTTTCCAAAAATTAAAAAAAATAATAAATAAATAAAAAAAATAAAAATCAATAAATAAAATAAAATAAAAATAGAAAAATGGTAAATTTGAAAATAATTAATTAATGCCTTAATTGAGATAAATTAAGTGAAATTTTTTAGTATTGTTGCTACAATAAAAAAACTGAACATAAGGAGTGCGAACACCTTAACCCTTACTCTACAATTCATATATTATGAAATCCCAGTTGGCAGAAGACCTGAGTTTGCTGGACCAATGAGATGGTGATAAGGAAAAAGAAATACGGACTGATGCATTCTTCCCTGCAATTTTATGACAATGGGGATCCTCAAATCAAAGGAGCTTCGAAATTATGAAGTCAATGTTTGCATTTTGTGAATTCCAACTGTCAGAAATAGGATGCTAAAAATTTAAATAAAATATCCAAAAAAAATGATTTTTAAGTTACTAAGTAAAAAAATATTTTGCCAGAATAACTATGTTTTTGGAAATTTTGAGATATTCTCTGATATTAAGCTTTAATGTATCTCTTTCATAAATCACCTTTTTATAATAATATTTTCAAAAACAGTTAAAATCGAGCAGTTAATGGTAGCCAAGGCATTAAACTGTTTTTTCTTTTTAATCGGCTTGCATGGTACAGGGCTTTAAACTGTTTCATTTTCAACCATTTATGAAATAGACATTCACCATCTTTTCCTCCCATGGCAACTGATAATAAACTTGAGCAGTTGATAAGGTAGACAAAACATTAAGTTGTTTCATCTTCCATAATTTAGGAAACATGCATTCACTATCTTTTTACCATATAGGAACTGATATTTAACTTGGACAGTTGAACGGTAGTCAAAGCATTAAACTGTTTCATTTTCCACTATTTAGGAAACAGGCATTCACCATAGATTTATCCGATAGGAAATGATATTAAAACTGCACAGCTGATAGGGTAACGATAGTAAAAAAAATGAAAGTTTTATTTCTCACCATTTAGGAAATAGGTATTCACCATTGTTTCTGTTAAAGTAATAGATCCTCCTGACTAGAGTAAATGCGCGCCCTCTGGGGATCAAAGGGTGCATATTCTGGTCAGACGTCTTTCTGCCTTGCTCGAGAGTAGATGTGTTCACTCTCTTGTGTATCATTGGAAATGCTATTTAATGTTATTATTTTATTGTAATTACTTATGTTGTAATTGTTTGTTGTCATTAAACATGTCTGTTTGTATAACACTGCTCTCTCTCTACTTCATTTTATATCTAAAAGTTTCAACAGAGAGCAAATATGAAAATTACGCAGTTGATACAGTGACGTATATAAATCAAGAAAATATCATATTGTTTTATTCTTCATCATTTAAAAAATAGGTATTCATCATTGTTTCATCTCAAAGAAAATAATATTAAAATTGCGCAGTTGATACGGTAATGGTACTTCAAACCATTTCGAATTTAACCCTTCAGAGGAATCATTCAGAGAGAATGCTTTTTGATTGGCATGTTTCGATGATGTAAATCGCAAATATCTAGAGAAATTTGAATTTTAAAAATAATTAATATAATTAATGCTTTTGAATAAGTTCATTCGGAAAATGATAAAGCTTTTATTGGTTTTTCTTTAAAATTATTATTTTTGTAGATTTAAAAATTTAGTTATGATGGTTTATTAAGTTTTAAGTTAAATAATCTATAACGTCTAAGAAGTTTTCATAAATAACTTTTAAATTAAAAATTTTCTTTAATAAGATTAATTGAATTTAAGAAAAATTTTTGCATTAGTTTTATGTATTTTTTGCATAATTTTTAGATATTGAAAGACACACAGTACTTAGAAAAAAATTACTAGAATAAATTTAAATAAAAATTTTAGGAATTATACATAAATTTCTGGAACTTCTTTTATTTCTAAGAACCATGTTTCAATAAAATTTTAGTTAAAAATATTTTAAATTTAAAAAATAAGATTTAAAAAAATGTGTATATAAAAATGTATAAAATTTAAATAAAGAAATGTTTTTGAAGTTTTTACTTATTTTCACACTTAAATACAACATAAATTATTTATACGTTATATAATCATGTTAAATAATAAACGAACAACACTAGCAAGATATTCAGTGAAAACCCCAAGTGGCGGTTTTCTCCGAAAGTTGCTTTCACTGCTCGGTGTAGATAACCCATGAAGAGAAGTACAGCGCTTCTCGATTTCGACGCCAATTGGTGATTAATGACTTAAGTTGCTCCGCTATTACTTTGCAGAGTGTGTGCTCAAACCAATTCTTCATACTCTCGACTTCATTCCATACAGTAAACAGCCTTTTTATATTATTAATTTTTATTGGTATACATTTCACTGGAACAGAAGCTGATATACGAGAGTTCGCTAAGTAAAGAGTGTTTGCGGTAAAAATTTATCGAGTTTTAATTGCGTTGCATAATAAATTATATGAATACATCAGTATTGCTTGACTTTACAGTTACCATTACCTCTCATTCTGAGTAGAGTTCTGCGAGCATATATCGTAAGGAATCACATTCAATCAACCCAAATAGTATCATCAGAAATTCAGTGCGAAAATATGAACTTATTTGAAATTTAGTAATTAATGAGTATACAATGAAAAGAGGAAGATGTAAAAAGAAGAAGATGAAGACGTGGGGTGTAATTGATATTGTTCCCAAAAAATATAATCTTAGGCTACACATTATTTTTACAATTAAATTTCTTGTGAAAATTGAAAATTTCATTCATATTTCTATTCTAACTAATTTAGTTATCTGAAGGATCTTTACCAGATTTAAGGACAGGAATTACTATTGCTTCTCTCCAAATAGATGAGAAATCATTTTCAGTCCAGATCCTATTAAATAAATAAAGTAAATTCAACAAGGAATCTGAACTTAAATGTTGAGGCATTTGGTAGCTAATTCCATCTGGTCCAGGACTGGTTTTTTTTTTTGGTCTGCTGTAAAGCTTTCTTCAATTCCATCATTTGAAATATGCAGTTATAAGGCAAAGTTTGTCTATGATGAAAACGAATTGATGTTTGCTTAGCACGACTCTTAATCCTTAAAAACCAAGGACTATAAAAGTCTGAGCTTGAAACAGTAGCAAAAGTTACACCAGGGACATTAGCGATTTCTTGCGGAGAATTGTATAAAGCAGCTCTGGACTTTAAAATGGGAAAAGAGAATTCCGTATAAATTCCATTAGCCGCTTTCACTTTCCTCCATTACTGTAACTAGACGTTGAAGATGTTATTGAAGAGATATAGCTAGACCAAGAATCCTTCTGATTACGTCTAAGAGCTCTGCGAGCTAATGCTTTTGCTCTCTTAAAGGCGATAAGATTCTCTGTTGTGGGGTACCTCAGAAACATCCCCCATAACCTCCATTGTTTCTTATAGGTGTTTTGACACTCAATATTCCACCATGGTTTCTGACACCGATGTAATTTAAAGTAACTTTTAGGAATTGATATATCCACTGCTTTAATAATTGCTTCAGTGACTTTATGTACTGCGTCATCAATATTCTCCATCATAACCATTGAGTCCGTAACAACTGCCAATTGAGTAAATAGTGTTCAATCTGCTCGACTGTACACGTAAGTAGGTGCACATTGTTGCACACTACTATCTCCAGTCTGAGAGATGACAAGAGGAAAATGATCGCTGTTAAAAAAACATTTCTTACAGTTAAATTTAACAACGGCAGAAGTATTGGAGAACTAATGGCAAGGTCGAATGTATGAAACGTTCTTGTGGGTTCATAAAAGTACGTTTTCTCGTCGGTATTAAGTAGACAGAGACAGTTATTAAAAATAAACTGCTCTATCTGTCGACCGCGAGAATTGGTATCATTACTTCCCCAAAAAGAATTATGCCCATTAAAGTCATCGAGCAACAAAACTGGTGTTGGCAGCTGATCAAGTAAATCATCGAGTTCCTGTTGGTGGATGACATCATGTGGTGGTAAATACAAGCTGCAAACTGTTAATAAACACTGTGTGAATTCGTACAGCTACAGCCTGTAAATTTGTATTCAAAGGATAGTCAATGCTGGGAAAATTATTCGATGTAAATATACATACTCCTCCAGACACTGCACCATCGTCACCACATTCTTTTCTAAAACATTTGTACTCACGCATGGAGATATTGTTTTTAGACCTCAGGAAAGTTTCCTGAAGGGCAATATATGCGGCGTTGTAGGCTGATGTTATAGATTTGATGTCATCAAAATGTGAGCGCAGACCATGGCAGTTCCATGAAATGAAAGAGGTTATGTTTAAGATTAAGAAGCTCCCTCCCTGGAGTTGGACGGCATGTCATATGACATTCCTCGAGCGATATATCTTCGTCCGAGGGATGTAAGGAAACAACGTCAGCTTCCAGGGATAAGGTTTTACGGGTGGATATGGAGGGCCTAGAATTGCCCTCCTTTGCAGATTTTAGTTTTAAGGCTTTAGATCAGCCATTGGAGCTTTTCTATGGGGAGTGGTTAGGGAGGTTGATTTTGACCTTTTTTCAGATGTAGGGGGTAATTTTATAATCGGGAGTGAGAGAGCATCCGTTTGAGTACTAGCCGCCCTTGTGACTTTGGCAGTGACAGTCGCATAATTAACTCCTAATTGAAGTGTGCGAGCTGTAACAGCACGTCTCGCCTCAGGATACGAACAATTTATCTTAACTTTGGTGGTAGTGATCTCTTTTTCCAGTATCCAGATAGGACAACTTCTAGCATAGGAGGAATGGTCACCCTTACAGTTGACACACCTCTCCTTTGCAGTACAAAACGCGCTGTCGTGGCCAACTGCTGCGCAGCGAGCGCAAGTCAGTTTGCCCCTGCAAGCCGCTTTGGAGTGACCAAATCTCTGGCACTGGAAACAACGCAAAGGATTTGGAATAAACGGCCTAACAGATAGATGCATATACGCAGCTTTAATTGCTGCGGTAGGTCTGGTGTCTCAAATGTCAGTATGAGATGTTTTGTGTTAATTACTTTCCCATCTTGTCGGACAGTAATGCGTTTTATAGCGCAAACCTTTTGTTCTTTTAGATTTTCTAAAATTTCTTCCGTTGGCCTGTTAAGCAAATCCCTGGCGGATATCACACCACGAGAAAAGTTAAGATTTGTATGAGGAAAGACGGACACTTCAATGTTAGCAAGTATGTTCATGCTGCTTATAAGTCTAGCTTGGGATTCTGAAGCAATTTCCAACATTAAGTCACCAGAACGTATTTTCCGAATGCTCTTCACTTCACCGATTGCACCACTAATAGCTTTTTGTATAAGGAAAGGGGGATACCATATCAAATGTACCCTCCTTTCGTCTCATAACATAAAACTTTGCTTTTAAAATATTCAGAGTGTGCTCCCGTGGGAGAGAGGAAAAAGTACATTTCTGTATGGAAAATTCAGGACCTGACGGAACCCCCCAACACCGAATCTAACAAGGGGATGCAGTCCAGCTGCACCTGCTCTAGCCAGCTCCTATACGCTCACAGTACATCCCTGAAGTGGCTTCCACCCTTTACGAGTCACCCAGTAGATGTACCGATCGCTTGATCCATAAAGCCGATTGATGTGCTGAGGACCACAGCACACCTCCCGTTTACCTGAACCAGTGACCAAAGTAATGTGTTGGTCTTTAGCGGCCTCAATTACCAGGACACTCCTTTCTAGGGACACGGGTCTCCATGCACGGCAAACACGTGTGTTGTTTAGTCCTCAAGAGTAGCTAATAGCAACAGAGCTGCGAAAGCTACTCAAGGGGAGCCCTCAACCTCTTACGAGGCAACCACAACGAGCGAGAAAAGGAAGAAAAAGCAGAAGAGTAGAGGAGAGAGGAAAACAAAGAAGAGGACAGGTCACTGGGGTTCCTCGGGATTGTGACACTTGTGTGTACTTAAAGAAGGTAAACTCCCTGAGAGGAGTGACAACAGATGATAGCCAAAACCTATTTGTCTATGATAATAGTACGGGTTTCCGATGCTTCCATAGAGATCGGGGTTATTGTTATTCCTCGAAAATTAACAATTCTACCTCAAAACCTCATCTTGTACGCTGTTAACGGATCTGAAATAAAAAGTTATGGTACAAAACATTAATTCTTTCTTTTAGTTTGTACAGAAATTTCTTATGGACTTTTATTGTTTTGCTGATGTTTCTCATCCAGTTCTGGGTAGTGATTTTCTGGAAAAATTTGAGCTTTTAGTTGGTGTTAAAATTCATCGTTTGATTGATAATCGTACAAACTTTAGTGCAAAAGTAACCCTGAAAAACTTATGTTTCTAAAAAATAAGTTTTGCACTTTGATGGAACAAGGTATAGGTATACGTTCAAAAAGTTCATATGTTAGACCGATTTATTTTGTCAAGGAGTAAAATAGTAATTGGAAGATTTGTGGGACAACTGTCATTACATTCATCGGATTATTTGAATACACAAACATGAAATTTGGCTTAAGAAATACAGGACTATATTTTGTTGGGTTTAGATTGCTGTTATCCATATATTGATGATAATTCACTTGCTTCAAATGATGCAGAAAAACACAAGTCTGATTTTATAAATGGCCTTTAGAGATTGGAAAATAATGGGTTAAAAATAAATATTGATGAATCTATATTCGGTAAAGATTTTTCAGGTTTTAAAATTTGCGCCAAATGGCCCATCCGCCACGGGCGGGCGTTGGATGAAGAAGAGGTTTTAAAATTTCTGCTGACAAAGTTTCTCCTCTTTCAGAAAAACTAAACACTTTTGCTGAATTTCCTTACCAAGTACTATTGCCGAGTTGAGCAGGTTTCTTGCTCAACTCTTATCATAGGTTTTTTGAGAAATGCAGAGAGTACAAGCTTGCCGGCATGCTTTGGTTAAGAGTAAAGTAAAAAGGAGCAAAACTGTTATCATTTGGACTAAAGAAACAAAAAATTGCACTTGAGGCATGTAAAAAAAACTGTTAGCTGATGCAACAATTTTATCATATCCCGAACATGACGCTCAGTTGACATCAGTCACAGATGGTGCAGATACTTCCATCGGCGCTTCAGTAACATATAGGCAACGAAGTGGAACCTCTTGGATTTGTTTTGAGAAAATTAAGCCCTAATGAATGCAAATATAGTAACTATGAGCGGTAATTGTTAGCAATTTATTATGCAAATAGGTTTTTTAGATATTTTGTTGAGATTCGAAATTTCATGGTTTTCGCAGATCATAAGCCAATAACATTTGCATTTCAGAAAGGCCATGAAAAAATTTACCTTAACAGATAAGACATCCCGAGTTTTATAATCAATTACAACTGATACTTTATTGATATAAGATACAAGATCTAGTAGCTGATGCTTTTTCTACTAGATCCTGTTATAGCTGCCCTATAACAGTAGGTGAAATAAAGCAGTTGATGCTTTTTCTCGAATAGATAATTAATGTTCCAGTTTCTATTGACTACAATAACATGGATGTTTTTCAAAATTCTAGTGACGAGTTGAAATCTCTTCTCGAATTATGTCTCTTGAATTGAAGCAGTTAAATATTCCTGCATCTGAGTACCCAATTTACTGCGATATCTCAACAAAGAAGATAAGACCTTACGTCCCAGAGTTATTTCGTAGGAAAGTTTTCGATATGTTGCTTAGTATATTTCATCCATGTATTAAAACTACAATTCATTTAATTAAAGAACGCTTCATTTGGAAGTCGTTGAGTAAAAATGTAAAATCAAGTGCAAAAGTTGTATAGCGTGCCAAAAATCAATATATATATATATATATATATATATATATATATATATATATATATATATATATATATATATATATATATATATATATATATATATATATATATATAAACATTGTAGGTCCTTTGCCTCCTTCAAAAGAAATTTAAATGTATATTAACTTGTAATGACAGATTCTCTAAGTGGTCAGATACATTTGAATGGTAAACCAAATTGATGAAACTGTAGCTAAGATGTTTCATGCAGGTTGGATAGCACGTTTTGAAGTACCGGAAGTCATAACGACTGACCGAGGAACTAATTTTGAAAGCAAATTGTTTCGTTCACTAGCTAAATTCCTCGGTGCTGACAAAACTCGTATTATTGCCTTGTCCAACCCTATGTCCAACGGTATAGTGGAAATAATGCACGGACAACTCAAAACATCCATTAAGTGTCACGCTACTTTGAGTTGGTCTGAAGATTTGCCAGCCATTCTGCTCGGAACGCGTGTCCCACTAAAGGGAGACAGAGGAGTTTCATCAGCTGAGTTAGTTTATTGCCAGTGTCTTCGCTTGCCTGGAGAATTTTTAGGAATTCTTCTCTTCCAAGTCCATTGCCATTCAGTGACATTTTCGTATTGAGGCAACGACACCACATGTGCAAGTTGCATCCTGTACCATCAAGGAAACAAGTCTTACAGTTACTTTCCGGTTTTAACGCAAATTCGCCGTTACTTTACTAAATAAATGTTCAGGCCAATAATTTTCATACTACTAATTTCACATTAATAATTTACAAAACACAAAGTTGCCGTTAATTTTCGGAAGTAAATTACTTGTAATAGTAGAACCTGACAAGGAATATACTAGAATCCGCAAAACAAAATACGTTTGTGGGGACATTAAATATTTCTCGAAATCATATAGGTTATAATATACTGTTGGACAATTGCTAAGGACGGATCACAAATTGCAGTGTAGCATAACATTAAGCGAGACATGAGGCCTAGTAGGATAAAATATAGTTGCCACACTGTTCAGACATTAGAATAAAGAATATTTATTGTTCTGGAAAGAACAAAAGCTGCGAAACATCTGAAAGAAAAAATATTCATTTCATGCTGCATACGGAAAAATGGAACAATGCATCTAAAAGTCAGCAGGCACTTGAAGAAAGGTATCAGTACGGGATATATCCACCGTGGAGTGTGATGCAACATTCCACACGTCGTATTTCAAACAAGGCAATTTATCCCATTCCTCTGGTAGTGCACGGATGAGGGTTTCTTGTTTGTCGCAGGATAGTTTCGACCAGCAAATTGCCTCTCCAAAGCATCCCACACATTTTCAATGGGGTTTAGATCTGGAGAACGTGATGGCCATACGAGGGGTTGAATACCCTCGCTGTCTAGACAATCCTGAACAGCGAGTGTTCGATAACATGTTGCGTTGTCATCCATAAAACAAACTTATCACCGACAGCACCACGGAAAAGACGAACATGAGGAAGTAGAACTTCATTAATGTATCGTTGACCCGTCATAGTCCCATTCACAACCACATGTAGGGGCGTGCGGCCATTGATCATGATGCCGGCCCACACCATGACACTGCATGTAGGATATCGGTTCCTTTCCTGGATATTTTCTGGACGATAAACAGTACCACTCTCGCGTCAGATCAGTTTTCGTCTACAATCCGATGACAGACTGAGCCTACTCTCATCTGAGACTAGTACGCATGCTCAGTCCTGTTCAGTCCAATTGCGATGCTCACGACTCCATTGCAAATGGACAGTACTGTGCTGTCTGGTCAATGGGACACACACAATACGTCTGCGAGCGTATTGTCCTTCTCCCCTCAAACGTCTGGCAACAGTTTTTCGGGAGATCTGCTTTCCTGAGGCAGCAAGAAACTGATTTTCCACCTGCTGAGCTGTGGTGCTCCTGTTCCTCTTTGCTGATAGGACGATATATCTGTCTTCTGCAGGCGTCGTACTTCTTACACGACCTCTCCCGTGCCGTCTACTACTCATTTCAGTAGTTTTAAATGACTTCCACAGCCGTGAAATAACGCTGTGAGCGATGTCGTACTCCCTAGCAACATCTGTTATTTTTCGCCCTTCTTCGATCTTTCTACTAATTCGGCCACGCATAAAATCATCATCATAAGTGATGTCGGGAAGACATACCAGAAATTTCAAGTTCGTCTATTAAATCTTTCCTGTAAAACTTTGACTTGAAACAACAACTGTCCAAACGCGTCAAAACCTTTAAAGCTCTTATGAACGCTATCACGTGATGAACAGACATGGAAAAAAAATTGCATACGCATACTTCTTCTTACTATATCCCGCACTTATTCTAATTTTTCACATTTTGCTTCCTTTCTTTTTGTGGTTGCTATGGATAATAGTGTTATCCGTCCTTAGCAATTGTCCAGCAGTGTAATTTATACGGATACCATTAAGGTTGTCTTACTGTACAGTTGTAGTTACAACTCATTTCGGGTTAAAATTATTTGCATATGTCGTAAGTAATTACGCATAGATAACCCAAAAAATATCACTCGAAATCATGGAACGATTTTAAATTAATAAGCAATGTGATAGTGTAATGTGTGACGAAAGAGAATAAAATTTTTTTAAATGTATGGGACTGAATTAGTATGATACAAGAAAGAGAGGACGTTGGACTACTGAAATTTTTGTCCATAAATATTTCTTATGAAAAGAAATTTTCTTTTATAATTATTAAGCATAAAGTGGTTGTTCAAACAAATTGACATTATGATTACTCCACTTTATTTCAATTCTCATTGGTTTAAAATATGCATGACGTCAGATAACGTTTTATCTACCTCACATTGTATTCAGACGGCGTCTTAAATCCTTCCTATCGGCGAATTTGCCGCCTGCTTCCAAATCGTATTTTTCGAGCGGCAGCAAACAAGGCGAAACTCACCATCGAATGTCTGAATGTCTTCTGCGAGGAGAAAATATCATTCAGTAGCTTTACAAGTACTTTTTAATTATATATTTTTCCGTTTGTAAAAACTCTTCAAAATTATGAAAATTATCTTTTTTTATAATTAGTTTTTAAATCTTTAGCTTATAAAATTGAACACGTTGAAAATATATCATAAGGAAAAGCAAAATGAAAAATACAAGACGAAACACCCACTTTATGATAACTTTAAAACTGCATGGATGGTTTAAATTTTTACTTATATATATATATATATATATATATATATATATATATATATATATATATATATATATATATATATATATATATATATATATATATATATATATATATATATATATATATATATATATATATATATATATATATGCATACAGTATAGGATACATTATCCGGCTTCCTAAAAACCGAAATGGTTTGAAAACCGGCATTTTTCAGATTCTAATTTTTTTTTACTTCGTTCCTTTTTTTGTAGGCATTCCGAGGCAGAAGCTCTTGAAAAGGGCAACGTCCGAGTTGTCTTTTTACCACCGAATTGCACATCTTTGATCCAGCCAATGGATCAGGATATTCTAAATTCGTTAAAAAGCTCGTATATATATAAAATGGCTTTTATCCGAAAACATTTAAAATTCTGCAACTCCAGAGAGGGAATGATAGATTTTCAAAAATGTTTAGGATCAAAGATGCTCCTTGGAGTACTGATAATTCTTGGAATTGCTTGAACAAGAATACTCTGATCCATGCTTGGCATAATATCAGGCCTCTTTCAATCTTTCTTGGAGAAGAAAATGACGAATTTTGTGAATTTTGCGTTTTACAAGAAAAAGAAATGATCCAAGAATTGTTAGAATTTGCCAAAAGCATTTCAAGTGAGGAAATAATCGATGAAAAAACTATACAAGATTCCTTAAATGCTACGACTGTACTTCAGTCAACTGATGACGAGATCGTCGGCGAAGTGCTCAACAGGAAAGACACCTATTCTTCAAGTTCTGAGGACACCGATGTAGAGGAAACAGAAAATACGGAAAACAACTCCATTGACCGTTGTCTAGAACTAAAGAAAGAACTTATCCGCGGAATGGAACAAAAATCATTTTTTAAGGAACACGATATTATGTCTGTTTATAAATTGCAAGAAACTTTATCAGAAAAACCAAAGCATTTAAAAAAATTAGTGATATATTTGCATCAATAAGCAAAAAATAATCTTACTTTGCAAATTTTAGGTCATTTTATGATATATATGTGGATGTGTGTGTGTGTATTTTTCATTAAAAATATTAACGATATGGTTATTATATTTCCTTCTACAAATTATTTCATGGATGGAGAAGGGTTGTCGTGATTTTTTGGAAATGGTTATTGAAATTTTCGGCAGCGATCCAAAAATTGTATGAATATAATTTTAGAAAGAAACATTAATATCAAAGAAATAAAAAAAAATTTTGACAAATAAATAGTAGAAAGTGTTTTGATTTGTGGATAAAACTAAAATAAATGCACGGTAAATTCTTAAACGTTATAACTGAGTTTCTGTCAAGCAACTGTTTGAGAGAATAGAGCCAAAATGCGAAATCGTGTTGTAATTAATGTGATAAAGATTAATTTACTATCAAAACAGGTCACTGTAATCGTGACAGAGAAAGCTTATATTGAGATTTTCAACTGAAATTAGTCCTAGATTAAAATCAGCAGAAAATTCATACTACATGTAGTCATGGGATCAGAATGAAGTGGTTGTTAGTGATGGAATTTCGGAAATGGAATACCCCATAAGGGGCACATTTAATCAGTCTCCATGCATTCACTACTCTCTAGGAAGAAAAGTGTGCTTTCTCTTTCCACCGACCTTTCCAATTGCACGCCTCGCCAACAACCATTGTGGCCAAAAATTGGCAAGGAAAATCACAGAGTATTTAGAGATTGCATCGTTTGCTTCAAACGGAATAGCAGAATTTTTTGTACTGTTAACCAAGGAATCAACTTACATGAGTCAATCGAGTATTTGCTGAAGATAAGGGTAAAATGTGATAAATAATATTTTAATTTAAAATTTTTTTTAAATAACTTTCTAGTATTTTAGAAATTGTATTTAATAAGATAATAATTTAAGTTATTAAGAAAACACTCATATAAAGAAATCCTGAAAAAAAAACTATATATAGGCCTTGGAATATTACATAAAAAATTCCAGGGAGCTTTTGAATTATTCTTAATAAAAATAAAAATAATCATTCAATAAATTTTAAGAAATGATTCAAACTTATAAAAAATTAGATTTAAATAAATTTGTTCGTTAGCTAAACTCAAAGTGAAACAATTAAAAATGAAATGCTATAATTTTGAAAAAAATCCTAAGAAAATTCACTTTTTTATTCATTTTATGGAGAAATCTTTTGATTAAATTTTAATAATATTCTAAGAATATCACAGGAGAAAAATTCTAGAAATTCCAATACTTACACTTAAGAAAATTATATTTATTAATTAAATTTTCAAGCAAAAATTTTTAAAACTTTAAGAAATTAAGTTTAAATAAATTTGTTTCCAGAAAACAAAACGAAAAATTATAAAAGAGATGAGTTGTTTTTAGAATTTTAAAAGTCATAAGAAAATTCCTATTTTCATTCATTTTAGGAAAAAAATATTAAAATAAATCTTGAAAAAATTCTAAAAGTATTATATAAGGAAAATTTTAGAAATTCTTACAATTATTAAGAAATTATAAACATAGTACATACATTTTCAAGTGAAAATCTTTTAAAATAAAAAAAAAAACTAGGCATTTTTAAAAATTTTGCTTTTAATTTTGTGAAAAAGAAAAAAAATTAATGTTTTTGTAGTTTTTAGATTATTTCTATGTATTTAAAAAATATGAAATTTTTATGTGTAAAGAAACCTTATTGAAAAATCCAGATTACGAATTTGATATTTAAGGGAAATTACCCCAAACTCTTGCACTTTTTCAGAAAGTCACTTTCACTGCTTGGTGTGGGTACCTAAGGAAAAGAAGTTTTACAGCTCCGTTTGGAAGTAAATTCTTGATTAAGGCGGAAATTACTAAATGCATAAGTCAATTTTTCATATTTCCAACCTCAGACTTCATTTAAAAAAAATTAAAGGTCCTTCTGAGTTTTTATTTGTTCATCAGTATAAATTTATCTGGAGTTATCAGTAAGAATGTGTGTAAGAATTCTCTAAACAAAGTACACTTGCGGGAGCAATATATATATCTGGAAATCGGACGAGCATTGTTCTCAATTATCCGAATACTATCAACGCTGTTTTGCTTTACGATTACATTGTCTTCTGGGGAGAATAATATTTGCATGTATCTTAAATAAGTACACTTTGCCAACCCAAATAACATCATCAGAAATATCTAGAGAGAAGCTGTAGAATTATTTAAAAATGAATAGGGTTGTATAACAAAGTAGTAGATAAATTCTTTTAAAGGCGTTAGACTGAATTAGTATAGTTCAAGAAAAATGGAATCTTAGGTTGCTAAAATTTTCATTTTACGATTTTTACTTTAAAAAGAAAATTTTTTGTACTTCAAGTAAAATAATGTAGTTTTTTAAATTCATATTTATTGAAATTCTATATATTTATTCGAGAAATCTTATACAAATCACACTAAAATCACCTGAAAAAAATGTAAGTGATGTTTAAATACCAATTGCTTTGATTGAATAAATATAAATACCTGTATACAGAGGCCTCAAGAAGACAGAGAGGTGTTTGTAAATCAGTAATAATATATTTTTTAAATGTGGGGCGTAAAATTATCATAAATGGACGAGAAGTAATTAAGCATTACAATTAACATTTTCTTGCGAAGAATAAGCAAATATTTCAATGCTGTGAAATGGTACGAAGCAAAAATATGAAACGGTATTCTCTTTAGAAAAGAGATGAACTTGGGCATGAAATGGAAAAACATTGTTCGAAAGTACTTTTTGATAAATTTGAATTTTTATTGCAATATGAAATTAAACCAGAAAGTGCATCGAACGGTCAATTGGAAATTTGTATCAAAGTTTTATCACTAAATACATTTGGAATATAAATAAAAAGTGCATAGAAAAGAAAACAGATGTCAGTATATGTACAATATTTCTAATATACAATCTATTAAAAATGTATTATATTTGGAAATTTATTCAAACATTTACTGTTGAATAAGTGAAAATTTAGCAACTTTGAAGATATATTTGATGATAAATTAAAATTTTATGGAGCGAAAAATAATGAGAATAAATTACGTGTTCAAGATGAAATCTATTAAGAATGGAAGTGTCTGGAAAGCAATAAAGATTCTAGCGCGCATAAATAGTAAACTCTGTAATTTTGAAGATGCTTCTAAAGAAAAATCTGAACTCTTAAGTAGAAAATAAAAATTTCAGTGATCAACATGAAATTTGCTCAGATTGAATTCCTGTAAAATTATGTTAAGTATTTACATAGTATAATTTTAATTGAGTTTGTATGAAATTTGAAAAATTTTAAATATATATTTGATGATTTATATCGAGTCTACTGAAAAAAAAAGACAATTGGAAAAGTTAATTTAAGGTCATAATGAAATCTACTAAGATTCGAAGAGTTCTGTAAATTATTGATAATAAGTTTACAAATAGTTCTTATTAACTATAAAATGTTTGTTTCTTTCGTTTCTGTTGAGTTCTTGCTGGTTTAGCTGTTTTATTACAATTCTCGTGGGTTTAAAATATCCACGACGTAAGATAACTTTTCATATACGTCACATCATATTGAGACGGCGTCGTAAATCCGACTTGTCGACAGCCTGCTTTCAAATCGCATTCTTCGAGCAGCAGCAAACAAGGCGAAATTCAGCATCGAATGTCTGAGAATATTGTCGAAGTTCATTTTTTTTAATAAAAGGACTTCTTATATAAAGACCAAAGAATTTTCTTGAAAGGCCATTTTCCATTGATTCAAGTTATTACTATATTGACAATAGAACAGAAGAAAAAACAAAATGAAGAAGACAAAATTATAAACATCCACTTAACATCATTAGTTAGTTTAAATCATCAAGAACGATTTAGGTTTTTAATTTTTTATTTATTAATAGAATTTTAAATTAATAATTACAATATTTGTAAGCAATCGCTTTGAAATCTTAAGATGAATGAATTGTTTACGCCTACCTTAAAATGTTTTTACCTCTCTCTAGAAATCCATTGGAAGCATGAACTTAAGAAATGAGCATTAAAAAGGAAATAAAATAAAAGTCAATTGGAAATTTGAAATGCATACCTATATATATATATATATATATATATATATATATATATATATATATATATATATATATATATATATATATATAAAGTTTTTATTAATCAATTACTATTTTAAGGTGTACATGGCTTTCGAATTTAACATTCATTCAGCACATCTTTGGTGTAAAATTACTAATCTTTGGTAAAATTTATTTCGTTTGAGATAACGATCCTCTCGTATTTATGATTATTATTATAGATTTTGTGTGAATAAAACTAATTGACAGAAAAATTTATTTTTATGATGACCACCTTAAGTGAACGCATATCCGCAGAGATAGAAATACCAGACTGAAAATTTCAATTTCAATTTTTGGAAGAAAACAGACTTTAATATATTATTTAGCTCTTTCAACGGATATATATATATATATATATATATATATATATATATATATATATATATATATATATATATATATATATATATATATATATTACAGTATGTCCACTAAAGTCCATTGCCACCCTCTTAACTTCGGAACGGCTGCTACTATATTTATAAAAGTGGTGTCTAGGTATAGTAAAATAGCCATGCGCTACTGAATGAAACAGACTACTGCGCCACCTCGTGGAAAACTGCGGAGTTAGCATTCATATCTCGAAAACGGAACGAGATAGAGCGAAAAAGTGATATACAAAGTTGTAGAGCATCCTCGATTTAGTACGAAAAGATACCTTGTAGGCATTAATGTGAAGAATACAACAGCTTAAACGCGCATTTGTTGTTTCGTGCCGTGACGTGACAAAATGATCTAAGAAAAAAATAGTTATATCAATATACTTTATTTAAGATGTTCAAACTATTCACCGTCAGCTGCAATGTACATTTGGATCCTCGCTTGAAGATTACGTTGCACACGTTGTAACACGCAACCGTAATGCGTCGTTTAAGGTCTTGCAATTTTTGTGGAGGGGTCGCATACACCTGCTGTTTCAAGTATCTCCACAGGAAAAAGTCCAGTGGAGTCAGATCAGGAGAACGTGGAGGCCACTCTTCGAAACCGCCATACCCTAGTATTTGGTTGCCAAATTCCTTGACGAGGTATTGCTTCACTGGAGATACCTTATAAGCAGGCACGCCGTCATGTTGAAACCATAGATTCTTCAGATTAAACAACGGCAGGTTCTCCTCAAAATCGGGTATAACCTTCTGTAGCATTTGTAAACATCGTGTACCCGTTAACGTGATATTGTAAAATATTGGGCCTATCATCTTGTTATTGTAAATTGCGCACCAAATATTAATAGCATACCGCATTTGATGGGTGCTTTGCCTATTGTGCATGCCATTCCGTAGAAAGCATGCCTTATCCGTCCACATTAGATCTGCCAAGAATGTTGGCTGGACCTGTATCTGATTCATGACGAAGTTGCACAATACATAGCGTCGCTCGACATCCCCGTCCACTAAAACCTGTTTAGGTGTTGGTCGGTATGGATGAGCACCTGATTAACTTAAGACTTTCCAAACCCGACTTATGGAGAGACCACAGTGTTGACTGATCTCTCTTTCACTGCATTCACTGCACCTCATAAGGTTGAACTTTCCGTCCTACCTTAGCTGGATTTCCAGATCGAGGTCGAATACTGTCTCCCTTAAACATTTTACAGCAGTTAGGATGGTTTGATGAGAAGGATGCGGGCCTATGCAGGGAAACGCTGGTGGTACAACCTTGCTGCTGATCGTGCCTTGCGTCCACATTCACCATACATTAACTATACCATCTTCTAATACCATCTCCTAAAAACCATCTCCTAATACTCAGCCATGACCCTGAGCAAACGTAAGGCACACCAATACATAAAGAAAGATATTTTTCTTGGTGAAAATTTCTTTTTCTGGTCATAGAATGACAAGTTAATTCTCATCCAATCGAAGAAAATTTTACTAATACAGTTGACCAAAGATAGTCTTATAGATATCGTCTGGTAAATATAGTCTGCTGAAGATAGCCTCATTGATACATTGGCTGAAGTCAGTCATATTGATATAACTAACTGAAGACAGTTGCGTTGATACAGTCCATCAAAATCGGTCGTATTGATTCAGTCTATTAAATAAAGTCGTATTAATATAGTTGACCACTCTTTGGTCAGCTTTATAATTATATTGGTCAAATATTGGGGGTTGGCAAGAAAGTAACTTCGTTTTGCATCAGTAGAGAGCGTTATGTTAGCTTCGTTATTCTCTCTTTTGCCAATATCAGATTTTTTTTAGATTTGTTTGTCGATAGCATTAGGTTGCTATGGAAACAAATTTCGTGTAATTGTGCTTAAAACTGTCAGTTTACACTTAGTTTTAACATGGAGCGCAAAAATAAGCAATTTCGACACATTTTATTTTTTTATTTTCATAAAGACAAGAAAGCAGCTGAGGTTCATAAAGAGATGTGTATAGTTTATAATGATGATAGTTTAAGAGAAGGCACGTGTGTCTGAATTGCTTAAAAATATTCCGTGCTGGAGATATCACACTGAAAGATGATTAACCTTCTGACCGACCTTCTGAAGTTGATAATGATAAAATGAAAGCCGTAATTGAATTGAATTGTCATACAACTGTGCGAGAGTTTGCAAAACTGTGAAATGTATCACACACAACAATTGAAAATCCTGTAAGGCTTCTTGAACTTGTTAAGGAGTGCGATATTTGGGTTCGGTACAAATTGAAAGAAATTCACGCAACGAATCAATATTTGTGTATGATTTTACAAAAATAATGCTATCGACCCTTTTTTAAATGAATTATAACTGGTGATGAAATCTGGATTGTCTATAATAACCTTAATCGAAATGGATCATGGTCCAGGTATCATGAACTAGACAAACCATATCAAAAGCTCAGTTGCATCAAAGAAAAATAATTGTGTTAATTTGGTGGGATGCCGTGCGAGTTGCTTCCAAACAACTGCTCAGATATTTATTGCCAACAACTTGTGAAATTGGAGGAAGCAATCCAAGAGCTTCCTCCAATTTCAAAAGGGCTAATCGGAAGATCATTTTCCACCACGACAGGCTTCATACATCTTTAGCATCACATATGAAACTATTTGAGCTTGGTTTGTCCCATCATCCATACAGACGCGACCTTGTACCAGCAGATTATCATTCAATTCGAAGTCTGCAAAACTTCTTAAATAGTAAAAATTTCAAACCTCCAATCATACTAGGTGGAGTTTTTTACTGTTAATGACCAGAAATTCTGTGAGCACGGGATCATGAAATTACCAGTAAAATGGTAAAAGGCAATCGAACAGACTGAAAGATATTTGACTCATTGAAGTTTATTTTTTGTAAAAAAAATTTTTTTTATTTTATTTCACATTAAAAACCGAAATTATTTTTTGTCAACTCAATATAATAAGAATAATTTTTTCATAAGTTAGTTAATAGCGCCTTTTTATTTAGTTATTAATGATAATGCAAAAATATTTATTTTTAGCTTTCTACAAAGTAACTTTTTATATAAAATATTTTAAAGTTAAAGATCTTATTTCATATAAAACTTTTCATTGAATTTCATTAAACAACAGTTATGTCGGTTGTTGGATGTATTGATATACTGTCAGCACCTGACAGTTATACTGATACAGTCGACTAAAGTAGTATTAACAGATTTGAACAAAGATAATCACTGTCGTAAATGTTCAATCGGACAAAGACAGTCATATTAATGAAGATAATCATATTGATACAATCGAGGACAAAAATAATCGGAATCTTACTTATACAGCCTACCAAGAATACGATTATATTGATACTGAATACGATTCAGAAAGACAATGTTATTAGCGTAGTTGACCAAAGAAAACAGTAATTATAGTCAATTTTTGGCAGTCATATTGATACAGTCAATTAAAGTCTTGATACAATATACTAAGTGCAGTCGCACCCACCGAAATCAGCCCTATTAAATGATATTAATCAAAGACACCCGTATTAAAGTTGACAGAAACGGGGAATTATAGACAATCATATTAATACAGTTCACTAAAGTCTGTTATATTAAGAGATTCAAACAAAGTTAATCATAGTCATATTCAATCGAACAAAAATGATCGTATTAAAACGTAAGTATTATAAAAGTTAACTAAAAACAGAAATATTGATACAATAGAATAAAAATAGTCACAATCGTATTGATACAATCAACCAAAGGATTGATCAGTTTACTAAAGATAATATTGATACAGTCAAACAAAAATAGTCGCAACCCTGTTGATACAGTCGACTAAAGATAGTCCTATTGATAAATCCTACTGAAGAGGCGATGTCATTGAAACAGTTGACCAAAGACAGTCGTGATTAAAGTCAGTTCTTTGCAGTTGAATCGAATGTAATCGACTGAATATCAATTACAGTCCGCTGTAGACAGTTTTATTCAAGTGGGGGACTAAAAACAATCCTCTTGATACGATTTACTGAAGGCAGTCGACTGAAGAGAGCCCTATTGATACAGTCTGCTAAGGGCAGTCTTTTGGATGCAGTCGTATTCCTACGGGTGTTTAAGGATAGCCATATTTTTTTTTGTCATGGTTTGTTTTTTCGTGGCTCGGTTGGGGCAGATTGCTTTAACATTCCAAACCTAAATACACAGATGCAAACCAAGAAATGAACTTTCGGAAATTTTAAATATTGTTCTTCCGCAAGAAACAATTTTCCTAGCAAGTAATACAATTATAAGATCTAGAAATCAAATTAGCAAATCCGAAATCACTTACGTGCCTGAGTGAAACCCGAAAACAAGCGGAAAATCAGTGACTATTTCCCCAAAACATCCAAAGCGGAAATTCGGCACTTCCACATCGCGATCAAGAAATTCTTCCAGAAGCACGTTTCCCATTCTCCTGTGCACACCCCTCCGCAAATGGATTCTGGAGTTATTGGCAGGGGGGGAGAAGTTTGCATCCCTTGGAAACTGCCCCACCTTTCTTACCCTTTATGGCCAACACATACGGAAGATTTCCTCCTCCTGTTGCGGAGGTGTGGGAAAGACTATATGACCTTTTCAGAACACCGGGTATGCGCACATGCTCTGCGCATAATCCGCTTAGAAGCATGAAGGGAGGGTTGGACTCTCTTAAACCCAATCTAATTCTCCAGATGAACACGGTCCATTTCTATATTAAAAATTGAAAACGACAATATGTTGAAAGGAAGAGTAAAGGGGGTCATGAGGTTGATTGTAGGAAGAATAAGGGTCGTTGATTGGATGTCGGGATTTATCATTGTTTTTCTTTTCTTGAAACAGAGTTTTGTTTCCTTATTATGTTTTTAGTTACTTGTTTTAAGTAATTTAAGAACTTATATTTTTGATCATGAAAAAGCTTAAATTTTTTGTGAAAATATGTAGATTGATGTTGTTTAAAGTTTGAAATGAATGAAATGAATGGGAAATTTATAATGAGATTCAACTGTTTTTGGAATGGGAAAACGTCCGCAATTATTATTTAAGGAAAACATTTTACGTTTTTTCTTTAACCTTTCAAATAATTTTATCAATGGACAAATTAATATTAGAATGAAAAGTTGTAATACGTATCAATAATTATATATATATATATATATATATATATATATATATATATATATATATATATATATATATATATATATATATATATATATATATATGCGAGGGTTACTCTGAAATTTTTGAGATACTCGCCGACGAGAATTTACAAAATAAAAATAACGGTTTAATTTTAAAGTGCAAAGTATTTTAACACAGAAGACGATTTTTACTGACTTACTTCAACTTGTTTAGTGTGGAATAAATTTTAAACAGAAGAGAAAATGGAGTTGACGCGAGAACATTTTCGCCCTATTATTTTCTACGATTTCAAAGCAGGATTCAATCAAGAAGAATGTGTTCAACGGTTGCAATTAGCATTGGGTCATGAATCTCCAGCTCGTGCTACTGTATTCAGATGGTTTAGAGAATTTAGAAGAGGTCGCACTTTTCTTCAGGATGAAGAACACACAGGAAGGCCGTCGTTGGCAGTAATCCCGGATAATGTGTCTGCCATACGAAAAATGTTAATGAACGATAATCGCTGTACCTATCAAATGATACAGAAAGAACTTAACATTGGATCCGCAACCATACACAAAATCATTCATGAAGAATTACATATGAAAAAAGTAGTTTGCCGTTGGGTTCCCCATAATCTTACTGAGCATCAAAAAGAGGAGCGTGTCAGAATCAGTAAAGAAACTCTTAATATGATGAATGATGGTGGCCACCGCATCATTTTTAAAATTGAAACAGGTGATGAAACGTACATACCGTTTTTGGAAGTTCCAACACGTCAAGAAAGCAAAGTATGGGTCTTTGAAGATGATCCCATGCCGACAATGGTGAAAAAACAACTCGCGCTGAAAAAAGTGATGTATGCCGTTTTCTTCAGAAGTACGGGATTGGTCAAAGCCATCAAGTTGGAAGGACAGAAGACAGTAACAGCAAACTGGTATACCATTAAATGTCTTCCAGAAATTCTACAAGAACTGAATGTTAGGGGACTAATGCTTCACCATGACAATGCATCTTCACATACAGCCGGATTAACAATTTAGTTTCTTAAACAAAAACAAATTAAAGTGATCGCACATCCGCCGTATTCACCTGATCTTGCTATGTGCGACTTTTGGTTATTCTTTAATCTAAAATAGAACTTACTTAGACGTCGTTTTCACTCAGAAGAAGAGATTGATGTGGCTGGCTATAAATGCATTTTTTCATT